>WNWK01001407.1:0-105000 GCA_009830355.1 Cherax destructor
TTCGTTATAAGTGGTAACTCAGATCTATAAAAGTCGCTTGGCACATTGACCACTCCAGGGCAAGTGGTCACCCGCACTGCCACACTACTATTGGATTTAATTTACTTTTATTTTATACCTAATAGTTTATCACTGTGCTGTACACTGGTTATTACAAGGATATACACTATATTTATTCCAGATACCTTTTCTTTTCACTGAACTAATACTGTGGTCATTGCTTTATTTCCACACGATACCTATGCTTCCGGTAGTTTCCCTTACACTTCCATGGCAAAAACTTCCACACTTAGTAGTGGCAGCGAGAAAGACACTTCACATGGTTTTATACTCCAATTATGTATACTGTGATTCCCTGCACCTCAGTGCCACCATCACTTGTTTTGTTTCTTATAACTATAAATTTACTTATCTGTTATTTCTGCTTCTCAGGACCTCTGGCAATTTTCACTAGTGCCAATCCTTGTAGTATATTCCATATGCTATACCATATCTTTTAAGCTATACTGGGGATTTATTACTATTTCTCTTACTACCGATTTGGTTCACTGTATCACTGCACATATATATCCTTGCCACTCGCTATATTACTTAGTTAGTTCAATATATGTTTGTTAATTTTCACCTCCGAATTTGGATGTATCTGGCAATAATTCGCTGGCCTCCAGGCCTATTTCCCACGGTAACGGTTGCTCCACCGGCACTCTAGAATTTACACTATAGTCTATATTTTTTTTTCCTATTTAATGTTCACTGCGATTTCTCTTATGTTGGTTCAAATGCGTATATGCACTTTATGGTTACACACACTTAATTCTCGCACTGTGTCTCCTCAGCTACTATCAGTAACGCAATTTAAGACGGAGCTCCACCCCGCGTGACCACCCACGACACGAGTCACCAAGTATTGCTAAGGACCACAGCAGCCGCAGGAGCAGCAGCAGGCCCTCCGCTACAACCATCAACAGCAACATCAGAAGCTGTATCACAAGCACCAGAATAATATCAGCACCACAGACAGTAACAGAGTGGTATCCCCCTAACAGTAACATCAACAGAAGAGTAGCACCGTCAGCAGAACAGTTTCAGCACAAGAACAGTTAAGCAGCAGCAGCAGCATGAGGGGCCATCAGGAGGCGCTAACAGTGACAGCAACAGAGGTTGCGCAATAAGGTCAGTACCCATAGCAGTAAATGTCACGAGGCAACAATAACATTGATTAAGTTTTCCTCTCTAAGTCTGGGTTATTATTTGACTGACAAGAATTACTAGTGCCCATGGTAGCCCATCGCAATCCAAGGTCACCTAGGGCAACCCAGGGCCCCCTAGGGCAACCCAGGGCAGCCTAAGGCAACCCAGGGCCACCTAAGGCAACCCAGGGCCGCCCAGGGCAATCCAGGGCTGTCTGTCACACTCTTCGCCTCTTTTCTCTCATTCATATCTCTCTCCTTGTCGCTATTCATTTTATCCCTTCTATACTATCTCTTCCTCCTTGTGCATTATTATTACTACGATTATTATTATTATTATTATTATTATTATTATTATTATTATTATTATTATTATTATTATTATTATTCACAAGAAAGCGCTAACCCGAATAGGTCATACAAATATGTTGTTATTGAAACTTATCCAACAGAATCACTTCTTCTTTTTCGAAGCTGTCATTGTTCGTCCCGTCATGTCTCCTGTCTCCTTATCATCGTCTCTCGAGTGAAGAGAGAGACACCACATTACGATAAAGTCGTCATCTCTTGCATAAACATCACAACTGCGACACAACTTCAGTTATTAACTCAAACACACTACTTCTGATGTCAAAGTTTCTTGATCACCGCTGGTTTCCAGCCAAATGAGCTGCTCCACCTCCCATTAGCCCCGTGTTTGAGTGTACATGTATTACCCTGACAGCAGTGAAAACACACGTAAGAGCGAGAGTTTCTTTAATTAAGAAAAGTTTCGGTGTAAATATGGCTTTATCAAGTGTGTATTGAACCTACGCCAGTATCGGAGTCTTGTCGCGTGGGCTGGAGAGTTGGATCGACTGAGTAGTTGAGAATAGCTCAAGAGCGCTGTGCTTCTTAGGTTATTTGCAGCACCTTGAGAAAAATGTGCATTCCTTGTTTATCTGATATTCTTCATTCACTACAAAAGAAAATATTAAAGAAAAGAGATCCAAAACTCAAAATTTTCAGAAAAGTTATTTCAAGGTGAGATTCTTTTACGTTAATTAATTCTTTTTTTCATGTCACTACACGTAGTGAATACCTGGGTTCCAAAGGGCAATTAAAAAGAGAGCGCAGGTGAATGAAAAGCGTATTGTGGAGAGTAGGAAGTGCTAAACATTTACAGAGCGCCGAGGCCAAACAGACATTCAGAACTCTATTCAGTAAAAAAAAACTTCTCATTTACATGAACACTAACTACTCATTAGCTAAAATTAGCTCTTCTCCCAAACTCAAGTTTTTTTTTTCCCGCAATCCCACATAAATATTTTTGTAATTGGTCAAAATACGTAGCATCTGTTTTAAAAAAAACTATCAATTTGGATGATTTAAAATGTGGACCAAGAGAGGCGAGTGAGGTCCCGACATGTACCTCTTTCGCAGTCAGTAAAATCCTTGGATGTTGATACTTGTGACACAACATTCGGGGGAAGAGGGGAAGTAGGTAGTGAGGAAAGGTCACCCAGGGGTGAGTGGAATGCAATGTTCTCTCAGGGGTGTAGGTGGCATGAGAGGTTCGCCAAGGGGTGTGACTGGAATGGAATGTTCGTCCAGGGGTGTAATTGGTAAGGACGTTCGTCTAGGTGTGTAATTGGTAATGGAGGTTTGTCCATGGGTTTAAATGGTAATGGAGGTTTGTCCAGGGGTTTAAATGGTAATGGAGGTTTGTCCAGGGGTTTAAATGGTAATGGAGGTTTGTCCAGGGGTGTATGTGGAAAGGAAGGCTCGCCGGGGAAGAGGAGGTAAAGAATGTATCTCCGGTTTCAGAATGGGGGTAGGGAGCATCAGTAAGGACTGTGTCTCAGCTCTGCATCTCTGCTCTAGGCTTGGACTCCAACCAAGACCAATAAACCATCATTAAACACCACTGACACACTGATCCAAAGTCATCTTAAGACTTTCAGTTACTGATTCCTCACAGCTGAGGACATCTCATCGTAATAACAACGCTTCCTGACCAACTACGATATCATCACTCACAGACTTACGTTTCCTTTATAGACTATAATCACTCAGAAAAATAATCTTCATTATTGATTGTTTTATCCCACAATGTAGTACCTTTGAACCTTTACCTTTGAAGAGTTTCGAGAGTATCTACTCTCTGAGCCCGGCCATGGGCCAGGCTCGTCTGGTGCTTGCCTGGTAGGTAGTAAATCTTCATCCACACGAAGGAACATAGAATGGAGTCTCACTGTACCACCTGTGATACTCCATTCTTGATCTTACTGTCCCTTACTATCCATCGGAGCACATTCATGTAGCTCATATCAGCAGGACGTTATAAACCTCGTGAGCTATTATACTCCCTAGTTCCCCTTTATGGGTCCCTTTTCCTTAGCACAGGTCCCCTTTTGCGGTCCCTTCACCAGCAAGCTCACTGCCTAGCACCTTTTCCACCGGAATCCTCTCACCTAGCACCCCATTCCCAGTACTATATCTCCCAAGCATCCTCTTCCCCAGTACACTTCTCTCCAGTACCTCAACACTTTTATACCCAGCACCTTCGCCCTACAACAAAACCCCAACCAACGTCCTCTACGGACATCCCTCGCCCCACAATAAACACCCCATCCAACGTTCCCTTCCAATATTTCCTCTCAACATCACCCCACAACAACCACACTACCAACGTCTCCTGCCCATATCCTCCACCCCACAGCAAACACCCCAACCAACGTGTACTACCCCATATCCCCCACCCCCAACAACGTCCCCTGCCTAATACAGAGCATAGCTCCACTGACAGGATGGACTTGGATGCTGCCATCGCAATGACTTGCCTAGGCGAGTGAGAGGGGGACGTCTGTTCCACCAACACTTCAGCTGCAGATAACTGGCTTCCTCGTCGCTGCTGCTCTCTCCTGTCTAGCAGGAGCGCCGCCACACACACACATTACAACTCTGTTACCAAGAGCAGCTTCTGGGAAAAAATATCCGGAAGGGAAGAACGAAGTGTGGCAGTTCCCTCTGGTACCGTTCGCTTTGGATAATGCGAGATTTATAAGCAAAGCGACGTGCTTTTTTTTTTTTACTCTGCTGTTATATTTTGTTGACGTCCGGTGAGTACGAACAGCTAACAGTTTTGAGCATTGGCTGAGATTATTAGAGTTGAGGGAGGTTGTAAACAGCGCAGACGCAACAGAAAACGGGCGCTAGGGATGAGGAATTCTAGCTCCTACACAGGAAATAGTCATTGTCCTCCTTAGTGCCTCCTGTCGTCTGGTTTATTGTACAGTATGTACAGCTGTAGGAGTACTGCCCAAGGTTGTGTGTGTGTGTGTGTGTGTGTACTCACCTAATTGTGGTTGAAGGGGTCGGTTCATAGCTCCTGGCCTCCGTGTGTGTGAGTGTATATATATATATATATTTATATATGTATATATGTATGCGTACGTGTGTATTGTAATATAATAATAATAATAATAATAATTTAACGATTTAAAGGACTATCAAAGAGAAAGATGGTGCGGGTAATGGCGAGTGTCTGGCAGCTCCAAATAATGTTAAAAAAACAATCGCAAACATTTTCATTCCTCTGCTGTATGCATAATACAGCACTGTACACATAATTTGCAGATATACCGTAATAAACATTGGAAATAAAGTTAAACGTACAGTAATTTTGTTTAACTTTTTTGTGGTGGATAGATGGAAGTGTTTTGCTTCGATCGTACAACAATTACAGTCATTTCTACACCTAGTGAAGTTTGTCCTCTGTTTCCGAAATAAATTTACTCAGTGGAATTCGTTATTTTCGAAATGCATTAAATGAAGGGCCGTTAAATCGAGGTTTCACTTATTGATATTATTATTATTATTATTATTATTATTATTATTATTATTATTATTATTATTATTATTTATTATTATTATTATTATTATTATTATTATTATTATTATTATTATTATTATTATTATTATTATTATTATTATTATTATTATTATGTTATTATTATTATTATAATTATTATTATTATTATTATAATTATTATTATTATTATTATTATTATTATTATTATTATTATTGCATAATTACATAAAATTCAGAAAGATGTATTATAGACAGACAACATTTAGCATTACATTTACTTATATTTCAGCTAGCTGTGACACTGTGGATACAAGTTCAGTGAAAGTAGAAGCGGTGGGCCCAGTAGTTGTATCTCAACTCCATGATCACAGCTGAGTACACAGACTCTTACCATTCCATCTGTTCCTGACCAGCCGGGCTGTGGTTCATTCGTTGGATGCGTGAGGCAACAGTAACAGCTTGGTTGATTAGGATCTGATCCACCTGAAGGCCTGGTCTAAGACCGGTCAGCGGGGGCGCTGACCCCCGGAAGCGTCTTGCAGGTATCCTTCAACCAGGACCCTAGTTGTCTCCAGGTTCCAACACTGGTTTACGGCAACTTAACTGTTATATCTTCTCATACACGCACGCTCTGCCCTTAACTTCAGTTCACCTAGTTAAATGTTTCACTAAGTTCAGTGGATCAAGTGTCGTAACGTGTTCCAAATCCCTGCCACCAACGTCATTCCACCGGCTTACGTGCACCGATGCTTCCGAAAATCCAGCCAATACCTTCACTCCATCGGATTAAGTGTTCTAAGGTGTCGAACACCCAGCCACTAACTTCACTCAGCAGCAGCACCTATGTTATTGTTCTGGAACACTTTCCCTACCCTCACTCCACCGTCTCTCTCGGTGGAGAAAATTTGAACGTGTGATGAAACTAAGTTACTGCCGTTGAAAGGTGAAGGGAAGGGAGGAGGAATGTGGGCAACAGCAGAAGCAGCAACACCATAAGTAGTGGAAGGAAAAGCCACAACAGCATAAACATTGGGAGCAGCAGTCACAATAACAAAGCAGTTGCAGCTACAGCAACCACAGCAGCAGCAGCAATAGCAGTAGTAGAAGTAAAAGGGGCAATATCAACGGCAACAGTATCAATAGCAGCAATAATAAAAGCACAAAAGCAGTAACAGGAGTATCAGTTGCCGAGCGAAGTACAGCACCCAGAATCTGGCATTCTGTCCAAGCAAGGAGTAAATAACAAGGGTTCAGTGCTAGGTGTAAGTGTACTAATTAATATATCTCATTGGGATTCCATACAAGTTACGGACGGGATGAAATAGATTCAGGTGTGCCCAGCTTTGGGAACCAGCCATCAGCTTCCCCGACGATCCAAATTGACATATGATCGGTAGCTGGGAGACATACTCTGCCCAGGCTGGGAGTGAATATACCTTTGATATACCTTTGAAGAGTTTCGAGAGTATCTACTCTCTGAGCCCGGCCATGGGCCAGGCTCGTCTGGTGCTTGCCTGGTCAACCAGGCTGTTGCTGCTGGAGGACCGCTGCCCCACATATCCATCACAGCCTGGTTGATCTGGCACCCGATCGAAGATACTTGTCCAGTTTCCTCTTGAAGGCTTCTACACTGGTTCCAGCGATGTTTCGGATATCTTCTGGTAAGATGTTGAATAGTCTGGGACCCCGGATGTTAATACAGTGCTCCCGTATTGTCCCCACCGCACCCCTGCTCCTCACTGGGTTTATTTTACACTTTCTCCCATATCTCTCACTCCAGTATGTTGTTATGGCAGTGTGCAGATTTTACATTAACATAAATGAAAAATATATCTTTAAACGTATAAGAGAAAATTTTAGAAAGGACTTAATTTTAAATGAGTTCTTGCTAATTGACCAGTTTTACCTAATCGGCACGACACAGACACACACACACACACACACACATATATATATATATATATATATATATATATATATATATATATATATATATATATATATATATATATATATATATATATATATATATATATATATATATATATATATATATATATATATATATATATATATATATATATATGCAATATATATATATATATATGCAATTGTTGGAAAAATTTCTAATTTTAATGTTAAAAACAACTTAGATTTAGTTGATAAATTAAGCACCTTGACTAATTTAAATGATTTCAATATGGTTAGTTTTGATGTTACCTCCTTGTTTACAAAAGTTCCAGTTGATGATTTACTAAGTTTCTTATCTGAAGAACTGGTTAATTATGATTTACCATTGCCAGTTCCTACTATCATTAAACTTATTAAACTTTGTATTGTTGATGCAAAATTTGTATTTAATGATGAGTTTTACACACAGAAGTTTGGTATGGCAATGGGCAATCCTCTTTCACCTGTTCTTAGTAACTTATATATGGAATTTTTCGAAACAAGATTGCTTAACACTATCCTTCCCAATAGAGCTAAGTGGTATAGATATGTTGATGATATTTTGTGCCTTATGCCTAAGAATGTAGACATAAACCATTTCCTTGTTAAATTAAATAGCTTAGCTCATTCTATAAATTTTACTGTTGAATTCGAAGTAAATAACTCATTGCCCTTCCTAGATGTTTTTATTATTAAGGGTAACATTGATTTTAAATTTAAAATTTACAGAAAACCTACAAATAATTGTTCCTATGTACACTATTACTCTTCACATCAAGATAGAGTTAAAGTGTCGGTTTTTTCTTCAATGTTTTTGAGAGCTTTACGTATTTGTAGTCCAGAGTTCATAGATGAAGAAATCTCTAAAATTTATGAAATAGCTAATGATTTAAAATACCCTAGAAACATAATTGATAAATCTTTTAAAATAGCTAGGAATACTTTTACAATCCCAAAAAGGGGCAACCAACTTTATTCAACCAAAAATATGTTGGTTCTCCTTACCATGAAAACTTGGTTGATATGCCTTCCTTTCTTAAGAATTTTAATATCAAAGTTGTATTTAAAAATCTTGATACAGTAAAAGACTTTTGATAAAAATTCCCCCAAAATGCTGACGGATGTGTCTATAAGATTCCCTGTAAAATATGCGATAAAGTTTATTATGGTCAAACTGGTAAAAGTCTTGAACTAAGATTAAAACAACATAAATATAGCATTAGAACTGGACAAGATTCTAATGCTCTATTTATTCATGTGAAGATTTTAACCATCCAATTGATTTTCAAAATGCTGAGAAGGTTGTATCAAGCAAGTCCATGGTTGAGAGGAATATAATAGAATCATGTTTCATTAAAAGCAGTTTTGAAAATAATATGAATATTTCTTTTGGTTTATATAAATTGGATTCTTTTATAATTAATAAAATTTGGGAAGAATTTAATGATAAATTGGACTAATCTTAATTCTTGGGAAGAGCTTCAGGTCCTTTCTTGTTTTCCTCTTCACAGAGTCGTGAGATGTTACGCTACTGTGAGGTGTAGTCTTTGTTAGTGTGATGTGACTGTGAGGTGTAGTCTTGCCCTTATATAAGTCCTCTTGTCATGTTTCCTTTTATAGTTCCTTGATAATGTGAGTAGTCACGAAAGCGCTTGGAATTCCTCTATTTTTCATAGTGGTTGT
Organism: Cherax destructor; assembly: GCA_009830355.1. Taxonomy (NCBI): domain Eukaryota; kingdom Metazoa; phylum Arthropoda; class Malacostraca; order Decapoda; family Parastacidae; genus Cherax; species Cherax destructor. The sequence continues at coordinate 8,677 of WNWK01001407.1, forward strand.
CTTGCATATATATATATATATATATATATATATATATATATATATATATATATATATATATATATATATATATATATATATATATATATATATATATATATATATATATATATATATATATATATATATATATATATATATATATATATATATATATATATATATATATATATATATATATATATATATATATATATATATATATATATGTGGTACGGTCGGTAAGCACTGCGTACCTTGTCATGAGGTTCGTAGGTTCGAGTCTCCGTCGGCCAGAGATCAGTGTTTGTGAATATTTCGCCTGCTCTTGGAATTCCTAGCATATATATATATATATATATATATATATATATATATATATATATATATATATATATACATACATACATAATATATATATATATATATATATATATATATATATATATATATATATATATATATATATATATATATATATATATATATACATATACATACATACATACATATATATATATATATATATATATATATATATATATATATATATATATATATATATATATATATATATATATATAAGTATATATTTCAATTCAAATCATTATGTTCCAACACATTTCATCAGCAGCTTCGAATAACTACTTTCGAATCCTCAGCACCCGTAAACTTTTGAACCAATTAAGAAAAAATACAATTTGTCTGCGGCTTCCTACCCCTTCCATTACATCAACTACAGACACTAGAATCACACTTAGCAAATTTCCCCCTAAAGTTCCCCTTAGTCAGCTCAAACTAACAACTTTCTCCCCTCTTTTCTCTTCAGTTAATCCTTATTCTACTAATTTTCTCTCCTCATTACAAGAGTTTTGAGAGCTCCCGGTTCCCCTTATTTAACCTACTTACCAATTTATTCCTCCCTTTCCCCTCGTTCACCACCGCCCTGGCTGTCCCCTCAAATTAGCATCCATTGTTCCACTTCTTCCCTTGTGGCGGTGGGGATGACAGGCTTCCCCTCGGGGTGTCCTGCCGAGGCCAAGATTCACCATTGTCTTGACTTATTCACTTGAGGGGAGGACGCCCCTTCTCATTTTCCCCTCTTCTTTCTCCTAATCCACAACCTACTCGTCCTCCCCCTCCTTCTGCTCTTTTTTCATTTCCTCCCATTCCTTTGCTCTCTCTGCTCCTCCTTCACCTCCTCCTTTCTCTCCTTTTTTCTTCTTCACTTCCTGCTCGTTAATTTCCTTCTGCTAATCCTTCTTCACTTCTTCCTATTCCTTCACTTTCTACTCTTATTCTCATCCTCTTCCTCCTCCAGTTATATATTGCTTCTGTTATTGTTTTCGACTGTATCTTTACTATTTCATTAGTGAACATATCTGTTTATGTAGGTATTTATGTTTAAAAACTAATAAATACTATGTCTACAAGCCAGTACATAACTTCACCACTGAATCCTATACTACACAAGGCTTACGCACTGGCTAGGAGTTTTACGACTTACTCGCCAGGTGTTCAACCCTCACCCGTTCCGTGGATTGCTATCAACAGCTTTCCACCCCAAGCAAATCTTCTGTAAACCAATTTCTTTCACTGTTTAAATGTACTTTAACTCCCACAGACAATTTATACTACCTTTTTTATATTTGGAGATATCTTAACCCTCTAAGGGACTTTAATAAACAATCGTAACTGAGCTGTAAATAAACAATCGTAGCTGTGCTGTAAATAACTGAATTTTTCCAGAATTTGTACCAAATGTAATGCTTTCATCTATTATCAAAATTCTAATTATAAATAATTACTGTGTATCCTTCGTGCCCGACTGAACCATGGCCGGAAACCTATGTCTGCCTGTTAGCCTGCCTGGCTACATTCCTCTCTACTGATCTCCCTGCCTGCTTGCTTGTCTTTTTTTTTTGTCTCTAGTCCTGTCGACTGTTTGCCTTTCTGTCTACTTCCTAAACTGCCTGACATTCTAGCCGTAGCGTCACCGAGACATCCCAGCAGCTCCAATATATAATTCCACAGCACTGTGGCAACATATGTTTATATCAAAGGAATCCTTCGTCTTAAATGGCTTGGGTGTTTCCGACACCTAAGAGGTTCAGGTGAAAACCTCCAGAACTCTTGTATAGGTGACTTATATTTCAGTGCTTTGAGCATCTGACTCAACCAAAAAAAGTTCGATCTTCAGTTAAGGCGAAATTTATATGGAGAAGTTTTCATAAGGCAACTATCTTTACTAGTCTTGCAATAAAGATGTTCCTAAATATTAGTCGACTGTTGTGAGTCGCATCTTGGGAAATAGCAAATTATTAGCTGGAGTTTAGGGATTTTTTTCCCTTTAAAATGCAAAGGTGAGAAATTATTTGATTAATGCAATGATTATATGTGTTTATAGAAAGTGTAACCTCAACTCTGTTATGTATATGCATTTCGAACGCAAAATTTAACATACACGTATGGCAAAAAAAAAAAAACGCTACAAATCATTTTGAAAAGTTGAGGCTTTGAAATGAGTTTAGTAACCTCGCTTAGCTAGTAAAGATATAGTGACAAAAAAAATTAATTTCGCGCGTAAGGCTCCAAGTTCAACTTTGGAAATATACTGTGGTAAGTTGGCGCTATAACTTAGCTATTAAATTAATGAACACATAACTTGAGGAGTTTCTAAAAGAGTTAACCTATAACTTCGGGTGTTTAAGAATAAAATAGCAAATTTAGGAGGAAGAAAAATATATTAAATTCTGTAGAGTAATTATTGGTATATTGATATTTAAAGGTTAATTATCGCCGGAGTTTACAGAGCTGCAACGAGACTATAGCTAGTGGAGGTACTGTGACTCTGTCTCTCTGTTTTAGTATTTATCTCTCACCTTCCTTTTTTTCACTATTAATTCCTTTTCCTCCACCTCCTTCCTCATCTTCATGCTCTCTCTTCTTCCTCATCCTTCTTCTTTTAATTCCTCCTCCATCTCTTCCTTCCTTCCTCCTCTTTCTGCTTCTTTCCCTTGTGTGGTTTATCTATTATTTATAAACCTTCAGTGAACAGATTCTTCAACAAGATCCATCAAATTGGTGTGATTTAGGAAACTAAATTACTATAACGCAAAGTGGATGGTCCTATTGTGATAACCCGCCTTTACGAAATCATATGCATTAGATGGGTGTTTCATTATTAAATTAGTTTGGAGTAATGTAAAGAAACATATATATCTAAACCAGAAGAATAGATCAAATATTCATAAAAAACACTAAACCAGAAGAATAGATAAAATATTCATAAAAAACACTAAACCAGAAGAATAGATCAAATATTCATAAAAACACTAAACCAGAAGAATAGATAAATTATTCATAAAACACTAAACCAGAAGAATAGATCAAATATTCATTAAAACACTAAACCAGAAGAATAGATAAATTATTCATAAAACACTAAATCAGAAGAATAGATAAAATATTCATAAAAAACACTAAACCAGAAGAATAATCATGCTTGACTCTAGGGGAATAGTAGATCCAGTTTCATGGATCAAGAGCCGCTTCTTATTCTTGAATGAATCACAGTAATGTGATTTACGATAAACAAAACTGAAAATTCTAAAGCTGACAGATAGAGGGGAAAAAAAACGAAGAAATATGAACGCCAGAAAGAGACAGAAAAGAATACGAAGAGCTGGATAAGGATGATATCTTACCCCCCGTGGACAGGCTAAACAAGAAGCCACAAGTGTAAACGATGATAAACGCAGCGCATCCAGGAAACTACATAATATTTCTTAAAAATTAGTTTGTTAGACCGCTGGCACGGGATACTACATAATATGTATGTGCCGTAACGACTGTCTAAAAATAGTATAAGGGTAAATAAACTGTAAGATTCTAAAAGTAAATATAATTCATACACACACACACACGGCTCTAACGTATGTCACATGAGAGCTCTATCAACGCTAAATGGGACCCTGACGCAACACAAAGGCCACTAGCCACGCCAGGTGGTCTTTCTCGAAGCCTAACGGGGCTCTGTCGAAGCCACACTGTTCTTCAGCGGGGGCAACAAGAACTCTAACGACGCCACCCACAATAACAAAGCTACACAGTCCCAAGTCGCGTTTATGATGGAGAAGGAAGACATTAGCCACAGAGGCGGCGACAGCTGGACCCGATGTAGAGAAAACAATGTCCCTCTCCACAGTCGTGACTGTTATGTGTCCAAACCACGTGAGCTCTTCGTTACTGGTGAGTGTCGATCCAGACGTGGTCATCCACACATCGAGCGCCTCGATAAACTACTTGTTCTTGCCCATTGATGTTTTTCTTATTACAGAAGTGATATCACATACATTGGCGACTAAGTGAAAAATGAAATATCACATATGCCAAGATATATCACACGCATACACAAGGAATGACATACATAAAAATGTCCACAAATTAATATCACTTATATAAAAAAAACACCACTTTAAAAAAAGGAATATCACTTATAAAGGAATATCAATAATATGTTTTTTGGCAATAATTCCGGTTATTAAATAGTTCTCACAGCACCTTGGGAATGGGTCACACAGCACCTTGGGAATGGGTCACACAGCACCTTGGGAATGGGTCACACAGCGCCTTTGGAATGTGAGGTATTCAGGTTTGCTCCTAGGAAAGGTTAACTCCATTGCCTTGAATCAAAAGCTCGTCCCCGGACCCCGACCTCTTGAAGACTGAGAAGAACCTTATACAGCGTCGCTGAACCTCTCCGCAACTCAACCACTCGGGAGTTTACGCGTAATTAAACGAACGGCGAGGATGCAACCACGTTCCTTTTTCGCTCGTCTGTTAAATGGTAAGAATTATTTTATCATTCTCCTTGGCAAGAGTTTATCCCAGTAGAGGTTATACAGCTTCTGGGCTTGATCCAAGGGAAGGAAAAGGAGAGATGCAGTTCACTGAATTAACAGTGTAGCGTGCGCCTTTCATTGCTGCCTTCCCTGGAATGGCGTATTTCACTCTATATTCGAAGGCACCGTTCGAAACTACGATCCCGCAAGTCATTTCAGTCAACTGGAAGCACGTGGGCCAGAGCCATCTAGCAGTTAGTCAACGACCTTAGTTGGTCTGGTCGATCATCAAGTGCTGGAGATGTCTGACCTCTCAAGGAAGCGTTGGCTGGTTCTAGCCACCCAGACCCTCTCCAGCTATCTGACGGTTCGCCTGATATAGGCTGTTCTTGTGCTTATGAAAAACGTGCTTTTCATCAGCAGCACAGCTGGTCACAGGCCTGGTCACAGACCGGGCGGGGCATCGACCCCCGGAAATCTCTCCAGGTAAACTCCAGGTAAACAGCTTCTCCTGGAAGGGCGGAATGGTAAAAGAACACAAAAGAACATAACAGAAAATATTTTAACTGATTGCTACCCATTCCCCAGGCGCTGTCTGACCCTCGTGGATTTAGCGCTTCCGCGTGAATATTAGTAGTAATAGTGTGCGTGTGTAGGGCTTCCCATGTACCTCGTTTAATCTACCATGAAGTATTTCAGGGAGTCAGCAGATCAGCCAGACTGTTGATTCTTATAGTATGGAGTACGAACCACAGCCAGGATTGTTGGGGAGTGTTTTTAGGAACATATCAAGCTACCTCCTGCAAATAGCCCATCCTCCAAGAACGAGCGTGGGGATATCAACGCCTAAAGGAACTACAGTGATTGGTAAATTAAGTTGGAAGCCTATCGACTATTCGAATGTCTTAATGATCCCTGAATACTTTAATCCCCAGAAATGGGACTAAAGTAAACTATTGATTTATACGAAATGTTCTGTGGTTCCATATTTCCTGAAACTTCAGTCCTCCCTAACTCCCGGATTTTATCCTTGGTGGTTAACTGAAAGCAAAACGTTTTTTAAGCCAGTTTAACCTAATAAATACCAATTTATATTTCTGAAAATCTAAACTTTGTCATTCGGATCAGTCAGCTGCCACTAGAAGCGTAGCTTTCCCGGTCATAATTGTTCAGGACCTGTGAAACTGAGGTCTCTACCTCCCCAAGATCTGTTCTGAAACATGTAAACTTGAAAATGGTTTATTTACGCAACTTAATATGGTGGAAAATTAACTGGCGTGAAAATCCAACTGTTGTGATTGATATTTTCAAGACTGAACTAAAACGCTTTGCAGACTCTTTTCTAACTCAAATGAATTCATCAAAATCATTCCTTTTCCTTTCTGGATACAAAAATTTTCAATGATATTTTTTTATATATATATATATATATATATATATAAGATGGATATCACATTACAGAGGTGAGATACATGTCTAGACATATTTAATCTTTGACTGATTATAATGAAAATCTCATCCAGCTCTTCGAGCTGGTGCGTGCTGAATGCTGATTACCTCTGAACAGCAGCTGAGTGCGGAACAGAAAACTACTGCCCTGGGTTCCAGTTACCCTGTTGATCTTGCCCAGCTCCTGAGAACTTGATGCACTCTTTCCATGAGCCAAGGTCTTAGCCTATGACAAACATATAATGATAGCAACCCATATTTTCTGACTTCTGGACTCCTGAGGTGCAGCCCTTTCCCCCTGTGTACTGGAGATAGGTATAGAAGTAGATGCACATGTGTAGTCCACTATATATATATATATATATATATATATATATATATATATATATATATATATATATATATATATATATATAGATATACTTACACAAGACATTAATTAAATAAAATGTTGTAATAATGCGAATAGGTAAAATTGGAATGGAAAGTAATTCTGATGTTAAAATAATCACCAATTAACATTTTATTTAATATTTTTTATCTAAGACAATATAAAATTTCGTAGGGTATTTTTTTACAGCAAACAAAGCTTTTGAAGGGTTCACTCTTGGACTGTGCTCAGTGAAAACACAAAGGCCATAGCGGCTGAAACCAATTTACTTTGTCAACAGAGATCTCTCAGTCAAGTGCCTCACACAGAGTGGCTCTGAGAGTGGATCATCACAGTGCCTTATTCAGGGTGCCACTAAGAGAGACTCATCACCGTGCCCCACCCTCCTCCCTCTCGTCTGTCTGTCTGTATCTGTTTCTCTCTCTCTCTCCATATTTTGTCTTCAGTGCCTCTCGTCTGCTCCAAGCATCACCAGGGAGGCCAGTGATGTGCCCACACATTAGTACTGTGGGGCACATCAGTGGGGCTCATGCTAACCCATGCTGTATAGAAATATACGTAGTCAGATGAATCTTATTAGAACCAGCTGGCCCAGTGGTTAACGCACTGGCCCCGTGAGTTTTAGCACTCACTTGCCATGGGTTCAATCCCCCACCCGTTCCATGAATTGCAATCTTGTTTTAACGATTTCGTGAGACATGATTGTCTTGTTCCTCTTCGAACCTCATTCTCCCTTACTCGCTCCCCTTCACTCACCGAATCTCACTCAGGTCTTCCTCACCTTTCCCTTGCCTCACCTTCACCCCTCACCTTCCCTCACTCCTTGAGCATTTCAACAATAGCAACAGATCGCGTTCTGGGAGAGAAAGGTTTAAAGAATTGCTAGACAGAGCAAAAAAAAAATGTCCTTCTGGGAGAAAGCATTATCATTCCAGCATCAATTTCTCGCAATTAAATTACGCTGGCTATACAATTAATTTACTCTAAATTACTCTGCTCTTAATTAACAGTAAAACGCAAAACAATGCAAAACAACAAGGGCTTAATTCAATTGTTTGTTCCCATTCCACAATTCATGACATACCAATATTTAATGAACAGTTATGTCAATTACTTAAAAAAACCAGTTATAATACATTCAATTAATATATCAGTTCAATTATATGACTGTTAATACTGTTTAAAGTAGCATTTTACTCCCATATCTATATTAGTAGTACATATATTGGAGTAACGTTTGTTCTTTTAAATAATAATAATAATAATAATAATAATAATAATAATAATAATATATTATTATTATTATTATTATTATTATTATTATTATTATTATTATTTATGTTGTTGTTGTTGTTGTTGTTGTTTTAATAATAATAATATTAATAATTTACTTCAGTTCCTCTGGCGGTTCAAGAGATAACTGGACAAGATCCTCAAGTCAGTGCCTGACCAGCCGACTGTGGTTCGTACGTCGTACTGCGTCAGCTTGCAGTGACAACCTGGTTAATCAGGCTTTGATCCTCCAGGTGGCGTGGTTTGGACCGGGCAGTGGAGGCGTTGACCCCTGAAAACATTCTTCAGGCATCCTTTTGGTATTCAGGTAACCCTGCTTGATTTTAGAAAAACACCCTGAGAATTTTTTCCATACTCACATGTTTATTCTTTTGAATATATTTGAGAGTGTATTTCTCTCGCTATTAGCGAATGGAGGATCGAACCTACACCACCCCTTTCTCTGAAATGTTTACCCAAGTTTAGCGCCTCATAAATACAGGAAATGTGGTAAGATCTGAGTGACCGTCTTGACTGAAGACACAAGAGCGTTTTCTCCAAGTTCTTTTTATTTAGGTTTTCTATCTCTCATTCCCACCCAGATCACATTATGAACCGAATTCAGAATAGCAGACAGTTCTACCAGAATCTGCTCACACTGACGCCCAGACCACCGAGCCTGACCGGGTAGGCATTGTGCCGTGGCCAGTTGCACCACCATCTACGGCACGGCATGTTAGTGGTTACCCCCTGCCGCGCCTCCGGCCGCAGGACTAATAAAACCACTGAATGAGTTATATGACTAACCCGGTCAGGTCAATTTTACCTGACGAGTACAATAACACCTTTAAAACATTCCAGAGCGGATCGATATGTGGTTTATTTATCTCTGATTTGGGGGTTAGATGTGAATAGGTTTGAAAGCGATACCTAGATACGTGTGCACACAAAGACACGAGTCTGCAGAACAGATCTGTGTTTGGACAATGGGAGGAACGTAGTCCCAATTAAGGCTCTTTCTACATTTTTTCTCTTTTTTTCCACAAAGTTGTGAATTATTCAAGTCATAGTATAGCGACCTTCTTCAGCACTCTAAAACACACACACACACACACACACACACACACACACACACACACACACACACACACACACACACACACACACACACACACACACACACACACACACACACTTACCTGGCATGGTGGCTAAAGCTCTCGCTTCACGCACGGAGGGCCCGGGTTCAATTCCCGGCGGGGCGGAAACATTTCGAAGTGTTTCCTTACACACACACACACACACACACACACACACACACATACAACAGGCCTAGTATCTAATCGACATGTGCCTAGAACAAAATGGTAACTAACACACACACAGGGGTTAGCAGTGGCTTTTAGGGGAGAAAACGTCAAATGAACCTTTAAATTTACTGATAGTTAACGTGTCGCACAGACTGTTCTTGTGGTGCTTCTTAAACAGCACAAGGACAGCTGTTGTTTAGCGGCTTATGCCAGGGGCTCATGTCTGTTTAATGAATAGGATGTATGAGTGGATGGATAGAAAAAATGGATAGATAGGTTGACGGATGGATGTAGGAAGTGATGGAGGGAGGGAAATGTGCGAAGTACTGAGAGGGAAGATGGTTATAAAGTAAAGTATGGAGGAGAAGGTGAAGTGAAGGGTAGAGGGAAAAAAGAGGGAAGTAGGAAATAAAGGAAATATGGTTGGAATAATGAGGTGGGAGAGAGAGAGAGAGAGAGAGAGAGAGAGAGAGAGAGAGAGAGAGAGAGAGAGAGAGAGAGAGAGAGAGAGAGAGAGAGAGAGAGAGAGAGAGAAAGAGAAAGAGAGAGAATAATAACATAGAAAATAGTACAAGAGCAAAAGTGCATGACAAAATGAATATCGGAAGAAATACATCCATTGGATACAAGCGTAAGGAGAAGGCCAGGTGGAGGAGGGGGGGGGATGAGCAGTGTTATGGTGTGTGAAGGTCGCTCTTACGCTATGATTGACGTAATAGAATGATCGACTGCCAGCGAAGATTCTTTTATGTGACTGACATAACTAGGAATTTGTGAGGAAGAGGATGTAAAAACGTCCCGGAGCACGAAGGAGCAGGAGGATTCACCTACTCTCTCTCACTCTCTCTCTCACGATCAGAAACTTTCTCTGGCCTCGTACACCCACAATGAGATAAACCCAGACTCTTATGGTTATCCACAAGCGATAATCTTCCTAATATACTGGTTCCCATTTTCCCCATTCCAGGTTTTACTTCTCGAATTTTCTGAACGACCTTGAGTGTCTTAGATTCCCCTCTTGTTCCTTAAACTCCCATGAGAGTTTTCCCCATTGCACACACAGGATTTCAGATTCCTTCTTATTATTTCGAACCCAAGTTTTCTTTGAGTCTTCCTTTAATAGTGGGGAAAGGAGGGAGGCCTTGACGGTGGTAAAAGACTCTAGAGTCTTTATTGGATGATATTAATCACCTCCCATTCCCTAGGCTTTGTGATATTGCCGGGCTTAGCGCTTCCCTAACATTGGTATCGCAGCTCGGCCTGCGGCCAGGTTTCTTTTTTTTTCTGGTGACCGCCTGAATTGTCAGGTTATTGCTGCTGGCAGCCTCCAGTGCCAAACTGTCATTATAACCTGGCAGGAACGTCTCTGGCTTCCCCGTTAAGATTTTACCAGGCAATATTTCTTTTCTGGAGAAAAAAGGCGCTATGTTGAGGTGAAACCTTTTCTTACTGCTACAACGTTTCATCCAGGGCTGGACTTTGTCGAGGACAAAACGTTGTAGTATTAAAAATGGGGCAAAAAGGAGTATTTCTCTCCACTTGCCTGCGTACGCCATCATTTACTAATATTTCTTATGTCTTCCATTTGAAGGCTGAAGAGTCGTGCATCACGGAAGTTTACATACTTTTTTTTTTTTTTCAAAAAATACTATGTGAAAAGTCAAACCTGTATTTATATACTACCGTTCGCTGTAAAACAGACTGACTTTTAATATTCACGAAAGTAAGTCTTGCCTCTCAAACCAAGTATCAGTGTTCTCCACTGGTGCTTACGGCTTCTCCTATTTCTCTTAAGGTTGATTCTACATTACCTTCCCTGTATTTTATTGCAATATATTCTTTTTATGTGTGTGAAGTGACACCAGCTTATAGAATACTTTCCAGACTAGGTTAAGGCATTGGCTTAAGCCGGTGGGAGAAATGGACTTGCCTCGCATGGGCCAGTAGGCCTGCTGTAGTGTTCCTTCTTTCTTATGTTCTTATGAATAAATGCATTAACTGCTTCCACGGTTTCATTCTTTTCGTTCTCCTATTTAAGTCGATTTGTGTCGTATTCTCCTTCCTTGAGACCTGGGACACTGTCAAGTACTGGGAAAACAAAACCAAAGTGGAGAAACGTCGTTAAATAATAAAAAAATAAGCTTTCTCTGTTTTTTTCTGCCTTCTTGTGATGTTCGTCCAAGAGAGCACAGGCTCTCTAGCCTTCACGTATCACCTCTTTGTCCTCAGGGGCAACATAAAGGCCTTAACAACTCCTCTTCATCCCTAACACCTTAATAGGATTAAATCTTAGACTAACACCCATAAAAAAAAATATCATTACAATATTTTAATCTTAGAGTGCCAAACTTTGAGCATCAGGTTTACTGGATGGCAAAGTTTCATCTCAGGAAGCTCCAAGGAGGAGGGATGAGGATGCCTTGATGCTGACGAAGGGTTCTACATCAAGTGAATTGGAGCCTCCTTCTAATAGCTTGGGTCAAAATTAATTACCTCCTATCCCCCAGGCTGTCTAACTTACTCCTTAGTCCTTCCTATTACATATAATTAAAAAAAATATCCTCGTCGTCAAGTTTACCCAGCATCTAAAAAACATTTTCTAGACGATTTCTTTTTTCATAAAGGTGGTCTTTTAAGAAGCTAAGAGTTGTTATCTAATCCCAGTTCATTTCGAAGTCCAGCCATGTCTAAGGTATATTATAAACCCGCAAGATGTTACTCGTAACTGTTGACTAATACCCGGGCACCTATATACTGTTAGATGAAGAAGGGTAAGAGGTGTAAGACGACTTAGTAATAATGGTAGAATTACCGACAAAATGTTAGGTAAAAAACACAGATGCAACTAATGTACTATTTTACTGTGGCAACGTTTCGCTCTCCAGGAACTTCATCAAGCGGCTTGATAAAGCTCCTGGAGAGCGAAACGATGCCTTCTGTGTCCTTTTACCTAACGCAAGGAGACTTATCTATACATAACTCCTTGCCCAGGACTAAACCCGGGTTCGTCGATTTTCTAAAATTAGTTGCTATTGTTGAGATAATAGTAACTTCTGTAAAGTAACAGATGCGTGTCAAAAAAAATGGAAGGTGCGCATGAAAAATATATATTTTTATAAATAGTTGAAGATCAGTTTTTGCCTTCCAATTAAGCCGCTTTTGGGGGCCTTAGGCTTTCATTTGGGCTACTTTTTTTTTTTTTTTTTTAATCTAGCTACTAAGGTGGAAGAATGGGCTTCACGCAATTTTTTTCCTCCCTGATGGTCGAATCCTTATTAAAAGTAAGGCTAAAAATAAGTTTTCTACTAAAAATAAAGTAAAAAATACAATTTCATGTTAATGAGAAAAAAAATAATATCCCAGTTAAAATTTACTACTAGCTTCTATTTTTTTTTATTCAGTCTATCCTCCACATTCTTTTAACTCGCTCTCCCCATCTTCTCCAGGCATTCTCCTCTCCCTTCCTTCCTTCCTTCCCTCCCCATCATCAAAAAGTACTTCCCCTCCATTAATGTAAGGTTAGATTTAGGGCTCCTAACTTTACTTACAAGCTAAGAGCTGTTTCCTCTCTCTCTCTCTCTCTCTCTCTCTCTCTCTCTCTCTCTCTCTCTCTCTCTCTCTCTCTCTCTCTCTCTCTCTCTCTCTCTCTCTCTCTCTCCCCAGGGCCCAAAACACATTATGAACCACCAGTCCCAGTCTTATAAACTGGGAATATATAAAAAAGAAATTCAGCAACTCCTTGAGAAGGGTCTCAGGGCGTCTTTTATCTCGTGAGAGGCTTCGTAAAATCCCTCAGACGGATGTTCCTTGATCGTTCGTCTTGAAACTCTTTAAGAAATTGATGCTTCTTAAGATCTCACCCTCATCTCCTGTCTTTCTACTTCTTAACAATTTTATGCCATTCAAACATTCATTTCCTCATTTCTCTCTTTCTCTCTTGGATCCGTGTCAAGAGCTGCCATATTTCGTAAGAGGTATTTTTTTTTTTTTTAATTTTCAAGTTCATCCTTACGACTTAATTTATGACTCAGAAATATGATGAACTCGCAACCTTTCATCATCCCCCTCCCCCTAGTCTTTTCCCTCAGTCTTCCTCAATTCAGTCTTTCTCCCTTCAGTCTTCCTTCTCAGTCACCCCTCCCTCAGTTTTCATTCTCCTACGTTTCTATCCAAATTATTGCGGCCTTTTGACCTCACTAACTTCAAAACAATCATCTTTTTCGTCCCCTCACTAATTTTTACCTTAACATCTATACAAAAACAATGTCTAACACAAATAATATTTCGTTAATTTCATGGGCATTCAGAGTTAATAGGGTTAAAAATAAAATTTCAACCGGTTCAAAGAATTATTTTTTAAAGGCTGCTTCAGAGATCTTTTTTAAAGCCATTTCAAAGATATTTTTAGGATGCTTCAAAGATCTCTTTACGCTGCTTCAAAGATTTTTAGTTGGCTTAAAAAGCTTTTAGACTGCTTCAGAGATTTATTTTTTTTAGGTTGCGTCAAATTTTTAGGCTGCATCAAAGATTCTTGTTTTTTTAACGTTTTTTTTCTTAGCGCTGTGAAGGGAAGGGGGGAAGCGGGCAGCTTAGCTTCCCTTGAGACCCAGTAAGGGGAAGGAGGGTAAGGGGAGAAAAGGACCCCAAGGGAGGCGTAAAGGGTCGGAGAACCCCTTTAACCATTGGATATACACCACTAGCTGGTGCTGGAGGAACGGGTGTATATTTAAAATGTTCCCGAAAAGGATGTGGACACAAACAAAGGACTGCTTAAAAAAAGTTATGAATTAAAAGAAACTGAATGTCTTAGACCGAGTGAAACACAGATACTGAATGTTTTAGACCGAGTGAAACACAGATACTGAATGTTTTAGACCGAGTGAAACACAGATACTGAATGTCTTAGACCGAGTGAAACACAGATACTGAATGTCTTAGACCGAGTGAAACACAGATACTGAATGTCTTAGACCGAGTGAAACACAGATATTGAATGTTTAAGACTGAGTGAAACACAGATACTGAATGTTTTACACTGTAAGAGGTAATGACTGCATTATCACAGCGTGATGCAGGGAGGAAGAAACGAGACGCTTGTCGTAACAAGTTACGCAATGGCAGGAAAGGTAGTGAGTCTGTATGCCATCGGACATCCTCCTGAATATACGCTATTTTTTTGTTGTATTTTACGGTTATTCAAGGTCTTCGATAAGGCGACTGTGACTCATAAAATCATTCTAATTTCATACTTCCTCCCCAGTCTTCTCGGCGAGTCCCTGATGTCTGTTCGCCCATCAAAATCGCCTCACATTTAGGCATTATTGCATTTCTTTGTGATAATGAATTTTGTAACTGGTTAGCTGACGTTAACATAAGGTAATTAACCTGCTGGTTAGCAGGTTGATTAGGTTTGTAATCTATAGATTACACATTTATTAAGGCTGCATGTCAATCGTTCTCCACCAAAGATACATTAATTTTAAGTGTAGGGATAAAAAGTAAACTCTAAGAGTATGCATAGATATACGCCTCTATAAGTGTACATGGACGTTTTCCTCGCATTGTATATATAAAGATATTCTTTTCAGAATATATATGTACAGCTTCAATATGTGGAAGGTATCTATGTAACGTCCAAAAGCAACATTGGTGTTAAACCATACCTGGGTTGAACCGCGGTCAGAGAGTCTCAAAACTCCAGACCGTCTGGAGTTTTAAGACTCTCTGACCGCGGGTTCGAACCCACCCGTGGTATGGTTTGTTTGCAATCGTGTCATTACGATTTCGTGAGTAACATTAGTGTTAGTTGTACATGAAACATCGTCATTGAAAAATCTTTCAAGTTGTATTATTTTCTTTAACGTTACTTTTATGTTATTATTGCTCTCCATGGTTTTATTCTGATTAGTTCACTCTTAGATGTTGGTTTATGAAAATTGTAATCGGGGTATTTCCTTCTTTTATTCCTCTACAATCTCTATCTTCACCTCTTCTTGCTCCTCCACATTCTCAATCATCACCTCTTCCTACTCCTCTATATTCGCAATCATAACCTTCAATACCATCTCTACTCTCCCCCCTTCTCCTCCTTTATCCACCTTTACAAGCTCCTCCCTACGTCCTCTAACATCTTCACACAAACATGTTCCACCTTACCTCCTTTAATCTCCTCCTTCTCTTCCTCTTCCTCTCTACCTCCTTTAACACCTTCACCTATACATGCACCTCCAGCCGCACCTCCTCTTGCATCACCATACTCCTCCCACCATCTATTCAGGCTCTCCAAAGACTTTTTAAAAAGATTTCCTCTCCTGCCTTTTTATAGACCATTGCCTGTGGAATGTGATCACAGAAGCCCCCGGCGCAAGAGCCGGGCAATCTGCATAATTTTCTTGAAGACATGACTTCCCTGGTGGGGCGCCTGCACCTCACAAGGTAGTGCTCAACGTTCTCCTTTATTACTCCTTAAGACGCGGTTAATGTAATGAGTTATGGGGAAGAAGGTGCAAGGTGTGTTGTGGGTTAGCGAGTCTGTGTAGTCTCATAGTAATGCTCTGGGAGGGGTTCACTATTGTTTTCAGTCCTAGCTTCTCAATTACTCGCGGTCAGATGCTCTAAATTCATGCTCTGTTAGCATTATCGTACTTATTCTTGATCCAGTGTTAGGAATTTACATCCACTTCCTCACGACTTTCTGACACTCCTGAGAGTCATTATATAATTTATCGGAAATTATACGAGTGAGGTGTTCCTATAGCGATATGCTCTGTGTGATGTTCACTCCATCGTCCTCCTCTATTATCGAGTTTCGTAGCCTCTCTCTACAGAAACTGTACTTCCTCTCCGGTTTTATCTGCTTCCTAATTTGTATAACCTTACATTTCTTCGTATTAACCTACCTGCCAGTTGTTTGACTAATCTTGCAACCAACGCAACTCTTCCTAGAGTCAATTCCCTTCATTTCGTACCAGTGACCAGTTCCCTGACCCAGCCACTCTCGCTAACTCTTCATATTCTTTTCACTACTATTTTTTTTCACCTCCTTTTATCAATTTGCTTTCACCTTAAACCATTACATTTTGTCTTCCTGCATAATTCCTAATTTCCAGTTCGGGAACCCAGTTATGTCTGTATCTACAAGTTGGCGACCGAGACAAGTCGAAAAGTAGGTATAAGGACCCGCAGAGTAAGCTTTATCAAGATTTAATAAGAAATCTCAGATATGAGCGAAACGCCGTATGAAATAAATATGTGTTCTTCATGTTATATCTTATCTGCATGTTTGTGTTAAGGTGAAGATACCAGAGCACATTCTCGTATTCAAATATGTTGCTTCTGCTGCTGCAACTTCAGTACTACTTCTTTTGCTGCTGTCGCTGAAGCCGCTGCTGCTCTTGCTGCACGATCACCCTAAGCATGTCCATTATTATTATTATAATCAAATAGTAGCGCTAAACCACAGGGGTCATACAGCCTAAGCATGTCCAAAGATTATTTTTCTTTTAATTTCATAAAAAATAAACATTACATTTAACCTATCAATCATATTTTGTTTTGTTTTACTGGGATATTCACTTGAAGAGTGATCTCCAGATGTCTGTGACGTATTCTTTAACTACGCTGAAGAGTGAGCATGTCCAAAGATACATAAACAGTGAACAAAGGTACATGAAAAGATACACACAGACTCACAGATATTTGTTCCCCCTTCCCTCTTTATTCAAAATGCCACTGGGACACCTTAAGCTTCACGCAGAATACTGGACATCATTTTTGAGATTGATATTCCGTGGGCGAGCCGAGGGGGGCGTCGCTCCCTGTTCCTGCCACAGCCAACATTTAATTATTTGGTGTGGGTGTGGGGGGCCAAACCTGGAATGTCGAGCGTGCTCAGAATGCTGGAGAGAAGAGATGGAGGGGAAATGAAAGAGGAAAGTGAATGGAAGAGGAGAGAGAAATGAATGGTAGATGAGAGAGGCGAGAATGGTGACTGGGAGAGAGATAAGGGGAAGTGGAATGAGACGAAAGAGATGAATTGAAAAGAGGAAAAATAGAAGTGAATGGAAGAAGGGAGAGGGTGAATGGAAGAAAGTAGTGGTGAATGATGGAAGAAGAGTGAGGATGAATGGAAGAAGGGAAAGGCAGGAGAGGTCAATAAACGAGGGAATAAAGCAAAATGAAATCGGAATAAAGTCGAGAATGAAAGGAATACAAAGGTATCATAGAAGAGCGAAGGGGGAACGGGGGAGGGGGAATAAAAGCGGAAAAACGGCAAAACGAAAAGAAAAGTTATGAAGAAGAGAAAGAGAAATGAGAAATAATAAAGAAGAGAGATGATGAGAAATAGATGAAAAGCAGAAACAAATTGAAAATAAGAAAGAAAGCGAAATAGAAATGAAGAATATAACTTTAAGGGAAAGAAAGAGAGAGAGAGAGAGAGAGAGAGAGAGAGAGAGAGAGAGAGAGAGAGAGAGAGAGAGAGAGAGAGAGAGAGAGAGAAGAGAGGGGCAGCAAAGAGCAAACTTTATCTGAGTTCATTCATTCCTAGAATGACTCGAGTCTGGAACATGTTCGTACAGCATAACAACATCTGTGAGATAAAGTCAGTTGACCGAATGAAATCAATGGCTCACAAACCACTTCAATTTCATCCTGTTCCATATTTATATGTGTCTTAACAATTAAAATGCTTTTAAATGAACTAATGTAGGTAACAGTTTTTAACTTGTAAATAGAGATAGGAATTATCAACTTAACCTTGTAGAAAACCCTGTAAATAAATACACAAAAATGGTCAGTGAGGACAGCGAGCAAATGTATAGATGATAAAGTGATGAAAGGGTAGATGGGAGAGGGGGAGAGACGCAACACAAGAGGGTATGTGCTTTGCGTCTTCCCTAGATCCTCTTCATCTTCTCTCCCTCCCTCCTCCCCTTCCTCCCCGGGAAACCGTTCTCCCTTGCCTCATCCCTCACCCTCGCTGCATATTTACTGCCCATCCTTCACCCCTCACCTCCATCCTGTTGACTCCTACCTCAACACACCCTCCTCAGTACCCCAGCATTCCTCCTTCTGCAGATGTCAGAATTCCTTCTGGTGATGCTGCCGCTATAGCACCTTTACCCTCTCTCTCTCTCTTTCTTTCTCTCTCTCTCTCTCTATCTATCTAAATTAAATATTAGAAGATAATTAACATAGTAACTTTAAACAAATACTTTTATTTACTATGAATGGAAAAAAAAACAGAACACTGAAATAAAACAAAATTTCGAACAAAGCATTGTGAAATAAATTCTAAAAATAATGTTAACAGGAGGGCGAGTGAGTGCCATGAAGGTGGGTGAGAGTGCCATGGAAGCGAGTGAGTGCCATGGAGGTGGGTGAGAGTGCCATGGAAGCGAGTGAGTGCCATGGAGGTGGGTGAGAGTGCCATGGAAGCGAGGGAGTGCCATGGAGGTGGGCGAGTGAGTGACATGGAGGTGGGTGAGAGTGCCATAGAAGCGAGTGAGTGCCATGGAGGTAGGCGAGTGGGTGCCATGGAGGTGAGTGAGATTGCCATGGAGGTGATCGAGTGCCATGAAGGTGGGTGAGTGCCATGGAGGTGGATGAGTGAGTGCCACGAAGGCAGGTGAGAGAGTGCCATGGAGGTGGGTGAGTGAGTGAGTGCCATGGAGGTGGGTGAGTGAGTGAGTGCCATGGAGGTGGGTGAGTGAGTGAGTGCCATGGAAGTTCAATCATCTCAGCCACAATAAATACTAAAAAGTAATATTGCTGAACCATTAAACTCTACGGATGCAGCCATTCACGTTTCAATATCAGCTCAATAAAAGAAGATCATTCACCGCCACCACCACCCCCATCACCACCACCAACACCACCACCAACACCACCCCCACAACTAACAACAACAACAACGCCAACACTACCACCACCACCACCAAAACTACCACACTACACTAATAACCCGCACATGGGAGAAAGGAGCTTACGACGACGTTTCGGTCCGACTTGGACTACTTACAAAGTCATACTAACAAAAAAGAGAGAAGGAGAGAATATGTATAGACCAGCAGATAGAGACGGGACAAGAGAGGTAGTAGGAAAAGAGGAAGAGAGGTAGTGGTAGAGGTAGTAGTGGCAGTAGTGGAGTCAGTCAAATACTAAGAAAGAGGAGCACTGCAAGGGAGCTAGGGGCCCACAAGGAAGCTAGGAACCCACAAAGGGTAGGAACAAGAACACAGAGGGGGGGAAATAATAATAAGGACCAAATACCCAAGGCAGAGGAAAGAAAACCCAAAGGAGAAAGAGGAAAGAGAAAAGGAGAAAAGGGAGAAGGGGAAGAAAGAATCAGGTTAAGTCTTGGGTGTTCTGAAGTTTGGAGCATTTAACAATGTAATGGGAAAGGAAAGCATCTGCAGATACAAAGCCACGACTAAGATTCATACAAGGAAAGTTGTGTACAAGGGAGCATTCAACCAGACGGCGACTGTGAAAGTTAGAAGTAGGGTAGACAGTTTTAGCAGAAGACCAGTCTATAGGATGACTGTGATCTCTGACATGACAGAAAAGAGCATTGTTGGTGTCTGCAAACCTAACACTACTTTTGTGCTCCCTACCACCACCAACACCACCACCACAACTAACAACAACAACACTAGCAACACCACCAACACTACCACCACCACCACCACCACCACTACTACCACCATCACCAACACCACAACTAACAACAACAACAACAGCAACAACTCCACCACCACCACCGCGGCTTCACATTATGTTACACAAAATTAAATACATAAATAACAAAAAAGAGAGACGTATTTACAGTACCACATCTTCCATTTTATTCTTCCCTTCCACATTCGATCGCTTTCCACCTTCGCTCCCTTTCCACTCAAATCCCCACCACCAAGTAAAAAAAATCCATTTCTACTCTATTTTTTCCCCTTAACTACATAGAATTGCATTCCTGGACAGGGATGAAAGTCATACAGGCATTTTATTAAACAGACTTAGGGAACACAGCAATAAATATGAGGAATAATTTTTGAAAATGGGTGTGGAGACAAATGAAAATATATAAAGAGGGAAGGGGAGGTGTTGAGGAGTATAAGGAGAGACGTGGAGGAGAAGGGGAAAGAATTGAGGAGAGGTAAGGTAGGGGAGGGGATGGAAGGTGAGGGAAGTAAGGGAAGCAGAAGTACTTAAGACTGAATAAATTAATTAAAATAAATCTTTAAATATTAGCAAACCAGTTAAACAAACGTAGAGAGAAAATGCTTGTTATCCACCCATATTTTTCCGTCATGCGTGTGATATTAACTGCTGCAGCCTTCAAGGAATCTCAAACTGGCTCGAGTGAGGACCATCTTACAGCTGAGTAGCTCTCATCCTCCTCTAATTTGTGCTTCCAGCACTCTTCTCCTCCAAAATACAAGCACACACACACACACACACACACACACACACACACACACACACACACACACAGCCAGGAGCTATGACTCGACCCCTGCAACCACAAATAGGTGAGTACACATACTGTGGAGAGCGAATGACATGGCAAAACTGAAGATGTTTGATATAGATACAAAGTGTCAAGAGAAGACAATCATGTTTATTATCAATCGTTCTTTCCTGTTTCCTTCATTCACTCTATTCATTATTTCCCCTCTTTTCATTATATCTCTCTAATCATTATTTCCCTCCATTTACTGCCTTCCTCTCTATTCGTTCACAGAATCACTCCATCCCTCCACTACTCCCTCCCTCACAACACAAGAGCCTTCAACTTCTAAGCGTCAATTTCACTAACCTCCTCTACTGAGGTAATAATACAACTTAAGGTCATCGCTGTTGTTAAAACAGCATCAACCCAGGTCAGCAACACAAGGATGCTGTGTATGTAGAGATGTGGGGTCTGACTCAGCACCTCAAAAATGATGTGTTTCTAGAGATTTGGGGTCTGACTCAGCACCTCAAGGATGCTGTGTGTATAGAGATTTGGGGTCTGACTCAGCACCTCAAGGATACTGGCTCTGTGGAGATGTGGAGGTCGATGTCTGCAGTTCAAGGGCGTGTGGGAAGATGTGGGGAAGGGAGGAGCTGAGTCAGCAGCTCAAGGATACTGGGTGTGTAGCGATGGGAAAGCCTGGTGAGTCTAGCACTGAGATGAGTCACAACTCAGACTCTTGGAACTCGATGGGGTGAAATATTACACGCAGGTGTTAGCTGAAAAAAAAGTTGCATCTCGCTACAGTCACCGAGTTGAATCCAATTTCCAGAGTTTACTCGCCCCTGCCATATTTTTTTCCAAAATATATAAGGCCTCACACAGCGGGTACCAGTGGGTGAAATATTATATAAAAATGTACATATAAAAATATATATAAAAGTATTATTTCCTATGAACATCATTAAACCACTATTTGTCGCCTAATACCCATGCATCCATTTAAGAAATGCTAATTATATATACTAATGAGGCTGTATAGAAGGTTCGAATTTGACTTCACAAAAATACTGAAGCTGAGGGCAGCCCGCGGGCCGACACGGAGAGAACTATCACAAAATAGTTAATGTTGAAGCTTTAACATACTCACATTTGAGTAAAAACACTCTGTAATAATGTTGGAGGAATTACCGACAATATGATAGGTAAAAGGACACAAGGGCGACTAATGTGATATTTTATTGTGGCAACGTTTTGCTCTCCTGGAGCTCTGTCAAGCCGTTACGGTTTAACAAAGCTCCTGGAGAGCGAAACGTTGCCACGATAAAATGTCACATTAGTTGCCCTTGTGTTCATTTACCTAATAGAAACACACGCTCCATGGGTACGATTTTAACACAAACGAAGCCCAACACCATAAATGCAGACGATAATAATCTAGAAGTGGGATCAGGAGCCCAGGTTTGACCCTCCTCCCCCCCTTTCTCTCAAAGAAAGTAGTGAGTACAAGGGCGACCCACGAAAATGACCTCGAGAGTAAAAAAAGACATATGGAAAACGAGAATATATTTAATATTCCCTCTAGAGGAAAGAATTGGATGAAAGCTTCCCGAAATACAATCAGATGAGGAAAAAAAATTTAATTAAAACTTTTAGTGTGTTCTCGGTAGAGAGAATTTAAGGCGGAATGTCTTTGGCTCAGTCCAGAAACAATAAACTCTACTGTGGTTTAAATGGAATAAAAGAAAATATCATTGGATTTTTATTGACTTTCTGGCTCACAGATCTGGTAATATTGCTTCACTTATTCCAGCTCATGCATGGAAAAAAATATATATACGTAGTAAATGATTTAGTTGGGGGTGAAATGTTTGTGGAGATTCGCTTTTAGGGGGGGAGGGGGAGGGGGGTAGAGAAAAGTTTGACATTGACCAGATGGGTGCGTGACACACACACACACACACACACACACACACACACACACACACACACACACACACACACACACGAATCACATAAACAAATAACACTATCTCACTTAGGAACTACGTGGAGGGCCCTTAAAAAGAAATGCCTACTCTATATAAAACATTTGTCTGGCTCATCATAGAGTAAGCAGCGCCAGCACGAAACCCACACCTGATCACGTAAAGGATCTCGAGAAGACCCAGATACTACACAGTCGTAACTGAATTAATTCTAGAATTGCTAAGATTAACATACTACCCTAGAAGTTAGGACCAGAATACAGACCTCGAAAGGTCAAACATAGAAAATATGTGAGGTCAGTAGTTGGAATGCAATATAGTAGTGGAGATTAATTTTATATACAAATTCTTGAATATTTATGACTCAAGAAATCGTAATGACACCATTGTAAACAAACCACGGTACGGGCGGGGATTGAACTCGCGGTGGGTTTTAAGACTCACTCACCGCGAGTTCAATCCCCGCCCGTACCATGGTTTACTGTCTATTTATCCCACATCACAAGAAGAGGCAATCTTCACTTAACACACTGGCTCCAATAATTCTAAATTTATGAACTAATGTTAGCAAATTGTCACCTACATAACCTGAACCCCCAAAAATATAATATATTTTTAAATTGACAAATTGACGTTTGCAAACTATCATAGCAATTTCATCCTTCTTCCAAATAGGATACACCAGTGCTAAAAGTTTGAAGCCGATCAGAATAAGCGTTCAAAAGGTGTCGCGATGAAACCGAAATGGGATATGGCTTTTAAAAACTGACTAACGAACACCTTTCCATTCCAGTAGTTGAAAATTTGAAGCCGATTGGATGACAAGTTCTCAAGTTATGAACGACAACTTTGGAGGAAGAAGAAGATAAATAATTTCAGCCATGCAAAAATCCGGCTGTTGGTGCTAGCAATACAGGATATACACACCTGGTCTCAGACCGAGCCGCAGAGGCGTTAACCCCCGAAACCCTCTCCAGGTATACTCCAGGTATACCCTGAGGTGTGTTTAATCCTCGTTTCAGGGATTAAAATATTTTTGTCTGGTGGTGAATAAGGAGAATGCAGCCTTAATGACCCTAGTGTAGACAATAGGCTTTAAACCCCATTAATCAACGTACCAGCAGCGCGCACTGTCATAAGCTCCACAGTCTGGTTGATCAGGAACTGGAGTAACGCGCTTGTATTCTTCGGCCAGACAGCTGATTCCTTTCATTATACAGTATTTGAAGGGTAATGACACTGAAAAGTCGGAGACATCCACGGGGAAAAAATCTGAGATAGCCACCGTGAAAATCTGAGATAGCCACCGTGAAAATCTGAGATAGCCACCATGAAAATCTGAGATAGCCACCGTGAAAATCTGAGATAGCCACCGTGAAAATCTGAGATAGCCACCGTGAAAATCTGAGATAGCCACCGTGAAAATCTGAGATAGCCACCATGAAAATCTGAAATAGCCAATGTAAAAATTAGAGATATCCGCAATGAAAATCAAGGATATCCACAGTGAAAATCAGTCATATCCACCGTAAAAGTCAGACATATTAAAAAATCAGACATCCACCTGGAAAAAAAAAATACTATCTCTACCGAACTTGCTGAAACTCTATCTCACTCATAAGCAAGTTTATTCCCGAGAGAAAAATTAAAAAATGACGGACTAAGCTTCAAAGCTTATTTCAAGCCATTCTCAAGCCTTGATTATATATTCATGGGGAAGCGCTAAGCCTGTAGGGGGATACAGAGAATCAGGGAAATGGGAAGTAATCACATAATCTTATTGCAACAAGAATTATCTAACTCTTGTGCTGGTTATTTGTGTGCTCTTAAACACATTAATCATTACGTTCTTGATGCTGAATTTCAGTCTCTTGGCCCAATGCAACTTTATGTGCTGAGACTTTGCTTTTCTCTTATTTTAGGGAGTAAAGCATTCTTTATTTGTGGCTTACAAGTTACCGGCATCCTTCATGGCCCTCCATGTAGTCTGTAGGCTTCAAACCCAATGAGGTAGCAGAGTGAAAACAGGCAACGTTGAAATCTGAACGTTTATAACCCTTTGTGGGAGAGTTGGTTGCAATGGCGGCGGCGTCAGCGGGTGACTCATCAGCGAAACAAAATGGAACAAGAAATACTGGTTGTTTACCACAATTCATCTCCCTCACACACACCTCCTACACCCTCATGTCCACAACCCCTTCTAGAAGAATGCAGAGAAATGGTTTAAAAAAAAACACCCACACAAACGCAGTGTAATGTGATCCATTGTTAACGACATTTCGGCCTCACAGTGGGCTTATGTTTGTGATTTAATAAATCCCACTGTGGGCGATGTGTCGCCAATGATGGTTCGTATTATATTGCATTTGTGTGTCTTTTCTACCAAGGAGGATGCCTTGGTGCTGGAGAAAGCTTGTTGTACTAAGAAATTAGGCAACCCTTTCAGTCAACAGATTAAACTCTATTACTTCCTATTTCCCATTAACTGTACTGTTATTTTCATTGGAACAATAACAGTAATAAACTCTAAGGAAAACTCCCGTTCACCCTTTTGCGTTGCTCGAAGCAACAAAGCAAAACAAGAGGAAGACGCCAATAAATGCATAAGAGGGGTAAGGTTGAGGAGAGAGAGAGACAATGGAGGCGAGGGTGGCAAGAATACTGAGTGGGAGGATAATATGCAAATGCTTGCTTGCTATCATTTTTTTTTTTTTTTTTGCTCCGAAGAAACCAGGGTGTGCAAATGCGTCCTCCTTGCTGCAGATTCTTATCACAAGAGGGAGGCCAAGACGCCCTTGTTGTTGTTGATGTAAACTTGTTTAATGTTTTAAGACTTTCGTGTCGTCAGCTTCCATTGGTGATAACACTTCCTGGTTGCAGTATTAGGTAGAAGATATATGGAACGGAATTTCAGCCTTAGGATGGATGAAAGAAGTGATTTGGCTGATGACTGGTAGGAAATAAGAAACGGCAAAGGTGTGCGTAACTTAAATTCTAACTTTATACAATTAAAGATGAACTATGAACGGGGTCAGGAAGATAGTAACCAGACCTACAATGTAGGTCAGTGGTAAAAAATATGTTGACAAGTATGCAAATAATACAATATAAAGTTTATGTCATTTATCGTCTCTGGTGGACGATATATCTTCTCAATAAATGACATAAACTGCATATAGTGTCTTATTTAGACCTTACAGTGTACTGAGATCTTCAAATGGCAGAGGAAAGGAGAAAGACTGGCTGGAAAGAGGGTGAAAGGGACCAGGGAAGAGCAAGAATGGAGGAAGAGAAGAGGACAAAGAGTGGGAGGGAAGAAGAGGGAGGCTCATGGGAGAGGGGGAGTGACATTTATGGTAAAAGCTTCAGGTGTTGTCTGTATAAAAAAATACCGCAGGCAAGAGGGTCAGGCCATTCTTATATGTTGTGGACCTAAATGGCCAATTCAGGTCACCAATGAGGCCGTACAGAGCTCGTCTATAGTGGTACAGGACACGCTAGCCATATAATGAATCCCATATATTGATAGATGTCAGGTTGTTTGGAGGATACTGCCCATAGAGTGGTGGTGATACATTCTGTTTATTGGTGAGGACACAAAATTATATAGTGGTGACGATACACAGCAATTCAATATTGACGCAAAGCTTTATAGTGATGACGCAAAACCATATAGGAGTGACGCAAGCCTTATAGCGATGGCACAAGACCACACAGAAGTGACACAAAGTCACATGTTTGTGATTCTGGAGTGTCTGGTAACACTGTAGCAACATGAATTGCTGCAAATATAAACAAAGTGAAGTATGAGTTGCAGTTATCACGTCGTTGGTGGTAAGAGCTGACATGAAGATGCTTGCTGAAAGAATGTACTTATACTCTAACGACGTCATGAAACAAACATGAAGAATATGGAGCAGCTTATCTTATCATTAATGGATTTTTCCCTCTTGTTCGTTTTTATTCTTCTCCCTCTGTTTCATCCTATTCCCCTTGTCCCTTTTTTTCCCCTTTTTCGTTTCTTCTTTTTTCTTCTTACCAAAGCTTTGCAAAACATTACTCAGCTTCTCTTATCCACAAGTGGAGAAATTAGATTTTGCCGACGAAGCTCGTACTTGTTAATTATGCAACGCATATCAGTCTTGCGGACGGTAGTGGCCACTTAGTTTATTATGCTGGGTATATCCATCCTGTAGACTGTAACTGCTAGTTTATTGTGCGTCTCACATCCATCTCTTTGACGGTACCATTTATTAGACGCCCTGTATCTTTCGAGTAGACATGGATACACAAAAGATATATTAACTGGGCACTGAAAAGACTAAACAGAATACATTTGGTAAATTTAATGGCATTGTATATAACATTTATAAAGTGAAAATTGAAGGGGGGGGGGTATTTTCTCAAGCAGGATATATCTTGCAAATAAGATTGCAGCTCCATTATCGTGGCGATTTAGGCAGCAACTGAAGCTGTTTACTATAAGCATAACAACAAACACCAGCGATAACGGTCCAAGGGTAAGTACATGGGAGTAGAAGTATAGAACTGTGGCAGCCACATGGTCGCTTCCCACACGGTGTGACCTGGGACTACCGCCCTCACCGACTGGCCACCGTGATGAATCCCTTGGGGGAGTCCAGCCAGCAATAAAACTAACCAGATGGTGTGTGTTACGCCGGAATAACTGGTGTGTGTATTAATATTAGTAGTTGGGCGGGAGGTAATTAGGAGGCTGGTCAAGGAGGGGTGGTAAAACCGCGTATAAATTATAACGAAGAGCTCCGTGGTCAACAAGGGAAGGGGTGGGGAGTGGGAAGAGTCTATAATATTAGGGTAAGTTGCATGTTTGACCTCTCTTGAGGGTTGTTCAAGTTTGGTTAACTGCCTCGCCCCTCACCCCTGTACGTGCTTCCCTTGGGGAAGCCATCTCAATGCATTTGTATGCCTGGTTAGACGTGTTTCATTATAATTATTATTATTATTATTATTATTAATTTTATTACTAATCTTACCTTATCAATATTTCCATAATAATAATAACAATAATAATAATAATAATAATAATAATAATAATAATAATAATTATGTCTGACCTCAAGAGAGGTCAAGACATGCAACTTACCCTAATATTATAGACTCTTCCCACTCCCCACCCCTATTATTATTACTGTTGTTGCCGTTGCTAATTTGATTAATAATCGTATCAATATTATTATTATTATTATTATTATTATGGAGAAGTGCTACAAACCTTATGGATCTTGCAGCGTTTGGGAAGTGAGAGAATTTTTAACCAACAAACTAACGGGTATTTCCACTGTCTTGGATAACGAGGCCTTCAGTAGCATCAAGGTACTCTCCTCTTAGGGTTAGGCATGTAGGGGACCCACAGACCTGTTTTCATGACTTACTGAACTCGTTCGTCATGGGCACTCTGAGTCCCTTGCATTGTTAATGTGCCCTGTCAAATGTTTCATTCAAACCAGAGTTCTTGTTTGGGTTTATACTGTAATTTTCTACGAACTTCGTTCCTGTTTACTGTCATGGATCCGAAAGGGACACATTGCACACAAAATTTTTTTTTTTTTGGAGGGGAAGGGGTTGCGCAACGTTTTGCTCTACATAGAGCTTCTTCAAGTTGTGAATAGATAAAGCTCTAAAATAGGGAGAAACGTTGCGACAATGAAAGCTTGTTTTGCAACGTGTGTCTTTCCTTCAGTAATTAGTTTCTTTGCTTATTCAACGCTTCGTGTTTACAGTGCTTTGGGTATTTCGTCTAAGTTCTTCTATCATGAAGACTTGTATAAAATGCTTATTTAAAGCGCTATCTGGTTCTTCTTCGTTATGAGACTTCCTTCTGATTCTTATCTGTTACTCTGGTCTCTTTCGAACCAACATACGCAACACGATCAACGTCATGCTAAGAAATACAAGACTGCAGCATCACACACACACACGACCACAATATCAACAACGCCAACACACACACGACCACAATATCAACAACACGCCAACACACACACGACCACAATATCAACAACACGCCAACACACACACGACCACACAAACACGCCAGTGTACATGATCGCACAAACATGCCAGCCAACACACACATAACCACACCACTAACAGCACACCAACACACACTGGCCCCAACATCAACTTGCCAACACACACGACCACACAAACACGCCAACGTACAGGATCACACAAACACACCTATACACACAACACCACGCCAGTAACAGTAGACAACACACACACACACCACTACCACACCAATAACAGCACACCAACACACATACGACAACAATATCAACATACCAGAACACACACACACACGCACTAACAAGAGCAAACCAACACACACGACCACAGCAAATCCTAGTGTGTGCGCCCTTGAAGATGATTACCTCCGGCTGTTGCGACTCACACCTGCTTCACCACATATGTTTTCAGAATGAGAAGTAACCGGACCTGCGTGACCACCAGCCACTAGGTTGTCCTCCTCCTGCTGGGGAACTCCTGCAGCACCACCAGCAGACACTGCCTCCTACTAGAAGGCACAGGCCACTCTTAACAACCGCGGAAATATTATTGTATTCTAATCTCTGTAATATCTACTGACTTTTTTTTGTTAAGCAGTCTTCTGACGGTAAAGAGTCTCTTTATGTTTACTCTGGTGACTGCTATAACTCCCTTTTCCGTTCCCGTATCAAACCTGATTACCTTCCATTCCTCGAGAACTGTATTATCCTTAATGGTCGAGCGTTTCCCACTGAATGAAAAAATATGGTTACTCACCTGACACTGTTATCAGGGATGGATAACCGAATGTTTACTGTACTGGTGACTGCTGTGATTCTTCTCCGCCAGAGTAGTATGGAAGAACCAGAGGCTCATCACGGAATCTCACCTGTGGAGGAAAACATGAATAAGTACACTGATAACCAAATGATAATCTAGTTCATCCCCTTTGTTACTGCTAGTCTTAAACACACACACACACACACACACACACACACACACACACACACACACACACACACACACACACACACACACACACACACACACACACACACAAACAACCAACCAACAGGAGGACTACAATATAAACAAGTCTCTCCCCTTAGCCAGAGGAAAAGTTAGAGGGCTGAAACAAAAGCCAACGAGAAGGCTATCGTCCCTCTCTAGCTACAATCCCTCCCTCTTCTCTTTTCTCTCCTCCCCACTTTTATTTTTCCTACCCCTCAAGACGCAACCATTGTCTGCCAACAATTCTCCGCCTCTCCCACATATCAGGACAGAAGTATTAAGTTCGGTTTCAGTTTCCACACGACTTTCTGAACCACGCAGGAAGGGTCAGGCATCTCTTTGGTTGATAAAGACCAGATACAGTTCGGGGAAAGACAAGGATCGAAGGTCTTTCCTGGTTGATAAAGACTAGCTATTTCTAGAGTTCATTAGAGCAGGCTATGCGTAAGTTTAATAAGGGCCTACTATGCCTAGGATAGATAAGGGCGAGCTATGTCTAGGACAGATAAGGGCCAGCTATGCCTAGAGGCTTATAAGAGGCGAATTACCTGGGTCTCATCCGGGCTGAGTGTACCTGAGACTGGTCGACAGAGTTCCCGGAGATTTGAGTTTCAGCGAACGTTATGGAGGCCTTGTTCTGTGTACTCTTTTCTTACCGGACAGATTTTTGTGTGCCTCAGTTCGTACTTGAGTGAGTCCCCTAGTTCATATGTGTGTGCGCTCGATCGCGAGTGAGTCGGATCGTTTATGCGACTGATGTCTCGTTCGCAAGCACGTCAGTTCGTTCTTGTGTGTGTCCTCTTCTTCGTTTGCACGTCGCCTGGGTTGAGTTTAAGCGGCGGTTGGACTCTCGCGCTTGCCAGAGTCCTTAGTCTGTGCACTGAGCTTCAGGACCAACACATCTTATTCCCTGTTGTGGGACTTGAAGCGGCACACGCCAACACACAAGATGTGTTGCTGAGGGCTTGTGATCCAGAGGATGTCTAACAGGATATTACACCCTTGTGTGTGAAAAGTAGCACATGGAGATGACCATGTGCAACTCAGTGTATACACAAGGGGGCAGGTACGCAAACATACACAAAGTGCAGCTCCATACATATGGTGCATCTGTGCACATAAACACTCACAGTTTTTCAAAAATTTCTTCTTCAATGCTAGTAAATACAAGGTTTAACATTAGTGGAAGGTTGTTTTCTCTCACTCCAGTCGTTCTATATACGTTCCGTTTAAAAATAATCCTAACATAAATTCTATTGACCATAAATTTACTTTTCCTAAGCTGTCCAATCTTCAATTACAACAGCTTTTTCTTCCAATTGCACTTTATGTAATCCCTCATTTACGGAATTAAACTCGTCTCTCTCCCAAGTATTGTGAGTGTGTGTGTGTGTGATATATATATATATATATATATATATATATATATATATATATATATTTTTTATCGTGCCGAATAGGTAAAACAACTTGCGATTTTGGGTTAAATAGCTAAATAAGGCAAGCGAAAATCATTCTAAACCTAACGAAAAAAATATATATTTCATTTTGTTTTTTTATTATTAAATTATTGTAAACTTATCTAAAATATATTTAGTTGGATTAGGCTAAATTAAATTGCGCTTGTTATAATAAGGTTAGGTATGTTTTCTAAGGTTCTTTTGGTACAAAATTATTAATTTTTACATTAACATAAATGAAAAAAAATATATCTTTAAACGTATAAGAGAAAATTTCAGAAAAGACTTAATTTTAAATGAGTTCTTTCTAATTGACCAATTTTACCTATTCAGCACGACGTATATATATATGTTTGTATATAACTGTGTGAGTGTGTGTGTGAAAGAGAAAGAGAGAGATAGAGATAGGGAAAGAGATGTTGGTATATATGTGTGTATGTGTGTGTGTGTGTGTATACACATTCCTGGTCGCTGATAAGAGCGGAGGACTCAGAGTGGTGATCCCGGTAGCGGCGTCGTGATCTATGGCAGGCATTACCCTGCCACGGACAAAGAAACTAATTACGTGGGAGAAAATACTGTCCGTCCTTAATGACCGGGAGGAAGAGGAGGAGGAGGGGGAGAGGATTATGGGAGAGGGAGAAAGGAGGGATGGAAAGTGGGAGAAGGAAGGAGAAGAAGAAAAGGAAGACGCTACATGACCTTTCACCCATCCGCCCCCCCTACACCTCCACCGTCGCCCTGACTTATATCTGTCCAATTCTTACCCAGGGAGGAGTCTCACACCCCACTAAACCCAGCCATCGTTAACTGCAATGCCGACCAATTAGGCCGTTTCAGCTTCCTCCAAACCAGCTCCAACCCCTCATTTCCCTCTTCTATCTCTCTCTCTCTCTCTCTCTCTCTCTCTATCTCCTCCCCTCTTCGCTACTGTCTTTTCTATTATCTCTCCTCTCCCTCTCTTCCTTTCCTTTTTTTACTCCCACTTTCCCTTTTTTTTCTTCTTTTTCTTCTCTTTCTTCCTTCCCTCCTCTGCCTATTCTTCACATCTTCCCATTTTCTACTCTCCTTCTCTTCTTTTTCTCTCTCCTTCACAGTTGCAGTGTTTAGGTTAAATCTACATAATGTAATTTTTATGTGCCCATAACAGCTCTTTGCTTGCAAGATTATAAAGGAAATTGTACACTATGCACGTAGAGCCTAAATAATATCATGCTTCTTCTTCATCTTCCTCTCCCTTTTCTCCCTTCTTTTTCCAGTGGAAATAAGTCACTCTGACTTTGTAGGATATCCTGGTAGGCAATTTACAAATATGTTACCATGTATGGGAATTTGCGTAACTGTATTTAAGTGTACTTGTAACTAAATGAGCTTACTCTCCTGATCTGCCTCTTCTCTCTCTTTTCCCCCCTTCCTTAACTTTTTACCTTTCCCCTCTTCTTTCTCCTTCCCCTCTCCTTCCCCCTCCTCTCCTCCACCCGTCTACCTCCACGTTCTTGCGTCATAAACCATTTACCCCAGACTCATAAAATCGACTCCCCTCTCCATAATCTTCCTCATCTGTCAGTCTCGTACTTACTTTTCAGCATTCACTACGACGTCTTCAATTTCTTCCTTAATCTACAACCTATATCACCCTACGTACAGAGCCTATTTTCCCCTTTATTTACATGCTACGTTTACAATAAATTACCATTCACTTCCATCTCATTCTACAGCCTATTTCTCTCTCATTCTACAGTCCACTTCTCCAATTATTTACATATTACTTCCTACTTTACGGTCTACTCTACCCTTAATTTTCCTCTGACGTCTTTCGCTATAACATGTTCTAGACAGGTACTGGTGAACACAACGTGGCTGGGGCAATAGTGACTGGATTAACCTGGTCGTTACACACTGAAACTAGTAATTAGTCTTTCCACGAGAGAGAAACATAGAATGAAAACTTACAGAGAGAAAAGATGTAACCAGATTTGTAAATAAGAGGAAGAGAGAGCCGAGCGAAAATATGGAACAATACGAAGGAGGGAGGAGAGGACAGCATGAATAACATGAATATGGACGAAACCCAATATGAAGTAGAGGAATTTTATGGCAGTGGGGACAACAATGGAGAAATATTTCGGAGGGGCGGGTCAGAGCGCAGCAAGATGAACACCAGGGATGCAGGGACATTTGCACTCTGCAGGGAAGAGTGGACACAGCTTTCCTTGTTACAGTTTTTGTTGTACCGACGTTTCGCTCAATATAGAGCTCTATCAAGTTATGGTAAAACTCTCCTTTTGCGAAACATTGTCTTACTAAAGGCTTGCATTGCAATCTTTGCAAAAAACAAAAACAAAATTAAATTTAGTCAAATATTTTGTAATTCCATGTTAGGAAAATTAACATTTAATGATATTGAAATAAAATTCATTTAAGTTAAAAGTGGGCGTTAAATTAATAAAGAAGCATAAGGGAGATTGAGACAATACTGGAAAGGGAAGAAGAGAGTGGAAGAGGGGCAAGGGAAGGCAGAGAGAATGGGAGAGGCGGAGAGTAGGGAGAAGAGATAGGGAGGGGCAGAGAGTACGTATAAGAGATAGGGATGGAAATATAGATAGTGGGAGAGGGTGGACTCAGCTACATTTCATAAGACACACAGAGAGTGGCAATAGCACCTCTTGTGGTAAGGCAGGCGTGACCTCTCTGTCTACAGAGTCGTCTCATAGCAACGATGCTTGTAGAAAGAGCTATGCCAAACACCCGCGTCTTGCGTCACTCAGAGAATCTTGTCACTCGTGTATAGGGCCCACCAGGCAAACCACTTTCCAAGGACATCCCATGTAGGTGATGCCTAAAATCACTGAGGCTGAAGCCGACAATGTGCCCTGGGAGTCTGAGTAGACAGTGATGTGGAAGGGAGCAGAGATGCGGGAGTAGGAGGCAAATAAAGTGGATAATGAGGGGCAGAAAGAATGGGGAGGGAGAAGGCAGAGAGAGAAAGAGAGGAATGCGGGGTAAAGATGGAGTAGGAGGACAGGAAGGTAGAAGGGGAGGAAAACGGCGGAGAAAGTGGGAGAGTTGGCGATGGAGAGTGGGAGAGGGAGAGAGTGGGAGAGGGGGAGACTGAGGTAACAATTCCTACTCTCCAATATTCCTCTCTGCTGCTGTCTGACTGCAGATTCTGGGTCCTCTTAATGTTGCAATTCCTGATACATACGACGCCAGAGCCAGCACAACACGACGCTGCACGACGCTCCACGACGCTACAGGCGGTGTTACACGAAGTTGCAGACGAAATTACATGATGCTACAGACATTACACAGCGCTTCACATGACATTACGAAACGTTACACAATCTGTTCCTTAGGATACGTAATCCATAAATTTCATTCAAACTTTTAAAGACACTAAACAATCCTGACACTCAGAGAAAAGTGCTTCGAAGAACTAAGTGAAATGAAGCCACGAAACAAAGTTATGAAACTCTGGGGCAGGAGAGGCAACACAAACGTGGGTTGGAACCAAACAGAATATTGCCTACAACGGTGAAGAAAAAATACTCGTTGCACAACAAGCTTTTAGTGGAACAATGTGTCTCAGCAAAAGCTTGTTCTTTAAAGTGTTGCTTTTCTTCGCAAAAATGGGTAAAGGATTTTTTTTTTCTACAGTCATAGAACACTGGATGTGGTAAATGTATAACATACTGACTTTCTGGATTCACCTAAACACTGTACTGACGTGTGGAAAAAGACGCACCTGAACTCTACAAAAGAGTCATTATCTACACCTTGTCGGCTGTCACCATATTATTTCTCACCGCACTTCGGTTCCTCTCAATCCGATTCCCTCGGCGACCCACGGAAGAGACTACAGGATACTACAGGTTGAACTTTCAGACCGACTCTTCGTCGCTACACTCTGGACTCTCACCCTTCTTCTCCCCTAGACACTTTACCTCCTCCAACACTCATCCATGTGGCTCGCTATGCCCAAGATTTCTATGTTTTATCGTGGTATATTTTTAAATCGAAAATGTGCGTATGTGTGTGGAAAGGGGGGTTGCGTGTGTGTCTGTGTGTGTGTGTTTGTGTATGCGTGTGTGTATATGTGTGTGTGTGTGTGTGTTTGTTTTGCGTTTATGTATGCATGTTTTCATTTGTGTGTGCGAGTGTATAAATGAGAGAGAGAGAGAGAGTGAGAGAGAGAGAGAGAGAGAGAGGGGGGGGGAGGCAGACTAGGATGAACGAGAATCAAACCAAATTTGTGAAGAAACTCAAGCATTTTTTCTCTCCATCATAAGCAACAGTCCAGAACGCAGCTCCTTTACCGTACCCCAACACACTAAATGATCGATAAGGTTCGTTATACTCTCTCTTCATCACAGCCACAAACAAAAAAGATCTTACAATTAAAAAAAAAAAAACACTTCGATCTCTCTTAGAGTGGCACTTTAGGTAATCTCAGCCTCCATGTGTCACTTGCCCCGTCTAGGTTGGCGGTAGTGGAGAGTGAGAGATGATTGACCACTTCCAGGTCTAGAGTGTGATACCCGGCAGGTGGTGGTGGAGGGGGGAGGGCAAGGTGCCGCCTGTGGAGTGCTTCAGGGCCAACTGACAGCTGTGTGTGTGTGTGTGCCACAGTGTCTTCCGGGCGGGTAGATAGGTACATTGGGTGAAAACAGAAACACACACAAAGCTAGGAGATGAGACTTGACCCATATAACCACTAATAGGTGAGTGCACACACACAACAACAACAACAACATCACCACCGTCGCCACCACCATCACCACCACCACCACCACCATCACCACCAAAGCTTACCTAAGTGCCTCTTTATCTCGCTAATCCTCTGCTGTCCGTCTCAGCTTTATCTTCCACTGAAACAATGCATTTCCTCCCATTCTCTTCTCCTTCCCTCAGAGCTCTCTCTCTCTCTCTCTCTCTCTCTCTCTCTCTCTCTCTCTCTCTCTCTCTCTCTCTCTCCCTCCCTTCTCCCGTACCCCTTCCTATCCAATCCCTCCTCACATCCGTTTCTCTGATCTCTCCTTGTACTTCTTCTCTTTTTCTTTCCTTTCTTCCCTCGCATTTCTCCTTTCCCTCTACCTCTCATCCTTCTACTCAGACAAAAAATAAACATATTTATGTAAAACAAGTAATAAATTTAATACAATCCTTGAATAAGAACTAAACATCGTAAACATAAGCACAGCATAAATACAACAAACATACAACAAACTACATAATAAATTAGATTACCTTAGTAATCCAGTGCCTGTTCACACCTGGGATTTAAGCCTCTCCATTTATTGGATTCAGTCCCAAAATAATTGTATACAAATCCAGTGTTGGAAGGAAAATCATTTAATAAAGTATCATTAAGGACATTGCTTATTGTCATTTAAATGTTAGATCAGGGTTAGGTTAGGTTAGGTTTGGTAAGGTTAGGTAAGGTTAGGTTAGGTTAGGTTAGGTAAGGTTAGGTAAGGTTAGGTTAGGTTATGTTAAGTAAGGTTAGGTAAGGTTAGGTTAGGTTAGGTTTGGTAAGGTTAGGTTAGGTTAGCTAAGGTTAGGTTAGGTAAGGTAAGGTAAGGTTAGGTTAGGTTAGGTTAGGTAAGGTAAGGTAAGGTAAGGTAAGGTAAGGTTAGGTTAGTTTAGGTAAGTTTAGGTTAGGTTAGGTTAGGTTAGGTTAGGTTAGGTAAGGTTATGTTAGGTTAGGTTATGTTAGGTAAGGTTAGGTAAGGTTAGGTTAGGTAAGGTTATGTTAGGTTAGGTTATGTTAGGTAAGGTTAGGTAAGGTTACGTTAGGTTAGGTTAGGTAAGGTTATGTTAGGTTAGGTATGGTTAGGTATGGTTAGGTAAGGTTAGGTAAGGTTAGGTTAGGTTAGGTTCGTCAAGAAACAGGACAAGTGTTTCCTGGCACGGGTCTTAGTCAGATGACCCCCCGTTGGAGCTTTTGCTTATCTGACCGAGGCCTTCCGCTGGCTTTTCGGTCCACCCCTTTAACAATTATGGTCATAGTTATAACCATGTTTTTTTAGTGCCTGGCCAGTTTCTTGAAGAACGTGAATTATCTCTGCGTATGCTATACAGACCCTTGACTGAGACAACAACAGTGGAAACTTCTTGGAACGATGCTAAACACATGTGGGTCATTCATCGCAAGATGTGGTGGAGGCTTGATCCTCCGTCTGCAGAGCGGAGTATAGACGTGCTTCCTATTTATACTCACCTATATGCTAAAAAAAAAGACAGTATATGTACATATTATCCAGATATAGACCATATATGCACTGTGAGCAGTTCTCGTCTATTTTAAATAAATATCTACTTACAGTCACACAAAATAC
Source organism: Cherax destructor (assembly GCA_009830355.1). Taxonomy (NCBI): domain Eukaryota; kingdom Metazoa; phylum Arthropoda; class Malacostraca; order Decapoda; family Parastacidae; genus Cherax; species Cherax destructor. Next base: position 46,204 of record WNWK01001407.1, read on the forward strand.
CCAGAAGTTACCACATTGAGGTGGCTCTTCTTCAGACTTCAGGATAAATATATTGTAATATCGTCCAGGACTATTTTCATAAATTGAGGAACTATTATAAAGGAACGACTTACTTGACGTGTTTCTGGCAAACAAAAACATAATTTTTATGGTGAGGGAGGAGGCGCTTAGGTTAGGTTAGGTTAGGTTAGGTTAGGTTACATTAGGTTAGTTTAGAAACAGCGATCACAGAATCGAGTAGCTTTAAGATCTGGAAATCCACAATGAAGATACCGAGGTTAAGGTTCCAGATTTTCGCTCAAATGGCTGTCATAGAACAAAAGGCCACATACTTATTGTTGACTGAGTTAACTGCCCATCCATCTATCCACCAGCCATCTGACCTGCCATTCAGCTGTCTCCCATTTATCTACAACCCATCCAACATTCATCCACTAACTTTCCATCACCCGCTCACAGGCCATTCACTTCCCATCTATTCCTCATCTATTCATCCACATGCCATCTATCTGTTTGTCTTCTATCCGTTCACATGTGAACCACCATCCACCATCTCATAACATTCAATAGCGAAGCGGCTTCATAAAAGGCAGTCTTTAATTTTAAAGCCAATCTACATATTTTTTTTATTTATTTTTCAACTTCAGCTTTGCGTCAGACATAGATGTATATAACCAAGAATAATGATGTATAGAAGTGTATAGCCGGGTATAGGAGTGTTGACTATTTCTTGTATAGTAGATTATCGCAATATATATATATATATATATATATATATATATATATATATATATATATCGCTGTATTGCCTAGTAAATAGTAATAGTAATAGTTTATTTGGACATGATACAAAGAATTACATTGGGTTATGAGATTACATGAGGTGTATATGCCAAAAGCCCCTAATATGCAGGGCATTTTGGGCTAAATCATGTATAGCCGTGAATAACTACGTTCGGTTGTGTATAGCAGAGTATAGCCGAGTATATTCGTGTTTGGCCGAGTATAACCGTTGAATATCCAGTTTCCATACTGGTCTGCAGTGTGAGGACAATTGAAGCACACCAACCTGCTCGTATTTCTGCTAGATTCATCAATTCCGTGGAACCAATGGTGCTAAAATCTCCTATTAATATACATAGAGTATTTCGTTTTTATATATATATATATATATATATATATATATATATATATATATATATATATATATATATATATATATATATATATATATATATATCGCAAGTTTTACCTATTCGGCACGACTTATATAATTATCGGAGAGGCAACCTGAATATTGCGTCCAACATCTGAGGCCGTCAGTAGTCGAGAGATAAGCAGCAGCAATTTGATACAAGGAGAAATCACCTGTCATCTCTCAGATGAACATGTAAACAAGAAGCGAGATCATTTAAGACAATTTTCACAGGAAAGATTTTTTTTGCTAATTGGGAGAGTTTTTCTTAATGGCTCTTCTTGATAAATATCTTTCAGAAAAAAATTATGTTACAGAGGAGGAAGACGAAGATAAGAGGAGTAAGAAACACGGAAAGTAAGGAGGAAGAAAATGAAAAGAGAACGTAAACTGATGATACAATAAGGACAAGAAAAATACACGTAGGAGAAGAGTGACAAGGAAAAGTGTAAGAAATATTACTCAGAATAATACCACAAGCTGGAGGATCTTACATGGAAGAGGAGGGAAAAGATTCACGGGATGAACGCGGTGTGAAAGAAGCAGGAAGGAGAGAGAGGGAGAAGACTTTAAGGGGAGACTAGTCAGGGAAGAGGAGACGTAAACGGGGTTAACGAAACGGAGGGAGAACTTAAGATAAGGAAAAATCTGATATAGGGTAGGGAGAATAGGCAAGGAGCAAGTACCAGTAATGAAATGCAAGAAGAAAACATGGATAAGGTAACAGAAAGAAGATGAAAGAAGAAGCAGTAGCAGGAATGAAACAAAATGTAAGTCAGAAAGAAAGTGAAGAACATGAGAGATGGGGAGAGGGAGGAGAGGGAGGAGAATCAAAATAGGCTAATGACGAGAAACTAGGAAAAGACAGAAGCGAAACAAGGAAGAATAAAGGACAGAGGAGCAGGACGAGGCTAAGAGAGAGGAGAGCCAGAAAGAACAGAAGGGGATGCAAAAAAATAAAAAGAGGAAAGGCAGAAAGGAAAAGAAAGGGGAGGCAGAGAGAAGATAGCAGGGATAAGAGTTTTACGACGAGCAAATGCTAGGCGATAAACAGATTATGCTAAAGGGGTGATGGAAGGGAAGGAGGAAGTATTAGCCAAAGGGGAAGGCGACCCCTGAGTAGTGAGTGGGACTTAAGGATGTGACAGGGAAAGGGAGGCAAGACCCCTTAAGGCAGAAGGAGTGACGACAAGGAGAAAGACGCTAGGGAAGAGATAAAAATAATGAAGATACTCAGGGAAGGATTTCGAAAAAGAGGGGGAGAAAGGAGATATTATAGAAATGTTAGAGAGAGAGAGAGAGAGAGAGAGAGAGAGAGAGAGAGATGGAAGAAATGTTGAAGTGGCAAGGGAGGAAAATCATCAAGGAAAGTGCAGAGCAGAAAAGGGGAGAGTGAAACGAAAAGGCAGAGAGGAAAAACGCAATCGACATAGGTTACTAGGCTGAAGATTTCCGGCATAGGGGAGCGTGAGGTGACATTCCTGAGGTGTAAACAATGCCAGGTGAACATGAAGAGAAAGACGGAATTAGGAAGTCTTAGGAGGGGGTTGAAACACATTGATGTTTGAAATGAAGAGACGAGGAAAAGAGATGTGAAGGATGGGTAGCAAAACAGGGAAAGCTTGAATAGGAAGAGAACGATGCGAAGGGTGAGGAAACATGACTGGGGGGAAAAATATTTCGTGTGTGTTGACACTAGGAAGGAGTGAGGAGCACTGGAGGAGGGAAGAGAGAGAGAGAGAGAGAGAGAGAGAGAGAGAGAGAGAGAGAGAAAGAGAAAGAGGCTGACCACAATGAAGCTCAGATAAGATGCAAATGTCAAGAACAGGCAGATTTTAACCTCTTTTTCCAGTGAACTCACGTTATACCAAGAAAAGAGTTGTGTGAAAAAGGAGTGAGAGAGCTTATAAAAAGGAAAGGAAGAGTTTAAGGGTGAAAGGAAGCAGTGAAAGAGCGATAAGATGAGTCAGGAGGGATGGTGTGATATTATGCAACAGTAACTGAAGTTACTGTTGCATGGTCTCTCTGTGAACCATGCTAACGTATGGTCATGGCTGGTAACACTTCACTCTTACCTGACTCTTGTCAGGGAATGTGCCAGCCCCATAGTCTCAGTGAATGGGTCGATAATCTACTTATTACATAACATTGCGCATATATTATCTCTTTTTTTCTCTCTCTCTCTCTCTCTCTCTCTCTCTCTCTCTCTCTCTCTCTCTCTCTCTCTCTCTGGGTGGAAGTTAAAGGAATGGTAAGCAATTATGCAAAGGAAAAAAATACAATGGCGAAAAAGTGAAGAAGAGAAGGAATGTGGAGTAAATAGCTATGAAAGAAGGAGGATGTATGAAGTAGTAAGAGGGTGGTGGGTGTATGAAGCAGTAAGAGGGTGGTGGGTTTATGAAGCAGTAAGAGGGTGGTGGGTGTATGAAGCAGTAAGAGGGTGGTGGGTGTATGAAGCAGTAAGAGGGTGGTGGGTGTATGAAGTAGTAAGAGGGTGGTGGGTTTATGAAGCAGTAAGAGGGTGGTGGGTGTATGAAGTAGTAAGAGGGTGGTGGGTGATGGGGTAACTGAGGGAAGCACCTGTCTCTCTGTTCAATTGGATGTGACAATAATTATGACGGAGTTGGTGGTGTTCACGTCGCTGCATCAACGCTAAGCTATGACCCTCCTCCCAGAGCAGCAGTCTAAGCACACCACAGCTGGATTAACCGAGTGTGTGTACAACCCCAAACACATCCTCTTCCCTCAGTGACGGAGAGGAGGGGGCCAGTAGTCGTTCCCTCTCTCATTCTCTTCTACACTGAAGGATGTGTGGGGAGCCTCAAACATTCTCTTCCCCGGGGAAGGAAGTTGGGGCTCTCCAACACCCCCTCAATGCGACGAGGGGCGCTCATCCCTAAACCTTTTATCTCCCCAGAAATATGAAAGGCATCGGCAAAACCCTATTACTACAGGTTGATACGAATACATAAAAAATCCTTCCCATTCCTGTCTGCCACCACATTTTCACACTTTTTTTGCAGCATCCAGAGATCCTCTCTCTCTCTCGTCCTCCACCTCTCTCTCTCTATCTCTTTCTCTCTCTCTCTCTCTCTCTCTCTCTCTCTCTCTCTCTCTCTCTCTCTCTCTCTCTCTCTTAGCCTTTTCGTCCCTTCTACTTCCAGATGTCCATCCCTCTCTTCCTTAGGCTTCAGTTCCCACCCACACTGAATTTCTTCCTCCCTCTCTCCTTGAATCCCTTTCTAGTCTCTCTTTTTTCTTCTCTTCCTCTCGTCCTTCTCATTGCACCCTCAGTCTCAATGCCTCTCTCTTCTTCTCTCGCCGTTCCACTGCAACTCTCTTCCCCATTCCCTCTCTCCCTGAGGACCGAACTCCCTAGAAAATCCCTCCCTCACTTCGTTCTCCCCAGAAAGTGATCTGCAACTTGCCTCTGGGAAGAAGTAACAAAGAATTGCCTCGTATTTTTGCAACGAATTCCCCTGAAAATACTAAAAAAAAAAAAAAGAGTTCGATTACAAAAAAAAAAAAAAAAAAACTTCTCGTTGCTGATGCTATAAAAAGATACGACAATAATTCCGAGAGTCTGCAAAGCTATCTGTCTCAGGAGACTGACAGCCTTTACATTTAATAGGATGAGGCAGTGGACACTGTCAACATACCTCAGATGAAACTCATCTTTATATTACCCTCTTCCATTTGTTATGCAATACAATGCATAAAAATGCATATCTATATAGATATATAGAGAGACAGAAAATCTTTGCTTTGAAGTTTTATGAGTATTTTCTTCCTCTACTTCTCCCTATATATTTTTTTTTTGGGGGAAGGGAGGGTTGAAAAACTGTATAAATTATATTGATACACTGGGAATTAGAACATGTATTAAAGCATGAAATCTGTACGTCGAGTGTTCATCCTGAGTCTCTGAGACTGGTTCGATGCCTGGGAAGTGTCGATACAGAGACAGTGTTTAATGTACCTCGAAATTGAAATCCAGTGGCATCCAAAATGCACAAACGTTATTATTATTATTATTATTATTATTATTATTAAATCCACAGGAAGGCTTGTGAATTAAATACCGTTAGGATAGAGCGGTCGGTGAAAGGCGTCAGCCACCAGACTTCAGAAGAGGAAACTTTGAGGAGATGAGAGTATTCCTGAAAACAGTCGTGGGAAAGGAAGTCCCACTCGAAAGAGACCCCCAGCATCCAGGAATTCACCAAGGAACTTGCAACTAAGAAATTACACCAAGTAACAGAGAGAATAATAACGAAAAGAAAAGGGACTAAATGGAAGAATAGGGAGTGAGGACTGTCACTGGAGATAGCTCAGAGGAAGCTGTATTTTATGCAAAGACGAACGGCTTCCTGACGCAAAATACAGCGGCGAATAAAAGTGAAAAGTGGCAGAAACGGCAACAACACGGCGTTATTTATGCTTGCTTGGATTACATTGTTGGTCTTAAGGCATTATCGGGGAGGGAGGGGCCTGAGTGCACTCTGGCAGTGTCAGGTCAACCAGGCAACCACGAGAGAGCACACTGGTAGACAGACAAGTGAGACGCACACAGATATATATAGATTAGTTAGACAGGTACACATCCAGGAAAGACTAAAAAAAAAAAACATATTCATTCAGTTGTGACACAACCAGCTACACATCAGGTGACACAACCAGCTACACATCAGGTGACACAACCAGCTACACATCAGGTGACACAACCAGCTACACATCAGGTGACACAACCAGCTACACATCAGGTGACACAACCAGTTACACATCAGGTGACACAACCAGCTACACATCAGGTGACACAACCAGCTACACATCAGGTGACACAGGATGTGTAACTGTTTGTGTCACTATATTCATACAGGTGGGATACCAACAGATGCGCATCCAGAAGAGACGGGAAACAAGCACAACAACCGTCCAGATGAGATGCACAGAGATGCACACAGCGTCATTCCAAATAAGAAAGCGTCCATTATCAGTCTACAATCGACGACTCTCTGCTTATCTTTAATTAATATGAAAATTACATTTGCCTAAACCTGCATATCATCACAGCAAGAGCAGCACCGAGGTTCCTACACTTGATTGTTTGATATTTAATTTGGGAAGGTACTGATGTTTGTTATAAGTCTCTGATGCTGTAACATAACACTGGGCAGCAAATACACATCAAACATCGCTAGAGAATAATCTAACGAAGTTAGATATACAAAGTAAAACATACGAAGGGAAAGAAGACATACAAAGGGAAAGAAGACATACAAAGAGAAAGAAAATATACAAAGAGAAAGAAAACATTCAAAGGGAAAGAAAACATACAAAGAGACAGAAAACATTCAAAGGGTAAGAAAACATACAAAGGGAAAGAAAACATAAAAAGGGAAAAAATATACAAAGAGAAAGAAAACATTCAAAGGGAAAGAAAACATACAAAGGTAAAGAAAATATACAAAGGGACAAAAAACATACAAAGGGAAAAAACATACAAAGGGAAAAAATATACAAAGAGAAAGAAAACATTCAAAGGGAAAGAAAACATACAAAGGGAAAGAAAACATACAAAGGGAAAGAAAATATACAAAGGGAAAGAAAACATACAAAGGGACAGAAAATATTCAAAGGGAAAGTAAATATACAAAGGTAAAGAGCGTTCATTTCCTCCCTTCATGGAGATGGGAGGAGGGGGGCGACAAGATGCTGGTGAAGGGTTCTTGGTCTGGAGAATTGGAGCTCTCCTTGCATTCCTTGCTTAAACCCCTGACTACCTCCCATTCCCCAGGAGTCGTATGTCTCATACAGATTTACCACCTCCCCATTAACATCTACGACAACAGCTACAACAACAACAACAACAATAATAATAATAATAATAATAATAATAATAATAATAATAATACTTTTCTTAGTTGAATGAACTTGTGTTTTGACTATCTCAGATATATGAACGTGTGTTTTGACTGTATCGGTTCTGGTGTGTATGTGTTTAGATTACCGGATCGAAATAATAATTGTTTTACCGTGAAATCGGAGATTATATATATACCTAAAGATGTGTATCCCTCAGTACACATATACTGAGAATTTACTTTAAACCCTATTTTTGGAATTCAAGTATCCCTGCCTGCTGGTGTGAACGCTACACGCAGCCTTAATGACCCTCGTGTAGTCGATTTCCTTTAAACCCAATAAACCAATACCATGAAATCACCTATGCCTCTCACTCTCCGGTGTTAAGATCGAAATGGGATGATTTGTAATTGCAGATGAGAGATTCAGGTATATTCCCGAGTTTGTGTTGTCATACGTGACAAGGAATGGGGGGAAGGGATTAAATAGAAAGATAAAAGAGGGTGGAGAGTAGACTATATGAAGAGGTGCTCACATTCTTTTTAAACTATAATTTTTAAATGGGGTGACCGGTAAACCAGTGGAAGGCCTCCGTCAGATGACCAAAGGCTCCAGGTGCGGGTCATCACATGATTAAGACCCTCGTCAGGAAACACTTGTCGTGTGTCCTGACAAAACTTAACTACCTTCCTCGATATGGCTAAACACACCGTCGTAATTCTTGCTTTTAAACCAGCGTCTCTGTCTTCATATAAACCGCAAGCGCATGACTATAGGGCATTATGCTGGTCAGAGACAGGGCAGCAATTAATAGACGGAGGACCGAGCCTTCAACCACGAAATGCTTTGTGCTAGGCTAGTCAACCACAACCGGTACTCATGCATCAGAGGATCAACCTCTGATATACCTCTGATGTGTCTTGAGAGTGGTTCTACTCCCGCAGCTCGATTCTAGGCCAACCCTGTCTGCTGCTTGTATGGTCAACCAGGCTCTTGGTACTGGCGACCCGCTTCCTCTCATATAATTAGAACAACTCACAACGCTGCTCTTTTTAGTAGTTTAAGGTCAGTGAGATTTTAAAAACGTGACACAGTCCTGGGAAGAGACATAGGGGAAAAGGTCAAAGAATTTACCGAATGAAAAATTGGACCGAAATTCATTTAGCTTTTGGACGAACTTTTTTTTCGTGTGTGTGGATGAGGTGGAGGTTAAGAGGAGGCAGGAACTGTAGCAAGAACTAAACTACAGCAGCGACTACAACTGTAGCAAGCACTACAATTGTAGCTGAGATTACAACTGTAGCAGCGACTACAATTTTGGGAGAGACTACACATGTAGGAACGACTAGGAATGTAGGATCGACTGCAACTGTAACAACAGTTAATATATTCTGGGAGAATATATTAACTACAACAACAACAACAGCAGCTGCCATGACAGGTAATATAGCAACAAATACAAATAATACAATGACAAAAGTACTACAGCAACGGAAACAACGACAAAAAGTACGTAATCAGTGACTAAAACTACAGTGACTACACATAATGTTTCTCTCCGTTCTTATATGTTATGGTGGTGACATTAGTGCTGGCAGCGCTAGAAACAACAATAACAGCAGCAGCAGCAGCAGCAGTATTACCAGCACCAGCAGTAACAGTAGCAGTGGTAGTAGCAGTAGTAACCAGGCATTTCCAGCATTAGTAGCAATGGTAATACTAGTGGCAGAAGTAATTGTAGAGAGTGTAGTAGTGAAAGAATTATTAAAAAATAGTAGTAGTAGTACATAAGAAGAGACGAACAGAGGAGCACACACATGGGAATAATTCACTATCATTACTGTGGATGAAAGAACAATCACTGGCTTGTTCTGTGGAAGGGGGTCCCTTGGGTAGGTGAGTAGTGGGTGAGGGAAGTGTGTGTGGTATGTTCAAGTGGTGTGTGAGGGGAGTGTGTGAGAAGACTGTTTGAGTGTGTGAGGGGTTGGGGAGAGGTGAACGAGTAAAAAGTGTGACGTGAGAGAGGTTTGTAGAGATTTGTGAGTAAGGAGTGAGTATTGTACTTACTAATTTGGGTTTGTGAAAGAGATGACTTTGCTCTTGGGTCTTCCTTTCAACGTTCACATTGACCAGCATTGACTAACCATTGCCCTATTGGGCTCCATCATGCCTACTTTTGAAACTGTGTATGAAGTTTGCCTACTGCACCTCATCCAGTTTATTTCTCATAAGATACAAAAGAGTGCTTCCTAATGCTCCTACTCGTTACCATCCTTAGCTTCAATTTATCCCCTCTCGCCTATATGCCCCTCATTTCTGAGTCTAATCCTGTCTGCTCTGTTCATTTCTATGAATATTTTCTACATCGTTATGTTTCACAGGTTCCTTCTCTCTTCCCAAGTTATTAGGTTTAAATTCCTTGAACCTCTCATCATAGTTCGACCCCTTCAATCCCTTTTCTTACTTTCAGAACACGTCTTGTGCTAAGAAATGAGGAATATGGGAGTGGTATGAGAGGAGTATCATGGTCGTATGATCGGGGTATTATGGTTGTAGGGTAGGGGTATCATGGATGTGTGATAGGGGTATTATGGTTGTATGAAAGGGGTATCATGATCGTATGAAAGGGGAATCATGGTCGTATGAAAGGGGAATCATGGTCGTATTAAAGGGGAATCATGGTCGTATAAGAGTGGTATCATGGTCGTATGAGAGGGGCTATCATGATCGTTAGAGAGGGGTATCATTTTCGTATGAGACGGGTGCCATGGTCGTATGAGGGCGACATGGTCATATGAGAGGGGTCCCATGGTCGTATGAGGGTGACATGGTCGTATGAGAGGGGTGCCATGGTCGTATGAGGGTGACATGGTCATATGAGAGGGGTACCATGGTCGTATGAGAAATCTTTTCTTTTAATTTCGCAAAACTGGATCAGATCTGCAGTGTACTTCTCCCCAATTCAATATGATGATTACACACCCTGAACAAAAGCTATGTTTCCCTGTCACAGTCCACATGATCGAATGAGAAGGTGGTGCCATGGTTCGTATGATAGGGGTGGAGGGACGAAGGGGAAAGATGTGGGTGCCAGTGAGTATGGCGTGAGGTGCCACAAACATTACTACCAATAACATGGGGAGCTACCTGAGGTAGTCTCCCCCAATCCCCTGCCTCTTAATACCACAACACTGGCTTAATTTACAGTATATCATATCACCCCTTTCCTTCCTTCCCTTGACTCATGATTTTCATATCCTGCCTTTCCCCTTTTCCACTATTTGATTCAATTCTGGGTGTCACTGCTTGTTTACCCGTCCAGTATAATGATAATCGGGTTTCGTAAGTGCCCCCATGTAAACATTTCTCTTCATATTGCAACTCTAACCTATCAGTAAACATTGCAACTGTAACTTATCTATGAAGGTTACAGCTACAGCCGTCTATAAACATTTCAACTACAACTCGACTATAAACATTATGAGTACTACTTACCTTCTTACATATATACACTGCAGTCACGTAGAAGTGAGAGAAGTGGCACGTACATCGTGGCAGCACTCTGTACTGAGCCATGGCAGGACACCTCGTCGTTCGGTTCAATACACGAAGCAAACGAAGGATCGAGCCTCTACCACCCCTTGCGCTGGACGACACCCCTCCCACGGATTTTAGAATTTCGCTAAATATAATAAAAATGAGATGCAATGTTTATTTTCGGTGGAAAATGACACTAGTGTGCTGTGGCTTCATCAGTCCTTCACTGGGACTCATAAAGCCACTTGTGGCGAAACGTTTTCTTTTAATGTCCCGAACTGTACACGAGTGTCATTTTCCACATTTTCTTCATTTCATCTTCAACGGAGTTGTCATGATTAAGGTGATAAATTTCATTATTCGTCTCCTCCTTGGACTGACCTTTTTTTTTTGCTTTTCATTCCCCCAGGCTCTATATAAACTTCTACGGGATTACTGCTTTCCCATGAATAAATACTACTTCTACTACTTCTAATAATAATAATAATAATAATAATAATAATTATATTCAAGGGGACAGACAGACAAACACACACACACTCGACCCCTGCAACCACAACTAGGTGAGTATAACTAGGTGAGTGCACACACACACACACACACACACACACACACACACACACACAATATCTCCCCGTGGGTTCTTCGGGAAGGAGCTGAGGTACTGAGTGAGCCACTTACCATAATATTCAACATATTCCTTGAAACTGGGCAGATACCTGAGGTATGGAAGAAGGCCAACGTAGTACCCATTTTTAAAAAAGGAGACAGAAAAGAGGTACTAAACTATAGACCAGTGTCACTTACATGTATAGTGTGCAAAGTCCTGGAGAAAATCATCAGGAAAAGAATGGTGGAACATCTTGAGCTGAACAGTATAATAAACACCAGACAGCATGGATTCCGGGAAGGCAAATCCTGTGTAACAAACCTCCTAGAGTTCTATGATAAAGTAACAGAGGTAAGGCAGGAGAGAGAAGGGTGGGTTGATTGCTTTTTCCTGGACTGCAGGAAGGCCTTCGACACATTTCCTCACATGAGATTAGTAAAGAAGTTGGAAGAACAAGCAGGTATAACAGGAAGGGCACTGGAATGGATCAGGGAATACCTCAAAGGGAGGCAACAACGGGTCATGGTGCGTGGTGAGTATCACAGTGGGCGCCTGTGACGAGCGGTGTACCGCAGGGGTCAGTCCTAGGACCAGTGTTATTCCTGGTATATGTAAATGACATGACGGACGGGATATACTCAGAAGTGTCTCTATTCGCGGATGATGTGAAAATAATGAGGAGAATCACATCGGAAGAGGACCAGGCAGGGCTGCAAACAGACCTGGACAAGCTCGACATCTGGTCTAGCAATTGGCTTCTCGAATTCAATCCCTCCAAATGCAAAGTCATGAGGATCGGAGAAGGGCAGAGAAGACCGCTGACAGAGTACAAGCTAGGCGGACAAAGGCTACAAACCTCGGCAAAGGAGAAAGACCTTGGAGTGAGTATACCGCCAAGCACGTCTCCGGAGGCACACATCAACCAGATAACTGCGGCAGCATATGGGCGACTGGCAAACCTAAGATTAGCGTTCCGTTACTTTAACAAGGAATCGTTCAAGACACTGTATACCGTGTACGTCAGGCCCATACTAGAATATGCAGCACCAGTCTGGAACCCACACCTGGTCAAGCACGTAAAGAAACTAGAGAAAGTGCAAAGGTTTGCGACAAGGTTAGTTCCACAACTCAGGGGTCTGTCTTATGAAGAAAGATTGAGGGAAATAGGACTAACAACACTGGAGGAAAGAAGGGTCAGAGGAGACATGATAACGACATACAAAATTCTGCGGGGAATTGACAAGGTAGACAGTGACAGGATGTTTCAGAGAGGGAACACAGAAACAAGGGGACACAACTGGAAGCTGAGGACTCAGATGAGTCAAAGGGATGTCAGGAAGCATTTCTTCAGCCACAGAGTAGTCAGGAAGTGGAATAGTCTAGAGAAAGATATAGTGGAGGCAGGAAGCATACATAGTTTTAAGACAAGGTATGATAAAGCTCATGGAGCAGGGAGAGCAGAGACCCAGTAGCAGACAGCGAAGAGGCGGGGCCAGGAGCTGAGTCTCGACCCCTGCAACCACAATTAGGTGAGTACAATTAGGTGAGTACACACACATAAAGAAGACCGCAGACGGAGTACAGTCTAAGGGGCCAGAGACTACAAACCTCACTCAAGGAAAAAGATCTTGGGGTGAGTATAACACCAGGCACATCTCCTGAGGCGCACATCAACCAAATCACTGCTGCAGCATACGGGCGCCTAGCAAACCTAAGAACAGCATTTCGACATCTTAATAAGGAATCGTTCAGGACCCTGTACACTGTGTACGTTAGGCCCATATTGGAGTATGCAGCACCAGTTTGGAACCCACACCTAGCCAAGCACGTAAAGAAACTAGAGAAAGTGCAAAGGTTTGCAACAAGACTAGTCCCGGAGCTAAGGGGTATGTCCTACGTGGAGAGGTTAATGGAAATCGACCTGACGACACTGGAGGACAGGAGAGAGAGGGGGGACATGATAACGACATATAAAATACTGAGAGGAATTGACAAGGTTGACAGAGACAGAATGTTCCAGAGATGGGACACAGCAACAAGGGGACACAGTTGGAAGTTGAAGACTCAGATGAATCACAGGGATGTTAGGAAGTATTTCTTCAGTCACAGAGTGGTCAGGAAGTGGAATAGTTTGGGAAGCGATGTAGTGGAGGCAGGATCCATTCATAGTTTTAAGAAGAGGTATGATAAAGCTCATGGAGCAGGGAGAGTGACCCAGTAGCAGCCAGTGAAGAGGCAGGGCCAGGAGCTATGAATCGACCCCTGCAACCACAACTAGGTGAGTACAACTAGGCGAGTACACAAACACACACACATACACACACACACACACACACACACACACACACACACACACACACACACACACACACACTTCCTACCTACCAACAAAGTCATAACTTGGCCTCAACAGGGAGTCATCACAATTAGAGAGAGATATCAAGGTATTCTTGCATTACCTCAACCATTCCCATGACGCAAACGATCAGTTTCCACGGACTAACTATGAGTCAGCATTGTCATTAGCCAATTACATGACGCTAAATGCGTTATTTTGAACCAGGAAGATGATTCATATGATGAGTACAACATCTGTTCAACAGTTGGGAGCCTTTGTTGTCCAATTGCGACTCAAGAAATCGTAATAACACTCACTGCAAACAAGCCACAGAACAGGTGAGACTCGAACTCATGGCAGTGAGTCATGAATCTCAAAGGTCAGAGGTATATTTCTAATTGGATAAATCCTATTAGAAGCAGCTGGTCCAGTGATTAACACACTGGTCTGTGAGTTTTAGGATTCGCCTGCCATGATTCGAGCCCCAGTCGTTCTGTGAGTAATTTTGAAGGAGGTTTGTCTCTCAGTCTTGAGAAATACTCGACTCCATATTCTTGAACAATGCCGGTCTTCAATACTCTTATTAAAGATCCATATAATGTTTGCAAAATCATTTTTATTGAGTATTACGTTGATTTCAAGGTAAAAATTATCTTAATGCCAAATGTTTACAAGTAATTGCTGAGTGTTTTGGTTTGAGAGAAACATCGTGTAAAGTTTCGTCTTTAAAGTGTGATTTATTTATTGTAAATTATAAATATTTGCTTCACGGAACCGATTTGTGTATGTGTGTGTGTGTGCTCACCTAAATGTGGTTGCAGGGGTCGAGTCATGGCTCCTGGCCACACATGTGTATGTATTAATACATCTACTTATAAATGTTTAAATGTGTGCATATGTGTGTGAGAGTGTACATGCCGAATAAGGCAAGCGAAAGTTTTCGCTTTCCTTATTCGGCAAGAAAAGCGTTGCTATTAAGACAAAATCGCAAGTTTTACGTATTCGGCACCACACACACACACACACACACACACACACACACACACACACACACACACAAGTCGGTTCTGAAACAACAGTACCAAACAATGTCGCCAAAACACTGGCGAAATGTTTCACATATTCCACCGATGTTTTCTCTGTACTGGATTGACACAACCACTGGTTGGAGAAACGCTTCCAGAGTCAAGATATCCCAGTGGTACCTAAGCATCCCATACGTATACAGAGAAACATTCCACTGGATCACACAGCGACTGAAACACATCTAGTTAAGTTCACTAATTGTATTAGGTGCAGCAGCGCCCCATTTCTGAGTCCCTTTGAGCAACTCAGCAGTGTAATAGTGATGAAAAAAAAATCTAATTTTTCCACGAATAAATTACTCTCTTCAGAGTATTACTAAGTTAGTTAAAGCAGACAGGGGCAATTTTTTTAAGTGTGTGTGTGTGTGTGTGGCCAGAGAGAACCAACACTAAATAAGAGAAGGAAAATCTTGGCTAAGGAGTCTCCTGGAACGCGCTCTTTAATTCCTTGGATCAGGATCCCTTCATTACCATCTTGTTGATATACTTGAAGTATACCTGAAGGAAGTTCAAGGAAGTCAGCGTCCCCGCGGCCCAGTCCAGGACCAAGCCTCCCGGTCCGGTCCAGGACCAAGCCTCCCAGTGGATCAAGGGGCCGATCTCATGAAACTAAAATCAAAACTAGAAGATCAGCTAGAGGAACTTCTAGCTGGTCAACTGTGCTCTGTGTAAACTAGAGTAGCAGAATTAATCTCTAGATGAATTAGAGTAGTAGGATTCATCTCTAGATCAATTAAAGTAGTAGGATTCAACTCTCGGTGAATTAGAGTAGTAGGATTCAAGTGGGAAGGGCTGCAATAGAAGGGCTAAGTTAGTAATTATTTTTTAAGTTTGGATACTTAACAAACACATAATTCACTTGTTTACAATGAACTTGAGGGCACACAGATGTTATGGGCGCTTAAAACTATATTATGAAGGTTTAACCTGGGATATGATGGGAGGGGATAAAAGGAGGGACGAAAAAAAAGGAAGAGAGAAACGGAAAAGGAAGGGAAGATGGAAAGAGAGGGACGGAAAAGAAAGAGAGGGACGAAAAGGAAGGGAGGGAGGTAGAAAGGAAGGGACGAGTGATAGAAAGAAAGAGGCGGGGAAAGGAAGTGACGGGGATAATAGGTGAGGGAATAGGAAGGAAAAGGCTTGGGAATAGAGGAGAGGGAATGCTATAGGAGGGAGAGAGGGGAAGAGAGAATGGAGGGAAAGATAACGGGATATAAGGGATGGAAAATGGATTGAAGGGATGCAAAAGAGGAAGGGGAAAATTTGAAAAATGAGAGGATGGAAGGGAAGGTGATACGAAGAGAGGGAATGAGCTTGGAACAAGAGAAACGGGACACGGATATTAAAGAGAAAGTTAAAAAGAAGAGGAAATGGGATAAGAGAGGAAGGAAGGTTAAAGAAGGTATTAGGAAGGGAGAGAAGAGGCTAGAAAGAAAGAGAAAAAAAGAGGAATGGAGGGAGAGGAAGTAGAATTAGATAGTAGAAGGGAAATTGAAAACTGAAGAAATGAAGAAGATGGAGTTGCGCGAGAGAGAGAACAGAAGAGAACAAAAAAGAGAGAGACATAGGAGAAGAATTTGAAAAAATAAAAACTTTAGAGGAAAAATGATGTAAGGAGAAGAGCAGTAGAGAGAGTGAAGAAGGGAGGCAGGGAAGGGAGAGTCAAGAGAATGGGAAGAGATGGTGCAAAGTACACACAGGCTTAATGATTCAATTATTAATACAAATAAAAGCCGTTGAGCTAAATGCTGGTTACCAACGGTAATTAGTCTGTCCTTACCCTCTCTCTCTCTCTCTCTCTCTCTCTCTCTCTCACACACACACACACACACACACTCTCTCTCTCTCTCTCCCTCCCTCTCTCTCTCCATCCTTTTTCACCTCTCTCTTTCCCCATCTCTCCTATCTCATCTCCATCTCTCCTCTCCCTCTCTCTCTCTCTCTCTCTCTCCTCTCCATCTCTTCCTCTTCCTCTCACCCTCTCCCTCTCTTGTCTTTCCCTCTCTTTCTCCTCTCCGTCTCTCTTCCTCCCTGTCTCTACTCACTTCTCTCTTCCTACTCTTCTCGTCTCAATTCACAGTAAAATTTGAGTCCACCTGGTACCAAAATTTACTGATTCAGAAAGAGTAGGAAGCCTTGTTGCAACATTTATGCAACACCATTCACCATTTTGACGCCTCCTGCCTCAATATTACCTTTTCTTCTCCATGTTTTCTTTGAACAAGTATTCTATGATCCACTTGAGCACTTTGAAGTGTACTTTTTCCCCCTGCTGGTTTGTAGTTTACTCTCCTGGGTGAGGCTTCAGAAGCTTTCTTGCAATAAAGGAAGATGCTGTCCACCTCAGCCCTTGGTTCTTGCTTTATTTTTTGCTCTGTTGATGAAAAAGACACAAGTGCCCCACTTGGGTATCATTATTGTGGGTACGTTTTGCCAGACAGTGGCGTTTTTTTTCCCCCCAGTTCAGTGCAGATAACAATCTTGGAGACGGTGGAAGGCATGAGGAAGTAATTTGAGGTGATTTGTTATATTCACTACAGGAGAGTCCTCAGCCAGGATTTCCCCTTTATCTAATTCCTTGTTGGTTCACTCTGTTAGTTCCCTCTCTCTCACCTCGCACACACACACACACACACACATACACACACACACGAACACACACACACACGCACACACATGCACACACACGCACACGCACACACACACACACACACACACATATTCTTGGATTGTAAGAAGGCGTTTGACACAGTTCCACACAAGAGGCTAGTGCAGAAGCTGGAGGACCAGGCAGGGGTAACAGGGAAGGCACTACAATGGATCAGGGAATACCTGTCAGGAAGACAGCATCGAGTCATGGTACTTGGCGAGGTGTCAGAGTGGGCGCCGGTGACGAGTGGGGTTCCACAGGGGTCAGTCCTAGGACCAGTGCTGTTTCTGGTATTTGTGAACATGACGGAAGGAATAGACTCTGAAGTGACCCTGTTTGCAGATGATGTGAAGTTGATGAGAAGAATTCAATCGGACGAGGAACAGGCAGAACTACAAAGGGATCTGGACAGGCTGCAAGCCTGGTCCAGCAATTGGCTCCTGGAGTTCAACCCCACCAAGTGCAAAGTCATGAAGATTGGGGAAGGGCAAAGAAGACCTCAGACAGAGTACAGCCTAGGGGGCCAGAGACTACAAACCTCACTCAAGGAAAAAGATCTTAGGGTGAGTATAACACCAGGCACATCTCCTATGGAGCACATCAACCAAATAACTGCTGCAGCATATGGGCGCCTAGCAAACCTAAGAACAGCATTCCGACATCTTAACAAAGAATCGTTCAGGACCCTGTACACTGTGTACGTTAGGCCCATACTGGAGTATGCAGCAACAGTTTGGAACCCACACCTAGCCAAGCACGTAAAGAAGCTAGAGAAAGTGCAAAGGTTTGCAACAAGACTAGTCCCGGAGCTAAGGGGTATGTCCTACGAGGAGAGGTTAAGGGAAATCGACCTGATGACACTGGAGGACAGGAGAGATAGGGGGGACATGATAACGACATATAAGATACTGAGAGGAATTGACAAGGTGGACAAAGACAGAATGTTCCAGAGATGGGACACAACAACAAGGGGACACAGTTGGAAGTTGAAGACTCAGATGAATCACAAAGATGTTAGGAAGTATTTCTTCAGTCACATAGTGGTCGGAAAGTGGAATAGTTTAGGAAGTTATGTAGTGGAGGCAGGCTCCATACATAGCTTTAAGAAGAGGTATGATAAAGCTCATGGCGCAGGGAGAGTGACCCAGTAGCGGCCAGTGAAGAGGCGGGGCCAAGAGCTATGACTCGACTCCTGCAACCACAACTAGGTGAGTACACACACACACACACAACAAGACTAGTCCCAGAGCTAAGGGGATTGTCCTACGAAGAAAGGTTAAGGGAAATCGGCCTGACGACACTAGAGGACAGGAGGGTTAGGGGAGACATGATAACGACATATAAAATACTGCGAGGAATAGATAAGGTGGACAGAGACAAGATGTTCCAGAGAGGGGACACAGAAACATGGGGTCACAATTAGAAGTTGAAGACTCCTATGAGTCAAAGGGATGTTAGGAAGTATTTCTTCAGTCATAGAGTTGTCAGGAAGTGGAATAGCTAGAAAGCGACATAGTTGAGGCAGGAACCATACATAGTTTTAAGACTAGGTTTGATAAAGCTCATGGAGCAGGGAGAGAGAGGACCTAGTAGCAATCAGTGAAGAGGCGGGGCCAGGAGCTATGAATCGACCCCTGCAACCACAAATAGGTGAGTACAAATAGGTGAGTACACACACACATACACGCCCCGATGGCATGGTGTCTAGCGCTCTTGCTTCACGCACGGAGGGCCCGGGTTCAATTCCCGGCGGGGCCGAAACATTTCGAAGTGTTTCGTTACACACACACATATATACATACAACAGGCCTAGTGTCTAATCGACATGTGCCTAGGACAAAATGGTAACTAACACACGCACACACACACACACACACACACACACACACACACACACACACACACACACACACACAACACTTTGGAGAAATATCCATTACTGAGTTTCCTGGGTAGAGGCAAGACCATCACATGATTTGTATTCCAATAAACCCAGATGGAAAAAGAACCATTCAGAGGAAGCGGGGGAGAGAGAGGCAGCAATAAACAGAAGAAATAAAAAGAGGCTTTTACATTTCCAATCCACTTGAGTGCTGAACATTTCAACTGAGAATAGGAGATGGATTACAAGAGAGAGAGAGAGAGGTGCAATGATGGACTGTAACTGTATTACTCTGTATTTCACGAAGCACTAACCCAGTGTGGGTCATTCGCAGCAAGGAGTAATGGAGGCTCTATCCTAACTGCGCTAATCGCAGCCCGATCTATAAAGCTGTTAGTGGATGTCATTAAGAGAGAGAGAGAGAGAGAGAGAGAGAGAGAGAGAGAGAGAGAGAGAGAGAGAGAGAGAGAGAGAGAGAGAGAACACATTAAAGAAAACGAGTAAAAAAGCTCTTGAAGCAACGCCCGAATTATTGCACCTACAAGCACGTCTGATAGCACTTATGTTTTCCTGGTGTGCTCCACAACAAAACTAATCACACAGGTGCCACACATTTCCAGAGCTGTTCTCTCGTAGCCAGACTTTAAGCCATACTTTCTCTCCGAACAACCAGGTTGTTGCTGCTCGCATGTCACGGCACACAGTCGAAATTATTCACATCCCCCCAGTGAAAAGCAGGGGTGCCACTAGCACGATAAGAGACAACACAATAAGTGTCAGGGGCCAAAGACTGTTCAACTGCCTCCCAGCATACAAAAGGGGGATTACCAATAGACCCCTGGCTGTCTTCAAGCAGGCACTGGACAAGCACCTAAAGTCAGTACCTGACCAGCCAGGCTGTAGCTCGTACGTCGGTTTGCGTGCGGCCAACAGTAACAGCCTGGTTGGTGAGGCCCTGATCCACCATGAGGCCTGGTCACAGACCGGACCGCGGGGGCGTTGACCCCGGAACCCTCTCCATGTATATTCCAGGTATTCCTTTTATAATTCTCCCTAAGGAAGTCACTCGTTGCACCTCTGCTTTTTATTTTGGGGTATTTTGGGCTGTCTGCCCCTTTCGAGAGAGGTGCCTTGATGCCGGAGGAAGAGCTCCTGATCCAAGGTCCTGGAGCTTATCCCCCGTCCCCATTTTTCTTGGATCAGATCTGATTGCCTCCCATTTCCCTAGGGTGCTGTATGACCCCTACGAATTTAGTGCTGCTCCCATAAATGCATTAATCACAAAAAAAAATAACACTCTCTGCAGGACCCCTTGCTCAAGTAGGTTAGTAATTTTTGTTTATCTTTTCCTATCCTTAAGGTCAGTGGCACTTTTCCCCTGACCTTTTCCCCTCCCCCGTCATTTACCCGTGATCAAGGTCTTCCTCTTCGCCTTCCTCGCTTCCTTCATCCTTATCAATATGCGTGAGGAGGACGCCAGTTAAGGTGGCGATGATCGCGGTGCGGCCGAGTTAATGGTTAATAGCACACGACACCAGATGTAATCCTTCCCAAGCCCTCGGCAACGAGCTCTGAGCTCCATATAATGAGATTGTGAGCTCAAAGGGAAAGTGCTCAATTCTTTTGGTGGTGGTGGTGGTGGTGGTGCTTATTATTTTGGTGGGCGGTGATGCTGGTGCTGGTGCTGTTTCTACTACTGGTGATGCTGCCGTTGCTGTTGTTTTTGCTGCTGTTGCTGTTGCTGCTGCTGCTGCTGCTGCTGCTGCTGCTGCTGGTAGTGTTGCTGTTTCTGTTGGTTCAAAAAAGCTAGGAAACACTGAACATGCGTCACACTTCCCCCCTGAACATGCAGAAAAGTCACCCATATCACCATACTCCCTCCACCTCCACCCAAACCGCTTCCCTCCACCACCCCCACTTCCCTCCTCCACCACTACTACCACTGCTTCCCTCCACCACCACCCCCACTACCGCTTCTCTCCACCACCACCCCCACTACCGCTTCCCTCCACCACCACCACCGCTTCCCTCCACCACTACCACCACCCCCACTTCCCTCCTCCACCACTATTGCTTCCCTCCAACACAACCCCCACTACCGCTTCTCTCCACCACCACCCCCACTACCGCTTCCCTCCACTACCACCGCTTCCCTCCACCACTACCAAAACCACCGCTTCCCTCCTCCACCACTACTACCACCGCTTCCCTCCACCACTACCACAACCACCACTTTCCTCCTCCACCACTACCACAACCACCGCTTCCCTCCTCCACCACTACTACCACCGATTCCCTCCACCACTACCACAACCACCGCTTCCCTCCTCCACCACTACTACCACCGCTTCCCTCCACCACTACTACCACCACTTCCCTCCACCACTACCACAACCACCGCTTCCCTCCTCCACCACTACTACCACCACTTCCCTCCACCACTACCACAACCACCGCTTCCTCCTCCACCACTACTACCACCGCTTCCTTCCACCACTACCACAACCACCGCTTCCCTCCTCCACCCACTACTACCACCGCTTCCTCCACCACTACTACAACCACCGCTTCCCTCCTCCACCACTACTACCACCGCTTCCCTCCACCACTACCACAACCACCCCTTTCCTCCTCCACCACTACACAACCACCGCTTCCCTCCTCCACCACTACTACCACCGATTCCCTCCACCACTACCACAACCACCGCTCTCCTCCACCACTACTACCACCGCTTCCCTCCACCACTACTACCACCACTTCCCTCCACCACTACCACAACCACCGCTTCCCTCCTCCACCACTACTACCACCACTTCCTCCACCACTACCACAACCACCGCTTCCCTCCTCCACTACTACTACCACCGCTTCCTCCACCACTACCACAACCACCGCTTCCCCCCTCCACCACTACTACCACCGCTTCCCTCCACCACTACCACAACCACCGCTTCAATCCTCCACCACTACTACCACCGCTTCCCTCCACCACTACCACAACCACCGCTTCCCTCCTCCACCACTACCACAACCACCGCTTCCCCCCACCACTACCACAACCACCGCTTCCTCCTCCACCACTACCAAACCACCGCTTCCCTCCACCACTACCACAACCACCGCTTCCTCCTCCACCACTACTACCACCGCTTCCCTCCACCACTACCACAACCACCGCTTCCCTCCTCCATCACTACCACCCGCTTCCCTCCACCACTACCACAACCACCGCTTCCCTCCTCCATCACTACTACCACCGCTTCCCTCCACCACTACCACAACCACCGCTTCCCTCCTCAATCACTACTACCACCGCTTCCCTCCACCACTACCACAACCACCGCTTCCTCCTCCATCACTACTACCACCGCTTCCCTCCACCACTACCACAACCACCGCTTCCCTCCACCACTACCACAACCACCGCTTCCCTCCTCCACCACTACTACCACCGCTTCCCTCCACCACTACCACAACCACCGCTTCCCTCCTCCACCACTACTACCACCGCTTCCCTCCACCACTACCACAACCACCGCTTCCCTCCTCCATCACTACTACCACCGCTTCCCTCCACCACTACCACAACCACCGCTTCCCTCCTCCATCACTACTACCACCGCTTCCCTCCACCACTACCACAACCACCGCTTCCCTCCTCCATCACTACTACCACCGCTTCCCTCCACCACTACCACAACCACCGCTTTCCTCCTCCATCACTACTACCACCACTTCCCTCCACCACTACCACAACCACCGCTTCCTCCTCCATCACTACTACCACCGCTTCCCTCCACCACTACCACAACCACCGCTTCCCTCCTCCATCACTACTACCACCGCTTCCCTCCACCACTACCACAACCACCGCTTCTCTCCTCCATCACTACTACCACCGCTTCCCTCCACCACTACCACAACCACCGCTTCCCTCCACCACTACTACCACCGCTTCTCTCCACCACTACCACAACCACCGCTTCCCTCCTCCATCACTACTACCACTGCTTCCCTCCACCACTACCACAACCACCGCTTCCCTCCTCCATCACTACTACCACAGCTTCCCTCCACCACTACCACAACCACCGCTTCCCTCCTCCATCACTACTACCACCGCTTCCCTCCACCACTACCACAATCACCACTTCCCTCCACCACTACCACAACCACCGCTTCCCTCCACCACTACCACAACCACCGCTTCCCTCCACCACTACCACAACCACCACTTCCCTCCACCACTACCACAACCACCACTTCCCTCCATCACTACTACCACCGCTTCCCTCCACCACTACCACAACCACCGCTTCCCTCCACCACTACCACAACCACCACTTCCCTCCACCACTACCACAACCACCGTTTCCGTCCACCACTACGACAACCACCACTTCCCTCCACCACTACCACAACCACCGCTTCCCTCCACCACTACCACAACCACCGCTTCCCTCCACCACTACTACCACCGCTTCCCTCCACCACTACCACAACCACCGCTTCCCTCCTCCATCACTACTACCACCGCTTCCCTCCACCACTACCACAACCACCGCTTCCCTCCTCCATCACTACTACCACCGCTTCCCTCCTCCACCACTACTACCACCGCTTCCCTCCTCCATCACTACTACCACCGCTTCCCTCCTCCATCACTACTACCACCGCTTCCCTCCTCCATCACTACTACCACCGCTTCCCTCCTCCATCACTACTACCACCGCTTCCCTCCTCCATCACTACTACCACCGCTTCCCTCCACCACTACCACAACCACCGCTTCCCTCCACCACTACCACAACCACCACTTCCCTCCACCACCGCTTCCCTCCACCACTACCACAACCACCACTTCCCTCCACCACTACCACAACCACCGCTTCCCTCCACCACTACCACAACCACCGCTTCCCTCCTCCATCACTACTACCACCGCTTCCCACCACCACTACCACAACCACCGCTTCCCTCCTCCACCACTACTACCACCACCGCTTCCCTCCTCCACCACTACTACCACCGCTTCCCTCCTCCACCACTACTACCACGAGCAACGAGTCTCTGTCCAAATAAATGTCTCTTCCGAATATTTTGTTTTATTATTTTCATCTCCCTAGTCGTATTACTCTCGTTTTCTCACTTTTCTTCTCCATACTCTAGTTTACTCCTGTAGTTAGATACAAAGAATGTAGCACCGCCCTTTCCCACCTTCGAAACATCCTGTTGTCTCTGTCTGTCTCTCTCTCTCTCTCCACTACGTGACACACTTCCCTTTCTCCCTCTCTCTATCACCCTGCCTCCCTGCTTCCTTACCTAGTCAAGTACACCCTCCACGTCGCCTGTGGTAATCACCTGCAATATTCTTTAATTTCACGGCAACAATGACCAAAACTTGTCAGCGATGGCGGCAGCTACCTTGAACACTGACCAAGGTGCGAGGGGAAGGAGGAGCAGGCGAGGGGAAGGAGGAGCAGGCGAGGGGAAGGAGGAGCAGGCGAGGGGAAGGAGGAGCAGGCGAGGGGAAGTGAAGATAGAGGTGGTGGAATGGCTGGAGACGTGGAGTGAAGGTGGGGAAATGGAGAATAAGAGAGGTGAAATGATGCTGGGAGAATAGGGAAGAGAAAGAAGAGAGAAATAGGAGAGGGGTGAGAGAGAGGAAAGAGGAAAAAAGAAGGGAAAGAGAGAAAGGTAAAAGTATCTTTTAGATTAAACCATACCATGCGTGGGGTTCGAACCCGCGGTCAGAGAGTCTCAAAACTCCAGACCATGAGTTATATTTTAGATTCCTTGTAAAATTATTATTATTATTATTATTATTACTATTATTATTATTATTATTATTGTTATTATTATTATTATCATTATTATCATTATTATTATTATATCAGCATCATTAATCATTATTATTAAACTATTATTATTACATTTATCGGAAAGCGTTAAACTTGTAAGAGTTATCCAGCGCCTGGGAAAATGGGAGGCGATGAATTTCGACCCAGGGGAAAGGTTAGCTCCAATTCCATGGATCAAGAGTCCTTCACAACAATCCTCCCCCTCACTATCTTGAATAAAAAAAAAGATTAGCATCATTCACCTTCTCTTTTGTCTTATATTCTACATCTTCTCTTTATCGTCCTACTTTTTCCTTCCTTTTTCCTTTCCATTTCGTTGTTAGTCTTCTTTAATTTCTTCCTCCTCCGTCCCTCATAATCTGTTATCACTTCTCATCTTCTAAACAATGCGTAATCTTGTCATATTACGCCTTGTTATCTTGTTATCGTTCCCCATCTCTCTTCCTCATCTCAGTGTCTTGCTGCTTATTCTCTCTGTCTGTCTGTCTCTCTCTCTCTCTTTCCCACCCAGTATCATCCACATAATATCACTCATCCGGTACCACCCACAAAGTACCACCCACCCACTAAGTACCACCCACTCAGTTCCACCCACCTAGTACCACCCACTAAGTACTTCCCACCCATTACCACCCATCCAGTACCACCCACCCACCAAGTACAACTCACTCAGTACTTCCCACCCAGTACCACCCACCAAGTACCACCCACTGAATACCACCCACCAAGTTCCACCCACCCAGTACCACCCACCCAGTACCACCAACCCATTGGCGTGGGAGAGGGGTCGGGAGGGGGTAGAAGAGAGGTGTGATGGAGGGGAGATCGGAACCCCCAATCACTTACAATGAAGAGGTCAGGAGGAGGAGGAGGAGGAAGGGGTAGTGAGGTACCTTGATGCTGGTGCGGGGCTCTTCATCCAATGATTTAGAGCTACCCCATCCCTTTCCCCTTGGATCAGTCTCTAAGTGCCTTCTATTCCCCTTTCCCCCCTTTCCCTACCAGAGGCGCGGCATGACCCTTCCGTGTTTAGCGCTTCCACGTGATATTCTGTAAATAAACCCGCTTCGCGGGCGGAGGACTAGAGGAGGTGTGATAAAAATAACGAGGAAGAGAGATAAAGGCGGGTTAAGTGAGGTAATAGGATTAGAGGAAGAGTGATGGGCATACAGGGATTAGAGATGGTCGAGGGAATGAAGTCAAGAAGGTCTGAAAAAAAGACGGAGAGAGGGAGGGAGGGGGGAGACGAGTGAGGAGAATTAGATAGAATAAGAATAGATGGTTTAAAGGTGGAAAGAGATCAAATGCACAGAGAGAGAGAGAGAGAGAGAGAGAGAGAGAGAGAGAGAGAGAGAGAGAGAGAGAGAGAGACGGATGTACGCGTGAGAAGGAAGAGTCAAAATAAGCGGAAGAGAGCGGCAAATGAATGGGAGGGAGGAACGAGAGAGGGAATAAGAAAGGACAGAGTAGAAGGGGAAGGAAATGGAAAGATAAAATGAGAGGAGGGAAGGGGCAAGTGTGAGAGAGAGAGAGAGAGAGAGAGAGAGAGAGAGAGAGAGAGAGAGAGAGAGAGAGAGAGAGAGAGAGAGAGAGAGAGAGAGAAAGAAAGAGAGGGAAAGTGGGATGGAGGAGTTGACTTAATATAACAATACTATTATTAGTACTGCTAATAACAATAATTACTACTACTACTACCACTACTGCTATTACCTGTACTACTACTATTACTACTACTACTACTACCACTATTGCCACTACTACTATTACTACTACTACTACTACTACCACTACTGCTATTACCACTACTACTACTATTACTACTACTACTACTACTACTACCACTATTGCCACTACTACTATTGCCACTACTACTACTACTACTACTACTACATAATAATAATAATAATAATAATAATAATAATAATATCTCAGTTTAATACAGTTTGCAGGGGCTGGGCTCCAAAGAGGATGGCGAATCTAGTCGCAATTTTCATTTTCACATGAACAAAATTCTTACTAAAATTAATGAGTCGTCGACGAATGTGGAATCATCAAAGCCATCAGTGCACCATCAATCTTGAGATTACTCAGTTTGAAGGGAATCCTCGGTCAGACATAACCAGCATTCAAATTTACTTTATTAATTTTTGTGGTTGCGTTCGTCCCCTGAGAAGAGATAATAACAGCAGTGTTTGTTTTGAAGGGTCGGGTTTTGTTACAAGCTCGTCCCTTCTTGTCTAAATAAAAAAGCATACACAACTGTAGTTGCCTTTTATTTTATAATCTCCTAGATATTTTTAAGACCTTTATCAGAAGTAGATATTGTAGGGAACCAGTACTTAATTTTAGCAATTACCTCATATTATTTGTATGAGAGGTTATGTGGTAACCAGAACTGCCTCAGGCACACCTCTCAATACCTCAGCCCCAGATGTTTCCAACCCACTTTAGTTAAGAGTCATTGTCAGTGAATTGCTGAGTCAGTGAAGGGCTGAGTCAGTGAATGGCTATGAGTGATAGACTGTGTCATATGTCAATGAATTGCTATACGCTATATCGTGTGCATGGATTTTTTTTTAATCTAACTCAGGGGTCCAATGACTACTGTCAGATCTCTATGTGAAGCAATTTTCACACCCATTGCAGTCAGTTCCGTGGAGGAACACAAAGGCACAGGAAGGCCTTTGTAAATGGTAAGCGAAAGGGAGACAAGATACAAATAAAATGAGTCAGCCATAGAACATAAGAGGTAAGCAAAGAAGGCACAGACAGACACAGAAAACATAGTCAGTCAGAAAAGACACAGGCAGGCAGAGAATAAACATCCGACACATTGTAAGGGACACATGTGCAGCAGAACGGCACGACTAAACGACAGAGGGACACATCAGAGAGAGAAAAAAAAGAGTGAGACTAAAGGGAAAATATATAGTGAGGCAATAAGCGTGAAGAGGCGACTTCTGGGCAAGGTCCTCAGTCGTATGAGAAAGCGGATGTGAACTGTAATCAAGAGGAATGGTGACAGGTGGCTAGAGTGAGTAACCTTTGTAGAGGTGTTGAAGGAGAGGACTGAGGAGGAAAGGGGAAGGGAAGAACCAAATGAAAACTAGGGAGGTGGTGGGTGATTTAAGAGGCGAAAGAGAGCAATGGATGACAAGCGCAAGGAGATCGAAGAGAAAGGTGCACGGTAAGCCTTTATTGCCACTATGTCTCTCACTGTAGACAAATTTATTAAATTCACCCCAATGAAGATCTATAGAGCAAAAAAAATAATTTGCTCTACACCTATGTTTTTTCTTCAAGAAAGATCAAAACAGACACAATACCGTGACTGGAACAATACACAAATAACCCTCACATAGAAGAGAGAAAAGTTTATGGCGACGTTTCGGTCCGACTCGGACCATTGACTAGACACACTAACACACGAGAGTGAAGGAGCCAAGCGCACTCTCGTGTGTTCATTTAACTTGTAAATGGTCCAAGTAGGACCGAAACATCGTCATAAACTTTTCTCTCTCCCTCCTATGTGCGGTTATTTGTGTAACTTTCCTTCAATACTGTCGGCAGTACGCCTTTGGAATCAGGTGGTGCGTGTGTAGCAATAATGGCAGAAAGCGGTGTAGCGAGAGGGAACCCATCATGGAGACAAAGGCCAGAAATGCTTGATAAAATGACGCATGGGGGGACCAGGAAAGAGATGTACAAAAAAGTAAGTAAAGGTATTGCAGATGGGATGGACAGAAACTGAAGGGAGGACAGAGGAAGACTAAGGAAAGGGCAAACATGAGAACTGAGGGAAGGACTAGGGAAATACTGAAGGAAGATCTGAGGGGAAGATTGGAAATAGCAATTAGGGAAATACCAAGAGGAAGGAGGCAGAAGGGACGAAGAAATAATTTGTTAAATTTATTCATGCCCCAGTTGGCTTCCTATTGTGCCATTCGTATGTACAGTTTCTTTTACTAAATTTAAGTCCCGGATCTCCAGGCACAACACAATATTCGCTTCTCTGAATAACAAGCTACAGAAAATATAGGTCATGATTTACTGTTATTTTATTGAGAAAGTCATTTTTAAGACTGATAATGAGTGTCAGTTTCATAGCATGTTTACAAATGTGATGTATTTGGGGCTGTGGGCCACCAGCAGCAGCAGCCTGGTTGATCAGGCAAGCACCAGAAGAGCCTGGCCTATGGCCGGGCTTCGGGAGTAGAAAGACTCGAAACTTATCAAAGGTATATCAAGTACATACACACACTTTTCGTATATGACAAACTTTAACTGTGTGGGTTAGAGCTTCTCTTCAAATCCCTGGACAACCAGGCTGTTGCTGTTGGTGGCCAGTTGACCCCCCATATCCATCACGGTCTGGCTGACCTCGCACTTGGCTGAGGTACTTGTCGAATTTCCTCTTGAAGACTTTCACAACTGTCCCGTCAGTGTTTCTAATATCGTTTGGTCTACCTACCTGGAGTCTATCTGGAGGGTGTTCCGGGGGTTAACGCCCCCGCAGCCCAGTCCTTGACCAGACCCTGGTAGTGTTGAATAATCTGGAACCACGAATGTTGATAAAAGGCTCTCTTATTGTTCTCACGACGTCCCTCCTATTAATTGGATTTGAAATATAATTTAGGTCTTAATGACCACCATAATGATTCAACACTCCCACATCTACTTAACAAATTCTGTTAAAACAGAACACAGATTGAAGTCATTATTTTTACATTAAGTGTAAATGGTGAATCAGAAGAGCACTCGCCTTGAAGAGGAATTACGTGCAAGATTCATATAATCATTTCCATGACTCTGGGGAATGATATGCAAGACGTCACACGAGGATTATCTCAGGCTGACAGTGAGTGATTCAGTGCCACTGGGTGATTAATTTCCCAACTATCACAGGCGCAACGACTCAACGAGGCCACCACCAGTTGGATTCAAATGGAATTCTACCGACGACGGTAAAGAAAAGACACAAGTTGAGGAACAGGCTTTTATTGTCACGATAAAATTATAAAAGCTTTTGTTGGCACAACGTTTCTGTGTAGAGCTTTATTAAGTCTGGAGCGGTTTTAACAAGGACGGAATAAAATAGGTTTCAATTATAACCATAATTTTTAAAGGGGTGAAGCGGTAAGCCAGCTGAAAGCCTCGGTCAGATGAGCAAAAATTCCAGCTGTGGGGTCAGCATATGACTAAGATCCACGACAGGAAACACTTGTTCTGTTTCCTGACAAAGACGTAAAGCGCTTGTGATGAAGGCCAGATAACGATCCTATGACTTACCCGTGGCCGGTTTCGACAGGTCTGACCTCGAATACCGGCCTGGAGCTAGGCTTCCCTGTTGACCTCTTGGTCAAGCAGACTGTTGCTGCCAGTGGTTAACAGATCTGCATAGCTGTAACACATTTTCAGATTAGTATTTATGATGCAAGGAACTTGTGCATGTTGTCAAACCCAATATTGTTCACTAAAGTATATAAACATTTTTGTATTCACTTGTTTTTTCTAAAATTAATACGAGGTTCAACTAGCATTTAAACTGGAATTGTTAAACTGACGGAAGGCGAGCGAGCGAGAGAGAGAGAGAGAGAGAGAGAGAGAGAGAGAGAGAGAGAGAGAGAGAGAGAGAGAGAGAGAGACGAGAGGGTCCAAAGGTAGGAGGAGGAAACAAATAGAAGATAAGGTGGGAAGAGGTTCAACGGGAGACGGGTCACAGATAACGGCAAAGAAGCGAGCAGAAAGGTTGCTGGAGAAAGGAAGAACGAAACGAAGAGGGACCAAAAATAACAAAGACAGAAAGAGAGGAAGGAAACTAATGAAGAGAAGATATCAGAGAGGCTAAGATAAAAAAAGGTGGAGAAGAACCCTAGGAAAGGGAAGGAGCAGAAGAGAAGGGCGGCCATTGACGAAATGGGGAAGGATTTGGTCTGAGAAAGATGAAAAGTGGAAAAATGAGAGAGAGAAAGAAAGAGAGAGAGAGAGAGAGAGAGAGAGAGAGAGAGAGAAGAGAGAGAGAGAGAGAGAGAGAGAGAGAGAGAGAGAGAGAGAGAGAGAATGCACATGTGTCAAGGGATCTCGCAAGGACCGGACGATGGTTGAGAAAGAACCGGAAGAATAAAAGGAATAAAAAAATGTCAAGGGAAGGATAGAAGGACGTCAAGTACGGCGAATTAAGGACACCAAGCACTAACCGAAATAGAAAGACCAACCAAAGACAGAGAGAAGAAAAACGCTGGACTTTAATGGAAGAAGACGTTGCTAATGGTCTCAGATTAGAAGGAAGTGGAAGGTGCTTGGGGCCCCTGAAGCTTCAGTGTCTAAGAGGACACTGAGGGATAACACTAAATGAAGAAAAGACTTAAAAAATATATATAAAACAATGCCGAAGAGGAAACATTCAATACACAAATAACCCACACATACGAAAAAGAAACCTATTCCGACGTTTCTGTCCAACCCGGACCATTGACTGGTCATATTTGTCACTTTTCAATGCTCCAAGTCGGATCGAAACGTCGTCATAAGCTTGTTTCTCCCGTGTGCTAATTATTTGTGTATTGTTTCAGTCACGGTATTGTACCTTTTAGTTCTTTAAGAATCAGTCGACGACACATGGGTTTGCGCACCAGACGAGATCTCATTCCCATGGCCGAAGCCCAAAAGAAAATACATCACACAAAAGGACTTCGACAAAAGCATACCCCCACGCATCCCAGAGGAGGCAACACAGCGCAATAAGTCTTTGAGGATCCAGAAGCACAATTTCCAGGTAATTTCGACTTTTCCAAACGGCGCCTCTGAGCTATTCTGCTCGTTATGTGAAGAGGTGTTTGAGGGGAATGTGTAGAGCGAAATACGTTGTGTAAAGGCGCAGCTTCTGAGATATTTAAAGAGGCAGAGATGTAAGAGGCTACAGTTTCCTTGCTCATTATAATGAGCACAAGAGACAAGGCTGAGAAAGAGTTATATTTATTATTTTTTTATTAATTCATCGGCCGTTTCCCACCGAGGCTGGGTGACCCCGAAAAAGAAGAAACATTTTCATCATCAATCACTGCATCACTGCCATGCCAGAGGCGTGCTGACACTATAGTTAAGAAAAACTATAACATATCTCCACCCCTCCTTCAGAGTACAGGCACCGTACTCCCACCTCCAGGACTCAAGTCCAGCTAACCGGTTTCCCTGAATCCCTTCATAAATGCCATATAGATAAGAAATAAAAATATGATAATTATAACAGGGAACAGATGAGAAAGATACAGCATACCCGGTTGAAAAGACTTTTGTTAAAACTCAGCGGAAATAAGAATGACGAAGAGTCTTCAAATTTAATAAGATAAAGTAGTAGTGTGCTTTGTAAAAAGATTAAAACGATGAAAGCAAGAAAACAAAGTTCTAACCAGAGGGAAAAACTTACACACACAATAATAATAATGAAATTAACTGACACGTACAAACATCCACATTCACCGGACAAAGACTTTCACGCAAGGTGTGCGTGAAAATTAGGACAAGGGCTACAGAAAATTCTGATAAGGAAAGGGAGAATAACTCGAATTAGCGTAGATAAAGGAAATCGAGAGATAAAATTCACTGTTTCTGGAGGCGAGGATAAGAAATAAGAGAGGGCGTGGATGGGTAGTAACAGGAAATCACAATAAAGCTACCTAGATATATAAAAAGGAAGGAGACATAACAAAGCCCAATAAGGCCGGGAGTAAGCCACGCCAGACTATATAGTGTTGAGGAACTGAGTACAAAATAATCTTGAACACAACCCCCACATCACAACCATGAGAGTACAACATTGATGAGTTCGCACTTTCTAAATATATTTACATATACAGCTTTCTACACAGTACTACCGCCATTTACCTACAAACACATAATTCTACCTAGCCACACGATACTATACATATTTGGCATTCCCAATCTCCCTTAAATCTCAACCACTCATTTCCATCTTAAATAATTCAACTTCAAAAAATACGAAACCCATTTCCATATCCACAAAATATACGGCATCCCACACAAGGTTACTGCGAAAAGAACTTCGCATGGAATGCGTTCTTTTTTTTACAGTAGCGTTCTTCTATTTACATTAGGAAAGCATAACGTAACAGGTTTGGAGCTTAGAATAGCAACAACTGGATGTGGGTAGCGTAGAGGCGTCGTCCAGGAGCTTTCGTGGAGATAGGGAAAGGGAGAGGAAGGAAAAGTAATGGAGAGTCAAAAAGCAGAGACAGTGAAAAGAAAAGCAAACAAGACAAAATTGGAGAACTGTTAGATAGACAGCAAAAATAAGTAACCAGATATAGTGATATAAATTAAAGTATATATTTTTGTATATGAGAGAGGGTAATTAATATTTATTTTTGGCCCATTCTAGCAAGTTCTAATTGATTCACAAAAAAAAAATAGAAAAACTTTCAGTGTACAATAACATGCGTTTCCTACTGCTGTAGAAACAAGTGCCCTTAATCGTTTGTATAAGACAAAAGGCAAAACCCACCTATCCTTAAAATCCTGCCACAAGACAAGTGCATGTTGACACAAACCTGATAGCAACAAAGGGCTGCAAGACCTTATTTCAGACAAAGTTTTCTAGTCCAAAGCTTTCCAACTGCCCAAAGAGAAGAACACAAGCGATTAAAAGTGTGTAATAATGTCCCTGACTGGAGAAGTTACTCGAGGTGAATTCAAGAGCCTGAGTGAAGGAGAAGTTTCTTCCATAACTGACTGAGTGCTAAAACTCTAAACTGCTGCTAAGCACCTCCCTGGAGGAGGGCGTTAAGTGTCAATATGCACTCTCGCCTTTGTTTACACAGCCTGACGGAGTCGTCTTTCCAGCGGGTCAAGGGAGACGAGGCGCGTCTGATGTTGCTGCTGTTTCTCTTCTGTAGTACTGCTGCTGCTGTTGCTGTTGTTGCTTCTGTTAATGTTGCTGTTGTTACTACTTCTGCTAATGTAGCTGTTGTTTCTCTTGTTGCTATTGCTGTTGTTGCTTCTACTAATGCTGCTGCTCCCGCCGTTGAGGATCATAACACAGCTATGCAGACAAAGACAGGGCAGGGAAAGAAGATGCGTATGAAATAGTGAAGGAGCAATAGGAGGACGAAACGGGGAGGAAGAGGAGGTAGGAAAGGGAAAGAGGAGAATGAGATGGAGAATGAGGGAAAGAGAAAGAGGACGCTATAGTCAGTAAGATCAGGAAGTGTGAGGTTCACGCATCTTCAAGCAAAAAACTACCATCAACAACACGAAATAGGCGGAAGGTGATCCTTGAGGGTGTGGTGGTAGGTGAGGAAGAAGGCCCACTTAGGTGTGGTGGTAGGTGAGGAAGAAGGCCCACTTAGGTGTGGTGGTAGGTGAGGAAGAAGGCCCACTTAGGTGTGGTGGTAGGTGAGGAAGAAGGCCCACTTAGGTGTGGTGGTAGGTGAGGAAGGAGGCCCACTTAGGTGTGGTGGTAGGTGAGGAAGGCCTACTTAGGTGTGGTGCCAGGTGACGTAGACCCAGTACGTGAAAGAGAGGAGAAAAATATATGTAAATTGTGATGCAGTACTATCACAAACAGGCGATCTTAACAAATGCAAAACAAGTCACACGGGGATGGAAATCGTTAGCTCCTGACGACGCACGAGAGTGTGAAAGATCTAGAGCTAAAGATTTCTATCCCTATGGTACGTTGTTCTGCGCGTATATAGTGAATAATGGTGTTGAGATGGGAGGTGGGAAGAGGGAAATAAATAATGAAACAGAAAGTTGAGAATATAAGAAAAGTAGATAGTGGAAGA
The DNA here is from genome assembly GCA_009830355.1 of Cherax destructor. NCBI lineage: Eukaryota > Metazoa > Arthropoda > Malacostraca > Decapoda > Parastacidae > Cherax > Cherax destructor. The sequence continues at coordinate 81,033 of WNWK01001407.1, forward strand.
AAACTAGTGAATGGAAGGAAAGAAGCGAATGGAGGAGCAACTTTGAATAAGGAGAAGAGAGGTAAAATGAAGAGGAAACCAAAAGAGAGGCGGCAAGATTGAGGAAATGATGAAAAATGTGAACGAGATAAGAATGACGAAATGAGAATGAAAAAGCAAAAACAAGAAATTAAAATAAACAAATAAGGTATAAGTGAGAAGAAAGACAAAGAACGTAGAGAACGGGAGAAGATAAGACTGAGGAGAGATATTAAGTTAGAAAGAAATGAAGTGTCATCGAAGGGGGTTGGGGGAAGAATGAGGGACGGAGAGGAGGGGGGGAGAGGTAAAGGGAAGCGAAAGATTGAGAGAGATAATACAATTGGTGGGACAGCTGCCAGGCGGAAGGAATAGGGGTCGGGACGGAATAAAGTGACGCAGAACAGAGGAATGGAGAGGGAGACGCGATGACAGGTCAGCCGATTGGAACGAGGGAGAGTCGATGGAAGGAAAAAGTTGGAACAGTGAACAAGCGAAAGAAAAGAGTAAAGAACAGCCGTAAGAGAAGATAAATATAACTTAGATGAACGTAATGACCTGAAAATAAATTAATACAAATCAAGGAATTTTGAAATGCAAATGAACAATTATTCTAGAATACGATTATTTAAAAAAATAAGACAGATAAAATTTCTGTGAAAAGCGAATAAACTACACATGTTCGGGCGCTGCGCGATCCGAGAAGGGCATCCCTATATCCTATAACCCCAGCCTCCTCTTCCTGAACTCACACAAAAAGGACTAGTGCAGAGTGCTGCTTGATTTTCTAATTGTTGAAAATTGGCACTGAAGATCTGAAGATCATCACAAGAGGGATTTACAAGTTACTGCTTAGAAACTAATTTCCAAGTTTCTTCAATAAAAATAGGAAATTGGAACCTACACAACCCAAAACCAATTTGTACCTTCCATTTAGTAAGACACCAACTTTGAAAGTTTCAAGCCTATTAGTGAAGGCATTTTCTAGTTGTATCACGTAGATCAGTATCCTGAAGCACACCAGCATCTTAAGTCAAACGTTTATTCTCAAGTTATCGGCATGTAAGATTTGAAACCGATCTGATGAGATATTCACAAATTATCACATGAAAACTCTTATTTTATAACAGGGCCCCGCTTATACAGCAGGTTAGGTTCCGGTCCCACTTATACAGCAGGTTAGGTTCCGGTCCCACTTATACAGCAGGTTAGGTTCCGGCCCCACTTATACAGCAGGTTAGGTTCCGGCCCCACTCATACAGCAGGTTAGGTTCCGGGTTACAGCTATAGAGCGAAAAATCAATGTAACGTGAAACATAGTCCTTTTTTCACTTTCAAATGCATATAAAAGCCTGATAACATGTTTACACTATCATATATTAAGTGAGTAATAGAGATAGGCCTAAAAAAACGCATATACAATACACACATTACTTTAAAAAAAATTCGTCCTTAGCTTATAGTGAGTGGTGAATATATTTATTGTAGGAAGTCTGAATAAATGAAGAATGGGTATAACTGAAAATCGCTGTATTATTGAAGCGCCGTAAAGCGATGCCCCGTAACTTGGGGGTCCTCCTGTATTTCGAATTTCTTTTAATGAAATTGATAATCTGGCACCAACACCGCCTAGAATCAATCCGAGCTTCTTCCTAAGCAAGGCACATCAGTTTTCAAGGTTTGATACCTATCAGAAGAGAGATTCTTCTGTCCTAATATTATTCAGGGTGGTTTCATTGGCTAGTTTATCAACTTTATCACAAAGGAGTAATTCAGTGAGTGATGGAATCCATAAGAACTGTACACGAATTCCCTTTTCTTTGCCTTTGTTTTAAAATATATTGGCTTCTCTAATTAGGATGACATAAGCGGCATTGTGTGAGTCGAACTCCTTCACAAATGTCATAGAATCAGTAATGATCAAGGAGTCATAAGGGAACTTCAGTGCCATCTAGATGGCAGCCAATTCAGTTTGCAGTGAAGACGCCCAGTTGTTAATCCTTGAGATTGGGATTAAGATTCTTTATTTCCAATCACTGCATTACCAAAATATACAATATTCAGAAAGACCATAGGATGGACAGTAAGTGAGGTTATTTAGGCACAAGTACACATAAGTACAATTATCATACATAGTGTAAATTACCTAGGATAACCCCCAAAAAAGTTAAAGTGACTTATTTCCTATCTAGGCAGGTGGAAGGAAGCAAGTCTGGTAAACAATTAAAGGTATACCCCGCTTCGGTGACGCCTAAACAGAGGTGAGGAAGAACAAACACGGAAAGTAGAATAAGAGAGGCCAGAATGGATGGAGGAGGCAGGACAGAATGGATGACGCAATAAAGCAGAATAGAGTGAATAATATAGGGTAGGGGTCAGAGGGAGAGGAGGAGGAGGAGGAGGAGGAGGAGGAGGACACGTGAGGACAAGGAGGGAAGAAGAGAGGGGAGGGAAGCAGGATGGAAGGAGAGAGGGGGGAGGAGACAGTCCTAGTGGGTGGGAAGGGAGAGGAAGGAAGGGTGGTTGGGAAGGGATTAGAGGGAAGGGGGAATGACGAGGGAGAGAGAGAGAGTGGGAGACGGAGGGAAGGAATGAGGGAGGGGAAGTGCAAACACAAAATAAATGCGTAGTTGCTGCTTAGCCGCCCCTGTAAATCACTAGAATGGAGGGATAGGGGGAGGTGGAAGGGAGGTGTGGGAGAGGAAAGAGGAACTGGAGGACGATGGGAGGGCTATTGGAAAGCGAGATAATGGGAGGGAAAAAATAAGAGGAGAGTATAAAAAAAATGGCTCAATGTTTTTTTCCATGTTTTCACGCGAGGTCGTGATATGGAAATCCTATACTTCACTCCCCCTCTTCCCCCTCTTTCTCTCCTCTCCGTCTCTTATCCCATGACTTTTCTCTTCTCCCCGTCTCCTCTTCTTGCTTCTTCAGTTCTCTCTGCCTCGTTTCCTCATGCCTTTTCCCTCCCGTTCTTCTTTTTCTTCCTCCATCCTCTCCTATCCTCCGGTGGAATCTGGTCTTGTATACCGCGTGGGGCTCACCGGTGAGGCAGTCAGCTCACTACTGAGGCAGTCTGTTCACTGGTGAGGCAATCAGCTCACTGGTGAGGCAGTCGGCTCACTGCTGAGACAGTCAGCTCACTGGTGAGGCAGTCAGCTCACAACCGCAAGGTTCCGGATTCAATTCTCCGTCACGGAAAAACACATAGGCAAGCTTTCTTACACACCTGCTGCCCCTGTTGTGGGTCACATCCAGGAAAAAAAGCTCCAGTCCTGCTGGTAATGTCATATCCAGTGTAAGAAATCACTTCGGTTCTATTTATAAGAAATTCAAGTATTCAAGTGCTGTATAAAAGATATCCGTGTAAATAATAGTGTTAATTTGAAAACAAAAGGACATTGTCCCAGTGAACAAGCACATTTCACGACTATACACGCCCATTTATTATTCTTATTCTTATTGTTATTATTATTATTATTATTATTATTATTATTATTATTATTATTATTATTATTATTATTATTATTGGGAATCGCTAATTCTGAGTAGTTCATACAGCGTATGGAATCAAGGATTCAAGGATAGGTAGTTTCAATGCTTGGATCAAGAGCTTTTAGCCAGCATCAGGGTATCTTTCCCCCTCTTCAACAAGTGATATACACACCCAACAGACCCTACAATACGCCCGGGTATATAAAACTCACGCTTATTACATTAAACATTCCAGACACGGAGCCTTATTACATCTGCTCATCGAAAACAAACTTATTAGATTTTGCATTCTAGCCACATTGCCTTATTTATTTTGCGCATCATTTTGTGTATCCTTATTAAATTTAGCATAGCAAACACAGGCCCTTATTAGTTATAAAAACAGGCTGTTGCTTGTAAAATACTAACAAGCCTTTGAAGGCGGACAGGCTAGGAATCAACTTCACCTGAAGAAACTCCGACACACTTTCGGGAGAAACTGACCTATAGGTTACCTGTAGTCGCTTCAGGAGGTTACCGCTCCCGCAGCTGCCATATTCACCATTTGGACAGAATCCTGTGTCAGTACTTTATTCCTGTCGAATATGTTATCAGTCAAGGAATCGCACCGACGCCCTACAGACTGCTGGCTCTAAGAGACCACCAGCAGCCTGGTCAGAGACCAGGACGTAATCAGAAGACGGAAAGATCAAGCCTCCAACACTAGATGAATTACCCATACGGTCTTAGCGCTTGGTAAACACACAACAGGAATCCGAGATAAGGTGCACCTGCGTTCTCCACACTGCTAGCTGCAAAATAAGGACCACCCAATAATAAAAACAAACTCGAGGTTACTCGGCAGGTGTTCCGCCACAATTGACTCAACGAGGCCCACATTTCCGCTCTTAACACCGGTCACAGCTGGTAGAACCTCAATTGGTGCAGAGGAAGCCTTTCGCTCTGGACACAGCTTCATAAGATGAAGATTTGATAAAGCTCTAAGCAAAGCGAAACGTATTCTATAATACAGGATTACTTTGCTCCAAGACTTCTCTAACATATTTTCGAGCAAAACTTGCTCAAAAGAGGACCCAGGGGTGACCATATACGGTGTTATCTGTACATTGCTCGTTTATGTTTGTTTAGCATTTAAAATAATATTGTAATAATCCCCCATCATTTTCCTTATTTTTCCCATTTTTATAATGTATGATCTCAGTGTTATGTAATTGTTACGTAATACTGAGCTGGTGAAAGCACAGTCTCACCATACACGACCTGCTTGTATAACAAGCCGTGGACATGACAGCTGACAAACTGTCAGGTGGAGCTTTCCACCCTCCACACTCACTTGGAGATTAATTTGCGTTTTGTTGCTAATCGGGAAGGATGTGAAAGGTTGCTCTGTCTACATTAATATAGCCATGCATGGAAATAACTTACATAGTCATCAGAGACAGAATTTTTGAGCACTGTTTAGGGTCCGCATCTTATGTCTATTGTGTGGACTCTGTGGTTTTTAACTACATTATTGAACATTGTCTCAGAGAGGAAAGGACATCACTCCGAAATTCGTTCAGAGTATCCATAAAAAACTGCCACAATTTCACGAACACATATCTTGCATTTAGCTATTACGACCTTAATTTCTACACTTTGTCATGTTTTAGATGCAGTGCCATGTCGGGTCTTGACGCACTATACTCCCGAATGGGATGGTGAAAGATGGTGCTTCCTGTATAACACACTTGTCATGGTTTAACATAGTCTGAGAGAGGTGTCAACACCAAGATGCATTGAGAGAGGTGTCAGCACTAAGATACATGTGAACTTAGACTCTTTGTTTTCTTTCTTTATATAACCGCTGTGGAGCAGTTTGGAACTAAGACGTTTGATGCATCTGTCCTGTGTGGACAGAATGTGTGCTTAAGTTCAGTACTCAATATTTCATGGAATGGACTTTGACTCATTTGGGTACCATTATTCTTTAGTTATGTTGGATGTATTGGACTCTACTCCTGCATTGTCTGTTGAAGAATCAGTCTCAGAAAGAGGTCTGTTTTTGCATACTAAGTTGTGAGTGAACTAAGGACTGAATCGATCATTTCTCTGAGTGCCTTGTAGGTGATGTTGTATGAATCTTTAATATAATTAGTACAGTATTTGACATAGAATAATCATAAATTGTAAATTTTTTGACAGGTATTTGGCATTTCGAGTTGATAAACTTATCAGATTAATTCAAATTATTTCTCATTCTGATTGTAAATATTTTTTGCACTAGATGTCTTTATTCAGTAAAGACGTGAATTTTATACTTCATGTTATACCCTATCCTTAGACTGGTGAATAGAAGTAACAATTTTGGTCTAAGATCATGAGATGGTTTGCCTACAACAGGACTTGCTTACGAAGGACAAGCATGTCTCACTTATAGATCCACCATTTCTGGTAATACTTTGAGCCCCCAAGACCTCTTAGAAGAGAATAAAAAACCTCTTGGGTAAAATCTTAAAATCTCTCCTTCAGGAAACGTTACTTCCGTTATGTGGGGGATTTTAGAGAATGTATTTCGTACTATACTTCCTCGTTCCTCTGACGCCGTCTCTCTGATTTTAATGTCTGATCCTCGCCTCCTCGATATCCAGTTATATTACGGGTTCCTGCATGGCCAGTCGTGTCAACAACGCGTTTATTATCTCTCCTTTCCTGAAAATTAAGACCTTTTCTCAAAATAATGAGCTCTTTGCATAGAAATGAACCCATTTTGGTGAAATTGTGCCCCCGTTAGCGCTGCAAACCTGCCATTACTGCTGTCAACATTATCCCGGAGGCTGGGGATGTCTGCCATCTTCTCCGGTCGCTGCATACGGCCGTCAAGCATCGTTATTACTCCAACATCGTCAATAACTTACTCTCGTTGGTAAACAGCCTAAAATGCTGCTCTCTTCATGACATTTCCATGTTTACAAGTGGCTGAAAACAGCGTCATTTTTTTTAAACATAGGCTGGGCGCATTGAAGCAAAGGTAAGGCACATTGAAACAAAAGCGAAAGGCTTTAAAACAAGAGTCAAAGGCACTGAAACAAGGCCCAGAAGAATTCAAATAAATGTGGACGTGTTAAAACCCCGTACTGAGAGGGTAAAACACAGCTGGGCGGGTTGAAACAGGGAACGAATGTGTTGAAAGAAGAGCAGGCGTAGTTGAAACAAGAGTCGCACTCTTTGAAACATTGACTGAACGCTTTGGAAACAAGAGCCATAGGATTTGAAACAGGGGAAACTACACCCAGCTATTATTATCTTCCAACATGTTAAAGTCTGACAACGTCAGGTGCAGATGAAACAAAGCAGCAGGCAGCCAACAACTACAGTAATAACATTGTCAAAAACTACATCAGTCATCCCTTGTAGGTAGCGGCAAAACACTACGTGACTCGAACCTAAATGACTCTGGTATTGATTCTGGGGTAACTAATGTGCGCTGGAGCGCTAATGTGCGAATATCACTGCATGAATTTCTACACTTTAAGTCACGGAGTGATAGGTCCTGCACAAGTGAATTTCCAGCGATCTGTATCAGAACTGGAAAGGTACAATATATTTACTGGAAATGCATTTATTCAACGAAGCTCAGCAGCGAGTGAGGGTTGGATCCCAATGGCGTACCAGCGACAATAGAGCAGAAAGGGCACTTGTTACAGAATAAGATTTTTATCGGGAGAACATTTCGCTGTGTCCCCAGCCACAGAGCGAAACTGGTGGTGGTGGTGGTAGTGGCTTGTGGGGGATGGTGGTGGTGGTGCGATGGTGGTGGTGGCTATGGTGGTGGTGGCGATGGTGGTGGTGGCGATGGTGGTGGATCCCGTTAATTTGTTTTTGAATATTAACTCCATCGTCTAGGGTGTACGAGAATTAGGAAGCTCATCGCACGGGCCTGAAGTATAATTACTCAAAGTTTAAGTATTCTTTAATGCCTGAAGTCTGGGATGTAGTGTTAAGTACTGACATAAACGTTAATGAAACGTTCTAATATTCACAGTGTGTACGTGCCTGTCACATCCTTCGTCTGTGAGTCTGAATGTCGGATTCTCCCTCTGTGTCAGAGCATCTAAAGTTCTAAACCAACAATATGTGCGAATATAGACTCCCACTACCTCCATACCTCAACCACGCCACCAACATCACCACACAACCACGCCACCACCATCACCACACAACCACGCCACCAACATCACCACACAACCACCATCACCACCACACCACTGTCCACCACCATCACCACCACACCACTGTCCACCAGCAGCGGTCTATAAAATACACCACTTTTCTTATCATGTAAGAGGTTTCCGTCGGTGTCCACCTGTTTTTCAGACCCAAGAAAGAACTTTTCACTTTCCCTCGGCTGTAGTTCCTGACTAGCCATAGTCAGGTGTTGGTGGAAGCCTCTCATCGCCTCTGTCTACCCTCCCTATCTCCCTCCCTTCCCCTCTCTATCTCTCTCTTTCTCTCTGTTCACTAACTATAATGACATGTTCTTGATATCTCACGATATCGCTTATGTCCTGACTACATTCTGGACAATTATGAGAAAGCTTTTGACAGCATAATCGAGTTCCTGACAATAATAATATAGCTGACAGTTTCTTTACTTTTCCTGACAATACTGGAGCTAATCATTAACCCTCCCTGGTGGAGGGATACCTCCCTTGTGAATGGACACCTTCCTTGTGACTGGGCACCTCCCTTGTCAATGGACACCTCCCTTGTGAATGTACACCTCCCTTGTGAATGGACACTTCCTTTGCTGACTAAACATCTCTCCTGACAACTAGATTCCTCTCCTAGTGTCTGGAGTTCTCTCCCCCCAGTGTCTTGTCAGCCTAGTCTCACAGCACCTCATCATTTCCACAGGCCACCCGTGCTTGGTTACACAGCCATCACAAAGTGGCTGATCTGACACTTTCAGAAGGTAACGGTGGCAGCTTTCTCTTCGAAAGTTCTCTGCCCCGACGACAAGTCAACAAGAAAACTCACTCCCTCAGCCTTCGGGCAATGCAAAGAGTAGAACAAGCAAAGAATAATCTCACCCCCGAGAGAAGGATTGTCAAATAATGGCTTAATCTGCTATCTTGTTACCCACATTGTCTGTAGTTTGCCTTCTGACTATCCTCCAACCATCCTCTTGCCATCCCACTACCTTCCTCTATCCTCCCATGGTATTCTAGCGATATTTTCATCCCTCGTGAGGGACCCCCCCTGCTTCATCAACTCACTTCTGGCAACCCCTGTAACCCCTCTGGCAAGGTATGACCAGGGATCAGTCAAGCTACACAACACTTGCCTCGTGTATCACCACGTTTATACTCGCGTCGTGTTGGCGACTGCCGTTTTTGTCGATTTAGCTGACGTTTTGGTTGAGCTGACTTTTGTTTTGGTTGAGCTGGCTGTTGTTTTGGTTGAGTTGGTTGTTAGTTTGACAGTCATTTTAAATGTTTTTTTTTCTATGTCTTTCAGCCTCTGTTTCTACTGCATTGGCTGTCGCGTGGCCTATCATATTAGCTTTTCTAGTAGCAGGTTTTTCCATGTCGCGTCTACGTTGTGCTTTAAACTGAAACTTCTAAAGTTAACGACGTTAATACAATCTATGTACTTAAAAAATATGCAACCTTTTTCATTAGCCTTCTCAGTCTACACCTGACGTCACCCTCAACAGTGTGACAGATGACTTATAAAAGCGAGACTACGTAGTAAACTACTTTACTCTCCCAGTTTTCTTGGCGTTTTGACGACTAAACGTGAGACCCCTTTCGCAGTTTTTTTTTTCCACCATAGGGTATATGCACCCTGAGGTGTGTCTCTTTCTCAGAGTATATATGCCGAGCGTTTAATTAAATTCCTATTTTAGAGATTAAAGTGTTCTCGACGGGTGAAGAATATGCGATACGCAGTCTTAATGCCCGTCGCGTAGTCGACAGGATATACGTCTCAGTAACCATCCCATCTTTCCACTAGTTTGACGAGTCTGGATGGTAGTGGTTTATTCCTCGGGAAACAGGACTAGCGCCTCCTGCCGCGAGTCTTCGTTGGATGATGACCCGTTGGTGGTTAAAAGCATCTGCTGGCTTACCGTAACTCACATCTTTGTAGTGGTGTCCTCACAAGTCACTACAAGGATGTGAGCTTCATCTCAATTATTACACATCCACGAAGGGACACCTTTAAGTGACTTGTCAATTTTTATTAGTACATATACACATAGGGAGTAGCTAAATCCGCTGGGGTCATATATTACCTAGGGTCATATAGTAACTGGGTATTAGCCGATTGTTGTGGGTGTCATAATGGGGTCTAGATTAACCTAAGTTGCCCTAAATGCTCTGTATAGCCAGGGGTTTTCTATATAGTAAGTCAGTGATGGTAGCTATGTCTGCATCACTCGTATCATGTAGAAATATAATAATAATAATAATAATAATAATAATAATAATAATAATAATAATAATAATAATAATATTATTATTATTATTATTATTATTATTATTATTATTATTATTATTATTATTATTATTATTATTATTATTATTATTATTATGATTCTCCCCTTTTCCCCTCTCCCTCTTTCATCAGCAATAGACTGTGTCATTTTTCGAACGTCGTTTTTCAGTACCGCTGCCTTAATTTGCATGAAAACGTCAAAGCATAAAAAAAAATAGAACGTTTCAGCAGAACAAGGCTAAACTGATTTTGTTAATAATTTCGCACAGTGAAATATCCAGTTTTCCCGAATTTGGCTGGTGGGTGAACTCTGCGTCCCCTTGTTTGTGAAAACTTATTTTTGCTGCGTATTTATTTAAGTTACCCAAATAAAACTTTGTGTGTGTATGTGTATTTTAAGTGTGTTTGTGTGTGTGTGTGTGTGAGTGTTTTATCTGTGTTTATTGTGTTTGATTTTAACTTTTTTTTCAACTGTTACACCTGGTGTTTTTATTCAAATTTTAAATCTATTTTTCTCTGTTTTATGTACGTTTTAAATGTTTCAGTGATGTGCTCTGACTGTTTTTATATTCATGGTTTAAGTGCTTTATCATCGTTTTAACTGTGGATAGTTGAGTTTGCCAGGTACTGAGCCTCTGCTCTTGGACCTTCCTTATAGCCTAATAAGAACAAATTCGCTTGGAAATCTTTTCACCCCAATATTACTTGCGTACTTTATTTGGTGTGGGTTCTATGTGGGCGCTGCATATTCTAGAATTTTCCGGGCATATAATTCATGTAGCTTCTTGAATTCTTTTTTTTTTTTTTTTAAGTTCCTGGACACCCATTCTTTTGTTTGATGTTGATGTTGACTACCAATGGTATTCGATTTGTTAGTATCTCTGGTGATGGACCAGGTGCTTCGGCTCCCTCAGTACCCTGGTGATGGACCAGGTGCTTCGGCTCCTTCAGTACTATGGTGATGGACCAGGTGCTTCGGTTCCTTCAGTACCCTGGTGATGGACCAGGTGCTTCGGCTCCCTCAGTACCCTAATGATGGACCAGGTGCTTCGGCTCCTTCAGTACTATGGTGATGGACCAGGTGCTTCGGTTCCTTCAGTACCCTGGTGATGGACCAGGTGCTTCGGCTCCTTCAGTACCCTGGTGATGGACCAGGTGCTTCGGCTCCCTCAGTACCCTAATGATGGACCAGGTGCTTCGGCTCCTTCAGTACCATGGTGATGGACCAGGTGCTTCGGCTCCTTCAGTACCCTGGTGATGGACCAGGTGCTTCGGCTCCCTCAGCACCGTAGTGATAGACCAGGTGCTTCGGCTCCCTCAGTACCCTGGTGATGGACCAGGTGCTTCGGCTCCCTCAGCACCGTAGTGATAGACCAGGTGCTTCGGCTCCCTCAGTACCCTGGTGATGGACCAGGTGCTTCGGCTTATTCAGTGCCCTGGTGATGGACCAGGTGCTTCGGCTTATTCAGTGCCCTGGTGATGGACCAGGTGCTTCAGCTCCTTCAGTACCCTATTTTATAATGCCCTGATTATCAAAGCATATTCCATGGATGGAGTAGGTGGGTTGGATAGGAGTTTTTGTTTGTGGGATTGGTTTTGGGTTTTGCCTAGTGTGGATCAGTTATCTTGATGCATTGTTCCTTATTTCTTTGTTCTTGTGAGTGAGAGGGGTTGGATTTGAACTGGACTTGCACAGTTGTTGGGGGGGGAGGGGTGTTGTCGGGGCTTCTTGCTTGGATGGGGATGGGTTGCACAAATATTTTTGTTGGTGGGTTGGTTTTGATATGGACCTGCCAAGTATGGGCCAGTAGGCCTGTTGCAGTGTTCCTCCTTTCTTATGTTCTTATGTAAAACTTAAAACGTTCCCATCGTTTGTGTAAGCCCGACTGCAGTTGAATTTCGTAAGCGGGAGCATCACCTCAGTAGCCCCCGACCAACCATTCCTCCACTTCGATACCTAGGTTACGTGGGTCATCATGTCTACCCACTCGCACCCCACAGCTTCACAGCGCTTCTCATTCTGGCAAGGGGCTACGACTACCCATTGTGCTCCTACCTTCAGTCAAGGCTGTACGTAAGCCGTATTTCTGATCACTGTCGAGATACAGAATATTTTATTCACTGTACGGCTCTTCTGCTATGCGTTACGTTTTAAACGGCCTCCTTGGCCCCCCTTCTCTAATTTTCATTAATCTTCACTGACCAGGGTTCAGTTTTATCCTTCACTTTCCTTCTAGCTTGTATCAGTACCGACTGTTTGAATTTCCTTCACTAGTTTCACATCAATTTACGATTCTTGTTATTCAGAGAGGTCGTTTAGGCACACCAGGAATAACAAAAGCACCTGGATGTGCCCCTTGTGATACTCAGCCGGTGTTCCGGCCAATCTGATACGTCATCTTCAGTGAAGAAACTGTGCACGTTGCTGAACAAACTTTTATTTTTACGACGTTTCGATATTGGTTGAGCTTTATCAAGTCATGATGTGATAAAGATAACATGGAGTCAGTGTCCAAATAAAATCTTGTTCTGTAATGTGTCTTTTCTTCACTATTGTTGGCAGTGAGACATTTGAATCTGGCTTCGAGGTTAGAACATAAGAACATAAGAACATAAGAAAGGAGGAACACTGCAGCAGGCCAGTTGGCCCATACTAGGCAGGTCCTTCACAATCCGTCCCACTAACAGAATATTTGCTCAACCCAATCTTCAATGCTACCCAAGAAATAAGCTTTGACAATTCTACCCACTCATGCGCGAGTCCCACTCAAATCCAACCCCTCTCACTCATGAATTTATCCAACCTAAATTTGAAACTACCCAAGGTCCTAGCTTCAATAACCCTACTAGGCAGACTGTTCCACTCATCAACTACCCTATTTCCAAACCAATACTTTCCTATATCCTTTCTAAATCTAAACTTATCTAACTTGAATCCATTATTGCGGGTTCTCTTTGGAGAGATACCCTCAAGACCTTATTTATATCCCCTTTGTTAATACCCATTTTCCACTTGTATACCTCGATCATGTCTCCCTCATTCTACGTCTTACAAGTGAATGTAATTTTAGGGTTTTCAATCTTTCTTCGTAAGGAAGATTTCTAATGCTATGTATTAATTTAGTCATTCTACGCTGAATGTTTTCTAACGAATTTATGTCCATTCTGTAATATGGAGACCAGAACTGAGCTGCGTAATCTAGGTGAGGCCTTACTAATGATGTATAAAGCTGTAATATAACCTCTGGACTTCTGTTGCTAACACTTCTTGATATAAATCCCAGTAATCTATTTGCCTTATTACGTACGCTTAGGCATTGCTGTCTTGGTTTAAGGTTGCTGCTTACCATCACCCCAAGTCCTTCTCGCAATCTGTATGGCTAAGTTCTACGTTATTTAACTTATAAGTGCTTGGGTTATGGACACTCCCGAGCTTCAGAACCTTGCATTTATCTACATTGAACTGCATCTGCCACTTTTCTGACCACGAATTAAGTTTGTCTAAATCTTCCTGAAGTTCTATGACATCTATGTTTGAATCAATTATCCTACCTATCTTCGTGTCGTCGGCGAATTTGCTCATATCACTAGTAATTCCCTCATCAAGGTCATTGATATATATTATAAATAACAATGGGCCTAAGACTGATCCCTGTGGAACACCACTTGTTACAAGTCCCCATTCGGATTTAACCCCATTTATGCACACTCTCTGCTTCCTATTGGTGAGCCATGACTCGATCCATGACAGCACTTTTCCCCAATGCCATGAGCTGCCACTTTCTTTAACAGTCTCTGGTGCGGTACTCTATCAAAAGCCTTACTAAAGTCTAAATATACAATATCGAATTCTTTATCGTGATCAACAGCCTCAAAAGCTTTACTGAAGAAGGTTAATAAATTAGATAGGCAGGAACGGCCCTCGTGAATCCATGCTGGGTATCATTAATCAAATTATGGTTATCTAGATGGCTTCTAATAATATCAGCTATAATTGACTCTAGTAATTTGCCTACAATTGAGGTCAGGCTTATTGGGCGGTAGTTAGACGGTAGTGACTTGTCCCCTGCTTTAAAAATAGGAATTACATTAGCCATCTTCCACATATCAGACACTACACCTGTTTGAAGAGATAAATTAAAAATGTTAGATATTGGTTCACAGAGTTCCATTTTGCATTCCTTAAGAACCCTTGCAAAAAGCTCATCAGGACCCGGCGATTTATTTTGTTTCAGTCGGTCCAGCTGTTTCATAATCATTTCTTTCTTTGGTATAACTTCATATATTTTTTTTTAACTTTTCTCTTTATTTTGTCCTTTTTATTGTAGTCTGTCAGATTTCTTTTCGATACAGAATGCATTCCAGTTGTCGAGGAATGCGCAGGAATATCCTCCTTCCTCGTAATCTCACAAGTCTCCGTAAGATTTGTGGGATTGTGAGGCGATTTATCGTCTCTGAAGACATGGTGTTGCTCTACGATATACCCAGAGGTTGTAACTATAGACGGTGTTGACTCGTTCTCGAATCAGATTTGCCTTTCTGTCTCTTGTTTTCCGCTTCGGAAATTCTTTCGACTGACGTTGGCAGAAACCCTGCCCCTCTCTGCCTGTCTCTGCCAATCCCTCCCTTCCTCCCTACCTTCTTCCCCCTTTTCTTCCTTCCTCTTTCACTCGGATGTAAAAATAAAACAAAAACTAGTATGACCATAATTGATTAATTCCCAGCCCTCTGCGCCAACAAGGGGTGAGAGAAGAGGGGTCCAATTCCAACCCTCGTTTCCTAAGAGGCATCCAACTACGCTTTGTCATCTCGGTTGAAATGTAAACAGTTTTTATCGCCGTCCGCGTCCTAAATCTTATACCTCAACGTTGCATCGTATTTCTTTGCAATCGGGTGGTTTTCTGTCATTCTTCAGGATGAGATGAAGAAAAATAAACCTGGCGATGATACATATTTTTTTTTAGAAGGAAGGGGTTAAGGGGACATGTGCAAAACATTCCTGATGAGGGTAATAGTCATACACCCACTCAGCTGAAGCTGTTGGTCATCTGACCGAAGGTCTTCCCCTGACATGCAGATCCAGTACAAATATGAAACAATACCTCACAGGTTTTTTCCGCCCTCACTAATGGGCCATCAGACAGCAGTATTCAAGGATGTTAAAGTGAGGATGTATTTGTATGGGAAAGCTATAACAGCATCAGTGTCAGAAGCAGCAAAGATCGCTTTATAAATGGTCTTACCGCGCCAGCTGGCCTCTGTAATTACATCGCGGGGTAAGGCAGGGAGAAAGAGGCGGCAGGGCTTTCGTGACTTCTGGCAGTTTGAATAAGACAATTATGGCGTCACTTGTTGCAAGGGGAAGATCAAGCTGTTGCTGCTCTGGCGATTAGGATAATTATGGCTCTTTCACACACACACACACACACAGACACAAATACACACAAACGCAAACACACACACACACACAAACACACACACACACACACAAACACACACACACACACAAACACACACACACACACACACAAATACACACAAACGCAAACGCACACACACACACACATCACACACACACACACGAGCTGTGAATCGACCCCTGCAAGGATCTTGGGGTGAGTATAATACCGAGCACATCTCCTGAGGCGCACATCAACTAAATAACTGCTGTAGGATATGGGCGCCTGGCAAACCTAAGAATAGCATTTCGATACCTTAGTAAGGAATCGTTGAGGACTCTGTACACTGTGTACATTAGACCCATATTGGAGTACACAGCACTTGTATGAAACCCACACCTGGTCAAGCAAGTCAAGAAATTAGAGAAAATGCAAAGGTTTGCAAAAAGACTAGTCCCGGAGCTAAGGGGTATGTCCTAAAAGAAGTGGTTAAGGGAGCTCAACCTGACGACATTGGAGTACAGGAGGGATAAGGGGGACTTGATAACTATATATAAAATACTGAGGAATAGACAAGGTAGATAGGGACAGGATGTTTCAAGGGGTCACAACTGGAAATTGTGACTCGGATGAGTCACAGATGTTAGGAAGTGGAACAATCTGGAGAGTGATGTAGTGAAGGCAGGATCCATACATAGCTCTAAGAAGAGATACGATAAAGCTCAAGGAGCAGGGAGAGAGTGGACCTAGTAGCGACCAGCAAAGAGGCGGGGCCAGGAGCTGTGAATCGACCCCTGCAACCACAAATAGGTGAGTACACACACACACACACACACACACCCAGCAACATCCCAAGGAAAATTAAATTAAAAGAGCAAGTCGTTAGACTTAAGAGGGAAGACGTCTGACTCACATAAAACAAGAATGTGAAGAACGCGCAACTTGCGCGCTCAGTAGAAAATTCTAACCCTTTTTCCATTTATACACTCAATCTATTTACCTGTTGGGGATTTCTCTGACCATCAGCTCTAATTACCCGGTCCCAGAACTAAGCCTCCTTGTAGAGAAATTATCTCCAAACTGAGGGGCCGCAAAGAGAAAGATAAAGAGATAAAGAGAAAGAGGGGTCTCAGCCCCCTTGCCGAGGGGTAGTCGCTTCCCTATGCTGCTCACCGCCGATTTGGAGATAATTTCTCCACTCTCCTGGTTGATGGGCTAATCGATCAAGGTGTTAAGTAGGAGCAGCAGGCGGTCCAACGTGGGCGCCACAGCCTGGGTGATCAGAGACTCACCACAGGATCACAATTATCCCACCACATATGTTAAGTAAACACCCACTGTATAATTTACTCAGTCTAATCATTTCTATATATTTGTCCTTTGTACTTTTAGACTGGAACCAGCAAATGTTAGTGTTGTGTTGTGGAAAAAGGCACTTATGTACGACTCAGGACATTTATTAGAGGAAACTTTTACTTAGGACTGAAGAAGCCACTCATGGCGAAACGTTTTTCCTAATAAATGTCCCTAGCTGCACAGAAGTGTCTTTTTCCACACCTTGTGGGTACCACCATACCATTTTCCTGTTAGGTTCTTGCTTAGGGAAACACCTATTGAGGGAACTGCTATTCACTTATTTCACTCTCGTGATGATCGAACTCTGCCTCTGAGGAGCCCAGAGCTGGGTACTTCATTACAGGGAAGGATGTAACTCTGTTGCTTCTAATTAAGACGTCGGGCTGTCTTCCAAGACTCTGCAACACTAGTTTGTCTATTTAATAATTAAAGTGGACGATACTGGTAAATAAAGCTTAAAGCTCATCTTTTCTGCATTATATGATGGCCTCATTATATGATGGCCTCATTATATGATGGCCTCTTTTTTTTTTCCTTTTTATATTATCTCTGCGAATTTCTGACATTTTCCTATTGGTGCTGTATTAGTGTTTGTGTGTATGTGTGTGTGTGTGTGTGTGTGTACTCACCTAGTTGTACTCACCTAGTTGTGGTTGCAGGGGTCGAGTCACAGCTCCTGGCCCCGCCTCTTCACTGGCCGCTACTGTGTGTGTGTGTGTATTCCCTTATTTGTGGTTGCAGGGGTCAAGTCTCAGTTCCTGATCACTTGACTGATTTCCCCCTTCTAGCCCTTTCATACCTATTCTTAGAACTGCGTATGGAACCTGCCTGTCTCCTTTTCTTCGTGTACTGCGGGTCATTCCACTTCACCTCTAAGCCTGACGAAATACGGAATACATCCGGGAGACATAATTACGCCCACTTCATAGTACATGTACATGACACGTTATTTCAGATAGATTTATATATATATTTTTGTTCACTTACATACCGACATTATTACATTACGAGCGGAATATAAATGAAGGTAATTGGGGACAGACTAGATTAATTAACAGATCATTAATTCATTTTGATCGCTAAACCCATGTGTGGCATTTAGCGCGAGACGTGGTGGAGGCTCGATCCTGCGTCTGCTGAACTCCAGACAGACGCGCTTCCTATTTGTACTCACGTATATGCCAGGAGACGGGCTAGAGAAATTCCAGTGAAACTCAACGCTGGGGTAAGGTATCGGAGACTACGTATCATCTGAGAGGCGGAGGATGTGGACTCAAGCAAAACAAGGACCTGTCAATAGACGTTACATGAAGCCTGACTCCTGAAGTCCTTGGAAGGAATAACAACAGAGGTATTTACAAAAGCTTTTTATTTTTTATTTTATATGATTGCATCCTTGTATAATACATGTATCCTTTAAAACTTGTGTACCATTTTACGCAATTAAGATATTAAATATATATATATATATATATATATATATATATATATATATATATATATATATATATATATATATATATATATATATATATATATTATATAAGATGAGAAGTAGAATATTCAAACAGACTCAAGGAGAAATATCAGTATTAATCCTTGAAGCCTCTTTTATTTAATTATCCGAGGCTATGGGTCCACACACTCGCACCTTGAGGTAGACCCAGTCTATTTTAACACACATCTGTAACAGCTGAGAGCGTAACGCCAAGAGGTATGTGGACAAAGAAAAAAGTATGCAGAACAAATAAATTCTTTTTCCCTAACACCTGTGTCATTGCCCACACACAAAAGCGTAATAAACACCAGTTAAGTAGCACAAATGAACCCATGTGGTTAAATGAAAACTGGCATGAAAAGTACTGTACTAAGTCTGGGACAGAGAGCCTCAATTTCAATTCTAAATATTACTTTAAATTCTAGCTTATTTTCCCCACATTTTCCCCATGTAGGTTGATTTGTGGCATTACAGGTATGTGTTAGACTGAAGAGCATAAAGGTAGACAAAGTTAGACTCCTTACCAAGCAAGAATCCAAAACTAACACACGAAGGGGAACCAAGAGTGTGAGAAATACTTGGACTTTTCCTTCTGTGTAAATTAAGTTTCTCTTAGATGGAGCTAGAAGATTCTATACGTCAATAAGATGAACCTAATTTCAGGTAGTCAGTCTAAACCGGTGAGCCCACGAACTGCAGCTCAGCTGTCACTAACTAGATACTCACAAAGACGTATTTACATAGCTGACAGCGTCTCGTATTTAAGCATACACCGCGGGCATGACAATGGTTAGTCCAGATCAATACTGCAGGGAGAGTACAGGAGAACGGGGAAGCACCACTGCCCTCCCCCCCTTCCCCGTACTGTACTGTACTAAACTCTTCGTAGTGATGTGCTTCTGTTCTAGTGTACCAAAATGGGAAGATAATCCCCTTTTAGTGTACTCTGCTAGATTTCTTGACCACCACACACACACACACACACACACATATACACACCTAGATTACCAACAACATCACACAGCTGCACCACCCACAACATCACACAGCTGCACCACCCACAACATCACACAGCTGCACCACCCACATCACACAGCTGCACCACCCACAACATCACAGCTGCATTACCCGCATCACACAACTAGACTACCCACATCACACAGCTAGACTACCCACATCACACAGCTAGACCACCCACATCACACAACTGGACCACCTACAACACCACACAGCTGGACTACCCACATCACACACCTGGACCACCCACAACATCACACAGCTGGACCACCCACAACATCACACAGCTGGACCACCCACAACATCACACAGCTGGACCACCCACAACATCACACAGCTGGACCACCCACAACATCACACAGCTGGACGACCCACAACATCCCACAGCTGGACCACCCACAACATCACACAGCTGGACCACCCACAACATCACACAGCTGGACCACCCACAACATCACACACCTGGACCACCCACAACATCACACAGCTGGACCACCCACAACATCACACAGCTGGACCACCCACAACATCCCATAGCTGGACCACCCACAACATCCCACAGCTGGACCACCCACAACATCACACAGCTGGACCACCGACAACATCACACAGCTGGACCACCCACAACATCACACACCTGGACCACCCACAACATCACACACTTGGACCACCCACAACATCACACAGCTGGACCACCCACAACATCACACAGCTGGACGACCCACAACATCACACAGCTGGACCACCCACAACATCACACAGCTGGACGACCCACAACATCCCACACCTGGACCACCCACAACATCACACAGCTGGACCACCCACAACATCACACAGCTGGACCACCCACAACATCCCACAGCTGGACCACCCACAACATCACACACCTGGACCACCCACAACATCACACACCTGGACCACCCACAACATCACACACCTGGACCACCCACAACATCACACACCTGGACCACCCACAACATCACACAGCTGGACGACCCACAATAAAGAATTCGATATTGTTTATTTAGACTTTAGTAAGGCTTTTGATAGAGTACCGCACCAGAGACTGTTAAAGAAAGTGGCAGCTCATGGCATTGGGGGAAAAGTGATGTCATGGATCGAGTCATGGCTCACCAATAGGAAGCAGAGAGTGTGCATAAACGGGGTTAAATCCGAATGGGGACTTGTAACAAGTGGTGTTCCACAGGGATCAGTCTTAGGCCCATTGTTATTTATAATATATATCAATGACCTTGATGAGGGAATTACTAGTGATATGAGCAAATTCGCCGACGACACGAAGATAGGTAGGATAATTGATTCAAACATAGATGTCATAGAACTTCAGGAAGATTTAGACAAACTTAATTCGTGGTCAGAAAAGTGGCAGATGCAGTTCAATGTAGATAAATGCAAGGTTCTGAAGCTCGGGAGTGTCCATAACCCAAGCACTTATAAGTTAAATAACGTAGAACTTAGCCATACAGATTGCGAGAAGGACTTGGGGGTGATGGTAAGCAGCAACCTTAAACCAAGACAGCAATGCCTAAGCGTACGTAATAAGGCAAATAGATTACTGGGATTTATATCAAGAAGTGTTAGCAACAGAAGTCCAGAGGTTATATTACAGCTTTATACATCATTAGTAAGGCCTCACCTAGATTACGCAGCTCAGTTCTGGTCTCCATATTACAGAATGGACATAAATTCGTTAGAAAACATTCAGCGTAGAATGACTAAATTAATACATAGCATTAGAAATCTTCCTTACATAAGAACATAAGAAAGGAGGAACACTGCAGCAGGCCTGTTGGCCCATACTAGGCAGGTCCTTCACAATCCGTCCCACTAACAGAATATTTGCTCAACCCAATTTTCAATGCTACCCAAGAAATAAGCTTTGACAATTTACCCACTCATGCGCGAGTCCCACTAAATCCAACCCTCTCACTCATGAATTTATCCAACCTAAATTTGAAACTACCCAAGGTCCTAGCTTCAATAACCCTACTAGGCAGACTGTTCCACTCATCAACTACCCTATTTCCAAACCAATACTTTCCTATATCCTTTCTAAATCTAAACTTATCTAACTTGAATCCATTATTGGGTTCTCTCTGGAGAGATACCTCAAGACCTTATTTATATCCCTTTGTTAATACCCATTTTCCACTTGTATACCTGATCATGTCTCCTCATTCTACGTCTTACAAGTGAATGTAATTTTAGGTTTTCAATCTTTCTTCGTAAGGAAGATTTCTAATGCTATGTATTAATTTAGTCATTCTACGCTGAATGTTTTCTAACGAATTTATGTCCATTCTGTAATATGGAGACCAGAACTGAGCTGGTAATCTAGGTGAGGCCTTACTAATGATGTATAAAGCTGTAATATAACCTCTGGACTTCTGTTGCTAACACTTCTTGATATAAATCCCAGCAATCTATTTGCCTTATTACGTACGCTTAGGCATTGCTGTCTTGGTTTAAGGTTGCTGCTTACCATCACCCCCAAGTCCTTCTCGCAATCTGTATGGCTAAGTTCTACGTTATTTAACTTATAAGTGCTTGGGTTATGGACACTCCCGAGCTTCAGAACCTTGCATTTATCTACATTGAACTGCATCTGCCACTTTTCTGACCACGAATTAAGTTTGTCTAAATCTTCCTGAGTTCTATGACATCTATGTTTGAATCAATTATCCTACCTATCTTCGTGTCGTCGGCGAATTTGCTCATATCACTAGTAATTCCTCATCAAGGTCATTGATATATATTATAAAAAAAATGGGCCTAAGACTGATCCCTGTGGAACACCACTTGTTACAAGTCCCCATTCGGATTTAACCCCATTTATGCACACTCTCTGCTTCCTATTGGTGACCCAAATGACTCGATCCATGACAGCACTTTTCCCCCAATGCCATGAGCTGCCACTTTCTTTAACAGTCTCGTGCGGTACTCTATCAAAAGCCTTACTAAAGTCTAAATATACAATATCGAATTCTTTATCGTGATCAACAGCCTCAAAAGCTTTACTGAAGAAGGTTAATAAATTAGATAGGCAGGAACGGCCCTCGTGAATCCATGCTGGGTAATTAATCAAATTATGGTTATCTAGATGGCTTCTAATAATATCAGCTATAATTGACTCTAGTAATTTGCCTACAATTGAGGTCAGGCTTATTGGGCGGTAGTTAGACGGTAGGACTTGTCCCCTGCTTTAAAAATAGGAATTACATTAGCCATCTTCCACATATCAGACACTACACCTGTTTGAAGAGATAAATTAAAAATGTTAGATATTGGTTCACAGAGTTCCATTTTGCATTCCTTAAGAACCCTTGCAAAAAGCTCATCAGGACCCGGCGATTTATTTTGTTTCAGTCGGTCCAGCTGTTTCATAATCATTTCGCTAGTGACTGTGATATTACATAATTTATCTTCTTCTGGGCCTCTGTAAAAATTAATTACTGGGATATTATTAATGTCTTCCTGTGTGAAACCGAGAGAAAATAATTATTAAAATAGAGCACATATCATTTTCCTTGTCAGTAAGATGCCCAAAGTTATTTTTAAGGGGACCTATCTTATCCCTAACTTTTGTTCTATAAACCTGGAAAAAACTTACGAAGAAAGATTGAAGACCCTAAAATTACATTCACTTGTAAGACGTAGAATGAGGGGAGACATGATCGAGGTATACAAGTGTAAAATGGGTATTAACAAAGGGGATATAAATAAGGTCTTGAGGATATCTCTCCAAGAGAGAACCCGCAATAATGGATTCAAGTTAGATAAGTTTAGATTTAGAAAGGATATAGGAAAGTATTGGTTTGGAAATAGGGTAGTTTATGAGTGGAACAGTCTGCCTAGTAGGGTTATTGAAGCTAGGACCTTGGGTAGTTTCAAATTTAGGTTGGATAAATTCATGAGTGAGAGGGGTTGGATTTGAGTGGGACTCGCGCATGAGTGGGTAGAATTGTCAAAGCTTATTTCTTGGGTAGCATTGAAAATTGGGTTGAGCAAATATTCTGTTAGTGGGACGGATTGTGAAGGACCTGCCTAGTATGGGCCAACAGGCCTGCTGCAGTGTTCCTCCTTTCTTATGTTCTTATGTTATCACACACCTGGACCACCCACAACATCACACAGCTGGACCACCCACAACATCACACAGCTGGACCACCCACAACATCACACATCTGGACCACCCACAACATCACACAGCTGGACGACCCACAACATCCCACAGCTGGACCACCCACAACATCCCACAGCTGGACCACCCACAACATCCCACAGCTGGACCACCCACAACATCACACACCTGGACCACCCACAACATCACACAGCTGGACCACCCACAACATCACACACCTGGACCACCCACAACATCCCACAGCTGGACCACCCACAACATCACACAGCTGGACCACCCACAACATCCCACAGCTGGACCACCCACAACATCACACACCTGGACCACCCACAACATCACACACCTGGACCACCCACAACATCACACACCTGGACCACCCACAACATCACACAGCTGGACCATCCACAACATCACACAGCTGGACCACCCACAACATCACACAGCTGGACCACCCACAACATCACACAGCTGGACGACCCACAACATCCCACAGCTGGACGACCCACAACATCACACAGCTGGACGACCCACAACATCCCACAG
>WNWK01001407.1:110000-235000 GCA_009830355.1 Cherax destructor
AGTTACACCATTTGTATGTATGTATGTATGTATGTATGTATGTATGTATGTATGTATGTATGTATGTATGTATGTATGTATGTATGTATGCATGCATGCATGCTTACAAGCATGCATGTGTTGGTAACACTCACCAAGTGTTGCCAACGTGGTCACCGCTGTTCAAACCCAGCTCACCTGAAAATACAAAATACAAAAATAAATAAAATATTAGAGGGGAAAAACACAGACGCAGAGCAGCACTCACAACCTGGTAGTGAAAACGAGACGACGTCGACCTTACTAAAGCGCGCGCGCACACACACGCACACACACACACACACACACACACACACACACACACACACATATGTGTATGTGGTAGATAGTGACAAGATGTTCCATAGAAGGAACACAGAAACAAGGGGTCACAATTGGAAGTTGAAGACTCCTATGAGTCAAAGGGATGTTAGAAAGTATTTCTTCAGTCATAGAGTTGTCAGGAAGTGGAATAGCCTAGAAAGCGACATAGTGGAGGCAGGAACCATACATAGTTTTAAGACGAGGTTTGATAAAGCTCATGGAGCAGGGAGAGAGAGGACCTAGTAGCAATCAGTGAAGAGGCGGGGCCAGGAGCTATGACTCGACCCCTGCAACCCCAAATAGGTGAGTACAGGGTTGCTACATTATTTTCCGAGTATTAACACCAACAAACAGTTTAGTAATGAAGTCCCTCGTGTTGAATTATTATTATAAGATTTTAATTAATAAGAATTTTATATATATATATATATATATATATATATATATATATATATATATATATATATATATATATATATATATATATATATATATATATATATATATATATATATATACTAGCCCCTTGCTCACGGCATTTTAATCGCCTCTTACGACACGCATGGCTTACGCAGGAAGAATTCTTTTTCTCTTCCCTACTTTGTCCCATTCAATCTTTTTTTTTTCAACCTGCATATTCTCTTGAATAGTGTTGTTAGTGCGACAGTAGGTACGTGAGTTAACTAACGGACGCTCTATGCAGAAGACGGGTTGGAATACCAAGAGCGTAGAAACTGACAAAGGAATGTTGTAGTAAAATTGACAATTAGTTACCTGTAGGGAGTTAATTACTGCCTTGCAATAGTCTCTAATAACAGATTAAGTTTTGTAATTATCTTCAGTGTTTTTGGGGGGAGGGAGGGAGGTGAAGGGGGAAGTTGTGGAAAGGGGTAAAGGGATGATGGGGAGAAAAGTGAATGAAAGGAGGATGGGAGAGGGGAGAATGGTGGATGGGAAGATGGGAATAGGTGAATGGGTAAGGGAAGGATGGTAAAGGAACAATTGAGGAGGGGAGGAATGTAAAGAAGGACCAGGAGAGGAGAAAAGAAAGAAAGAACCATAGAGGAGAATATACTGTACATAAGGGTAGTCTGAGAAGGGATAGTGAGGGAAGGGAAAGCAATGTGAAGTGAAGGAGTGAAGGAAGAACGAAGGAGGGGAAAAGTGATAATCCAAGGACGGAAGGAAGGAGAAAGCGTCCGAGGGAACACCAAGGTTCAACAAATTATTTAAAAACTTCATGAAAACTCCGACAATAAATCCCACCCGACCGACAAACTCATCTTAACAATTAAAGGACAGGTGAAGTCTCAATGACAGGGCAGGAGGCAGTCAGTCTCGCTCGTAACTACCGCCTATACATGCAGTAGTCAAAGTCGAGCTCCAGGTCTTGGGCCCGCCTCTTATTTTTCGCTTAATTAGTTCCTTAATGGTTAAATAACTTGACGATATACCGATACCTTGTCCAACTAAAAGTTTATACGCACACACACACACACACACACACACACACACACACACACACACATATATATATATATATATATATATATATATATATATATATATATATATATATATATATATATATATATATATATATAAACGCACCTACCCTTCCAACATACACTACATTCCAGCTAGACAAGATATGTAATAATATTGGTAGAATTACCGACAATATGTTATGTATAAGGACACAAATGCAACTAATATGACATTTTATTGTGGCAACGTTTCGCTCTCCAGGAGCTTTTTCAAGCCGTTACCGTTACGGCTTAAAAAAGTTCCTGGAGAGCGAAACGTTGCCACAATATAATGTCACATTAGTTGCATTTGTGTCCTTTTACTAGACAAGATATAACCCACACTTCCTTCCCCTCCCACACACGAGTATTATTGTCAGTCACCACGGTCTGTGGTCCAACATGACTGCTGGTGCAGCACTTCTGTTTCCCCAACCTTATCCACTTTGTTGTCAGTTAGGTGAGTTTTGTAATTAATTAAGGTACTCTCCACTTTTGAAGTGGAGAGCACCTTTAATGCTCGTCACGGGCTCTTGATTCGAGGAAATTAAGGTACCCTCTCCCTCCCTGCTTCAACTCTGATTACTTCCTATTCCCCCATGCGCTTTTACGTCTAGCTGGAGGGTGTTCCAGGGGTCAACGCCCCCGCGGCCCAGTCCTTGACCAGGCCTCCAGGTGGAGCAGGGCCTAATCAGCCATGCAATACCCTTTTTTTTTTTTTTGGTCGTGTGATGGTAGGAGTGTCTCGTACGCCAGGAAACAATAACAACATTTTCTGACACGCGGTTGCCTTGGATAATTAGTCCAACGTACGAGCCACAGACCGGCTCATCAGGGAACTGATGTAAATAATATATTAATCTTCCTGGTTCTCTTAGAAGAGCTACCGTGTAAGTAACCATTTGCCTGAGAAAAACTGCGCTGATTTCAGCTCTGACAGGCGAGATAGTGGGAGAAATGCAGATAGAGAAACTGACAGATCTGTAGATGAACACTGACAGAAAAGCAGAGACATGTTACAGCCAGGTATAAAATACACAGATGCATAAGAAAAAACAGAAAATCAGACATACAAAGACAGGAAAGAACAAAACAGGAGAAAGGCATACTGTATATAAATAAATGAACTCAGGCATACACGGACCAAAATACAGGACAGGGTAAAGGAAGAGATAAAATAGAACAAACAAAAAATAAGAAACAATGACAGAGAATGAGAAACAAGGAGACACAAAAATGAGGAGCAAGAGAAAAATATGAAACAAGGAAATAAATATGAGGAAACTGAGACAAAAATGTAAGGAACAAGGAAAAGAAGATAAAAAAACAAATAAGGAGCAATGAAAAAATAAAGAACAATATGATTAAAAAGTATTTAGAAAACATAAAATGCAAATAACCAGAGTTAATGGAAAGGACAATTACGAAAGGAAATATAGTTAAAAGATGACTCAGGAAATCGCAATTACACGATTGCAAACAAACCATGGAACGGGTGAAGGTTAAACCCGTAGTAAATCGTAAAACTCCAGGGCAGTGCCTAAGCCACTAGGCCAGCTGGCCCAGTGGCTTGCTCACTGGCCTGTAGTTTTACGACTCACCCGCCATGGATTCTAACCCCATCCGTACCCTGGTTTGGGATAGTGGAAATATCACAGGGAGAAATAATTTTGTAAGATAGGTAATTGCTGATAAATGAGAGGAAGAGTGAAAACATGAAAAAAAATCAAAGAGTTGGACCAGTTAACTACCAAACCTTTGACTAAATTTATGTTTAGATTAACGGCAAACTGAATTACACGGACACGAGGGGAGGAGGGAGGGAGGGAACCGAGGGGAAGGAGGAGAGAAGGGCAAGGGGGAGGGGAAAGCAGAATGGGAAGAAGAGACGCGAGGAATGGGAAGGGAGGCGAAAACAAGGGGCGCGGAAAATAAAGAGAAAGTTGAGATGGTAGGCCTGTGAGAGGAGTGGGAATATGGAAGAGAGGAATTGAGAGAACGAAATCAGAAAGTAGAGAGATGAGGAGAGGGGTAGAAAGAGAGATGGGGAAAGGAAGGAAAGGATTATAAAAATAAAAAAAATGGAAGCCATAGGATATATGGATATATGAGAAGAAACCGAGCACCGAAGAGAGGGAAGAGGAACTAAGGAAAGTCTAGAGACGGAAAATGAGAGCAAAACGAATTAATAATTGAAAGAAAGAAAAAGGAAGAGAATGAAAGACAAAGGAGAGCAAGAAACAGGAAGTTAAGGAGGACTGTAGATGTGATGGAGAGATGAAAGGATGCAGGATGGAGAGGTTGTGAGAGATACGATACATAAAATACAAAAAACTGCAAGACTTTGGACAATTTACTCTGGGGACGAGTCACTAAAAGCAACTTCAAGACAAAAGTATGCATACTTAAAAAAAAACCAAGTATACATACTTCAAGAGACAAGTATACATACTCCGTCGAAGGGAAATGAAGGGAGCGTGGGAGGAGGAAGGCAAAGATGCCAATTAGAATGGTGAAGCACTCAAATATGTTTATGCATTTGAAGTTGAAATCTAAATTATAAGTGATTGTCGTTCACGAATGATCTTAACTTGCTGTGAGTGGATTATTAGAAGCCAAATTTTTATAACCTTATAGAGAGCGGATTCCCCTTCACATTGGCCTTTAAAGGTATAACAGATATGACGAACTGGCAAAGGCGAACACCTTCAAGGAGTATATTACAATTTTATGTCGTCAACTAGTAGTATGAGGACAATAATATGAAAAGAACTTCAACTAAACTTTAATATCTTGAGAGAGACTGGGTGCCCATGTCAGTCTAGCGTTCAGGAAGAGTTACATGTCTATTTGCATTCTAGAAAATCAGCAGACTCCTGGATCATTACTACTGGCTGCCATCACGGGAGTCACAGGTACCTCCGGCTGATGTAGACCAAACTATTGTCAAAACAGAAGCTGTGACTCGACCCCTGCAACTAAATATAGGTGAGTACACACTCACCCATCCACACACACACACACGCACACACACACACACACACACACACACACACACACACACACACACACACACACACACACACACAAACGTTCAAGAAATGTCATAGTATTTACTCACAGTGGCGTATTACCAACAGTTTTGAAAAAAAATGCTCTATGCCAACTTTGACTAACTCATATCCACAGTTACGTGCCTAAACAGCTATGCTAAATACTGAGCATAGAAAATAATCTAAATACTGAGTATAGTAAATAATCATAGCCGCATACAAGGTATATTGCAATGATTTTCTGGCTGAATTAATAAATAAATAAACAACTTATTACCATTGTTATTAAATTCTTCACGTTTCTCATTGTATCAATAAATTTGTGAATAGCTCATTACCACTGTAACTTTAAGAGCTAACAAAATAGTGAGACCCAGTCCTTGGACCCATTATCTGTCTCAGTAATCATTGGACTACGTCCCGAAGGATTGTTATGGATAGCATAACAAACCTAGCAAACTATAAAAACAAAGTTAGGATCGTACAGGATCGCGTACGATTGTGTAGAATCAAGTGCACAAAGTTAGGATCGTACAGGATCGCGTACGATTGTGTAGAATCAAGTGCCATAAAAGCTCTTGAAGTCACTTTAGATCTGCACTCTCACAGAAGAGTATCTCCAGCCCCTCACCCTTGACCCCAGAAACCAGCACTATATAAACAAAAGAAACTCCAGATAATAACGATAAAAACTGGGAAACATTAGACAGCGATGCGGTCCAAGGAACGAGAACAAGGGTGAGAGGATGTGAAGAGAGAGACTAGAAGAATGTATGGGGAAACAAAGAGAGTGGGGAGATAGAGAGCGAGGTAGAGAGAGGCGGAGAGAGAGAGAGAGAGAGAGAGAGAGAGAGAGAGAGAGAGAGAGAGAGAGAGAGAGAGAGAGAGAGAGAGAGAGAGAGAGAGAGAGAGACATAAAACGGCTAAATTAGTAAATTAACTTTTGGAGCTGCGGACACAAGCAACCTTCCCTCCATCTTCTCTTCTCCATCACCTCTAACACTCTCCCTCAGTACCTTCCCTTAATTCTCCTCTTCCCTCTATCTGGGTAGTTTTCTTCACTAATATACCATCCATTAGCCAATGAAGGTGTTACAGCAGTTAGAATAACAAGGCATCTCAAAAAAATATATATGACCAGCTAGAACTATATAGGAGCTAGACATTATTGATCAGATCAAAAATTAAAAAAAAAAAAAAAAAAAAAAATCTTCAGATGATTTTCTGTACTTTTTCTGTAAAGAAATCTTGCTCAAAGTAATGCTTTGTATAAATTAAAACATTTTTGCATTTTTGCATCTGACGCCATAACGTCCTCAGCCCTCAGTGATTTGTCTGTTTGCCAATGGTTATATTTATTGTAATTGTCACCTGTATTTCAAAATATATTGTTCTCTACGTGTATTTTTTTTTCATCAGCACGTTATGGAGACAAGTGAGAGTAAAGAGACCGTGGCAAGGAGTAGGCCTACATAGCCGCACAGAATTGTTAAAATTATTGAATGATTTGTTATGTGTACTTGACGTTATTGTACAGAATAAAACTTATTTTTCTCAACAAAAGCCAACATCACCAACGACAGAGAAATTCACTGAGCAGAAAAGTAAAAGAAAAAAAAGAAGCTGCTTCGGAAAATCCTGCAGCCAGAATTACGGAGGCATTGGAGGACGACCAAAACGCAGATGTGATTTACACAGATTTTGCAAAGGCGTTTGACAAATGCGATCATGGAGTGATAGCGCACAAAATGAGGGCCATAGGCATTATGGGGAAGGTAGGCAGATGGATTTTTGAGTTCCTAACACAAAGAACACAAAAAGTAGTAGTGAACAGGGCAAGATCCAGCATCAGCGAGGTCAAAAGCTCAGTGCCCCAAGGCACTGTCCTGGCACCTCTGCTGTTTCTCATCCTCATAGCAGACATAGATAAAAACACCCAGCACACTTTTGTATCATCATTTGCAGATGACACTAAAATAAGCATGAAAGTCACTACGGTAGAGGACACTGAAAAATTACAGGAGGACATAAACAGGGTCTTCCAATGGGCAGTGGAGAACAACATGACGTTCAATGGTGATAAGTTTCAGCTGCTTAGGTATGGAAAAATGAAGAACTCAAAAGGAACACTATATACAAAACGCAAGAGGGTCACCACATAGAACGAAAGGAACACGTAAAGGACTTGGGAATAATTATGTCTGCTGATCTGTCGTTTAAAGACCATAACAAGACAAAGATCACAACAGCCAGGAAGATGACGGGGTGGGTATTGAGAACTTTCAAAACAAGGGAAATAATGCCGATGGTGACACTATTCAAATCGCTAGTGCTCCCTCACTTAGAATACTGCTCAGTGCTGACGGCCCCGTTCAGGGCAGGAGAAATAGCAGAGCTGGAACAAATCCAGAGATCGTTTACGGCTCACATTGAGCATTGAAACATCTAAATTATTGGGAACGCCTTCAAGTCTTGAACATGTACTCATTGGAGCGGAGGAGAGAGAGATACATGATAATATATACATGGAAAGTACTTGAGGGCCTGGTCCCAAATCTGCACACTGCCATAACAACATACTGGAGTGAGAGATATGGGAGAAAGTGTAAAATAAACCCAGTGAGGAGCAGGGGTGCGGTGGGGACAATACGGGAGCACTGTATTAACATCCGGGGTCCCAGACTATTCAACATCTTACCAGAAGATATCCGAAACACGGCTGGAACCAGTGTAGAAGCCTTCAAGAGGAAACTGGACAAGTATCTTCACCAGGTGCCAGATCAACCAGGCTGTGATGGATATGTGGGGCAGCGGGCCTCCAGCAGCAACAGCCTGGTTGACCAGGCAAGCACCAGACGAGCCTGGCCCATGGCCGGGCTCAGAGAGTAGATACTCTCGAAACTCTTCAAAGGTATATCAAAGGTATATCAAAGATTACTGCTTCTGAAATCTTAGAAAGAAAGATACAGATGACGACACAGGAGGAACAGTCACTGATATTCTCAACTGAACACAGCTGACGAAATATCAGTTAAATATCAGAGATAAATAAGAGAGCTCACTGTAGACGGAGGAAATTCAAATGGAACTTAAATTAATTCAGTGATCAAGGAATATGTATTCAAGGATTACAACAGTGTCTCTATCACATCTCCGAGGAAAAAGATAGAATGGATAATGAGAACCTTCAAAACAAGGGATGCCAAAACCAATGATGGTCCTTTAAATCACTAGGCTGCAATACTGCTGTACACTAACATCTCCATTCAAGGCAGGTGAAATCGCAGATCTAGAGAACGTACAGAGAATTTTTACTGCACATATAAGTTCTGTCAAACACCTTAATACTGGGAACGCATGCAATCACCTGACCTGTACTCACTGGAACGCAAGCGAGAGAGATACATCATAATCTAAAAGTGGAAAATCCTAGAGGGACTGGTCCTAAATCTGCATACAAAAATCACTCCCAATTAAAGCAAAAGACTGGGCAGACGGTGCAAAATACCCCAATGAAAAGTAGGGACGCCATCAGTGCGCCAAGAGAAGGCACAGTAAGTGTCCGGGGCCCAAGACTGCTCAACAACCTCCCACCATAAGGGCATAAGGGAAATTACCAATAGACCCCCGGCTGCCTTCTAGAGAGAGAGAGAGAGAGAGAGAGAGAGAGAGAGAGAGAGAGAGAGAGAGGAGAGAGAGGGGAGAGCTGGACAGATACCTAAAGTCAGTACCCGATCAGCTGAGCTGAGGTTCGTACTTTGGACTACGTGCGGCCAGAAGTAACAGCCTGGTTGATCAGGCCCTGATCCACCAGGAGGCCGGGTCAAGGACTGGACCGCGGGAGAGTTGACCCTCGGAACACCCTCCGGGTAGGTAAACAAACTCTTACAGTACAAACATAGGTACATAAACTGAGGTCATAAATTTGTGAAAACATGAAAAAAAGCAATATGTGCTCGTATTAATGTTTACCTGCAATATGCCTGCAATATACGCGGGGGCGTTGACCACCAGAACACCCTCCAGGTATATCTTCACTACGAATTTCATAATGGATATAAAAACAAATAATACTTTCTTAAAAAAGAGTGACAAACCCACGCACTCATCGCTGGTGTCAGATTCCTTAAAAAGGAGGCATATATACAGAGAAAGGCAAAGTATCAGAAGCATGGATGTTCAGTGCTTCAAAGAAAGAGTTCAGACACGAGAGAGATTCCAAAGAGCAAAAAAAAAAAAAAATTGCGGACAAGGTTCCACTTCACAAAGGAGGCAGCAAAGCGGTATCAAGGGGTAAAAAACTACATGCCAGCCCAACCAACATCACACAAGATAAAAGTCTTGGAGAAAGTTATACGAGAGAATTCCAGTTTTATGGAAGATATCTTCTTCACATGAGGAAAAGACACAGGTGCAGAGCAGTCTTTTATTGTCACAACGTTTTACTCGATGAAGAGTTTTTTTTAACGTCTTCACATCCTGGTTTTCGCCCCCCCAAAAAAAAAAAAAAAAAAAGAGCTCGTCTTTGTCAACTACAAGATCACCACAACAAACAAGAAAATAAGAAGGTAGAAGTTTTAGATATGTTATTTGGAGAGGTTTCACAAGTGTGACCTTGAAGTGGTGCAAATAAGTTAAATGATAGACTATGAAAAACCATGATAGACTACAAAATGCGTTCGAAATATAACATGAAAAGTAGGGAAGAAAAGATTCAAACTTCTAACAAGCGGATCACAGAGCGATAGTAAACAAAATCTCTAGTTCGTAAATATTAAAAAAAAAAAAAAAAAAGTATTACAAGGCATGTTTCTGGCACCTTCACTGTTTCGTATTCTCCTAGCAGAGACGAGACAAAAACATTAACCACAACTTTGTATCAGTTTGTTGTTTGAGTCCAAAATTAGCATAAAAGTTGCCTCAGTAGAAGGCACAAACACACTGTACTCGGATTTCACCAAGAGTCTTCTAGTGGACACAGACTCCATCCCTAACGACGGCAAATTATCCTCGTTGATGAGGAGCAAAGATCTCTCCAAGAGCGCTGGATACAGAGACATTGACCAAACAGGCCTGCAAGAGCAGACAACTCTTGAAACCCGACGCAGGTATCTTATTTGGGCAAGCTGGTGACATCTTTCCTCCCCTTCCCCCATCCCATGTTTCTTCTCATCATCACATATCTCCCAGTCCTACACACTCCTGCTGCTGCAACTCATTCGCATTGTACCACGGAAATTTTCTGCAATCTTGCTCAACACCAGTTTCATAAAATGCTATTTTCCTAAACCCTCCTCTCCCTCCTCCTCCTCCTCCTCCCCTACCTCCTCCTCCTCCTCCTGCTCCTCCTCCTCTTCCTGCTCCTCCTCCTCCTCCTGCTCCTCCTCCTGCTCCTCCTCCTCCTGCTCCTCCTCCTCAACCAGTGTGAGCTACATTGTTTAGATGCACAACACACTCTCCTTAATAACTCTTACGTGCAGAAAACACACATAAATAAAGGTACAATTTGTTCTGCTGATGGGCAGAGGGCTTGAAAAATTGGTAGGGGAGGGGAGGGGAGAGGGAAGGGATAGGTTAGGGAAGAAAAGAAGGGAGTGGTGAGGGAAGAGAGAAAGGGAGAAGTCAGTGGGAAAAACGAAAAGAAGGGGGATAACGATAGCAGGGAAGCAGCTATAGAATAAGAGAAAACAGACTCAGAAAAAAAGAGATAAATGAGAAGAGAGAAGGATTGGAGGAAGACAAGGTTAGAGAACTAGGATAGAGGGAGTGAGGGAGGGAGGGAGGGAGGAAGAGAGGGATGGAGGGAGGGAGAGAAGAAGGCCCGGGTGGGGTGGGGGGGAAAGGCATTCTTATTTTCTCGCCCGAGAAGAGGGGGAAAAAACCACTATGTTGCAGGGGAACCTTTATTACTGCTACACCGCTGTAGCAGTAATAAAACTTTCCCCTGCAACATAGAATCTTTCTCGCCATTTGTCGGCTCCATCACTCCTCACCCGGGAGTAGCAATGAGAAGAGGAATGACGACACCTTTCATGTTATAGTTAAACAAAAATCGTTCTAAAATATTGTTTTCTTATTGATTTTTTGTGCAACGCCGCTTGTGGTTACTGTCCCGGTACATCCTTCAGCTCAAACGTTGAGATACCAAGGCTCTGCGGAGCTACGATAAACTCAGCGATGAAAGAGGTAAGGTGTCCGTTTAAGTCAGTTCGCTACTGTTCATGAACAACAAAGAACATAAGGCTCATTTGCATTAGCCTGACCAAACGTGTAATAACATTAAAAAAAAAAACAATTATTTTTTGTTGTTGATGAAGTTTAGGTTCGCTAGAAATCGACGAAATGCAATGTGTGCGAAATTGAGTTTTCTCATCGCGTGAACAGTTGCAGTTTAATTAGATTTTAACACTACGCAATCTGATGCCTCTAACTTTAACATGCCTCTGGGCAGAATGAAACATCTGTGGCGTGTACTACCTGGAGGGTGTTCCGGGGGTCAACGCCCCCACAACCCAGTCCTTGACCAGGCTTCCCGGCCCATCAAGGCCTGATCAACCTATCATCAAGGCCTGATCAACCAGGCCTTGATGATAGGATGATAAGTACTGCGTACTTAAGGAAACAAGACAGTGTTTTTCTGACACGTGGATGCCTTGGATAATAATTATATGATAATTATAATGCATTTTCTATTGATACTATGTATACAGTCTATCCTCCGTTCGCCTATTTAGATGTTGTAATTTATGTGATCTTTATCTATACATGAAAGATTGATGATAAAAAGTGACCAGCTGTCTCCTGCCTTAGTAATGTTTTCAGTGCATTATCATCTACTCTCAAATGTGCAGATAAAAAATGTACCATATATTTAAAAGCAAGCCAACCATTAACTCAATTCGTTTTCTAACTCCTGGGATCAACACTATCTCTCTCTCTCTCTCTATCTCTCCCTCCCTCTCTCTCTCTCTCTCTCTCTCTCTCTCTCTCTCTCTCTCTCTCTCTCTCTCTCTCTCTCTCTCTCTCTCTCTCTCTCTCTCTCTCTCTCTCTCTCTCTCTCTCTCTCTCTCTCTCTCTCTCTCTCTCTCTCTCTCTCTCTCTCTCTCCTATCCTTGAAGGGTACAAGTGTATAGACTTGTGAGAAGGAAGCAGTGAGGAAGGTCTGTGTGGCGTGTCGACCTTAATCTCCCTAATGAGGGTGAGGGTGGCCAGGGAGCCGCTTCCGAGGACCCTCCATTCAATGGGGCAATGGGTCTCTCCCTCCCGGCTATCGACCTTCCCACATGGCGCAAATTTTCGGACAAATTTGGAAGGGTTAAAAGTCATCTCGCAGCGCTGTTCCAGCTGGCGGGGTAAGGAAATTTTTATTTAAATAATAAATACGTAACATAGAAAAAATATAGAGAAACACACAGGTGCCGTGGCCTCACATATGTATATATTATATATATATATATATATATATATATATATATATATATATATATATATATATATATATATATATATATATGCTAGATATAGAGAATATATATATATATATATATATATATATATATATATATATATATATATATATATATATATATCAAACATTATGTGGTTTTAAACTAAGAAAACCTGATATAGTCAAACTATGTGATTTATTGCCATTGTGGTCCCCGGCGTCATGTTACTCTTAACCCCCATGCCTCATCACTACTCTCTACGTTCATTAGTATTCATAGAATTTTGATCCTTTCTCGGAGTTCCTAGTCCCCCCCCGGGATGAGCTGGTCACGCCCCTGGGATGTTGTCACCCTCTATTTCTCTTATTTTTCTTTTAACCTTAGTTCTACCAACCCCCCTCTAATGTTTCTAGCTCCACCACTCCAACCCAAACACCCTCGCTTCTTTCTTCACCTACTCCGGCTACGCCGCCTTCACCTACTCCGGCTACGCCACCTTCACCTACTCCGGCTACGCCACTTTCACCTACTCCGGCTACGCCACCTTCACCTACTCCGGCTACGCCACCTTCACCTACGCCGGCTACGCCACCTTCACCTACGCCGGCTACGCCACCTTCACCTACGCCGGCTACGCCGTCTTAAAGTTTTCTTCTCAAAATCTCACTGTCATCATTGAATTACAATCGACCAGTGACGTCACAAGATGAAGGCTCATTCACTTGCATCAAAACAAATCACACTAAAATCTGGCCGATATTAATTAGGCGTTAAAACTTTAGAAGACGTTTCGTTCCTTCCTGGACAATTATCAACTCACAAAAGGTCCCGGACGGGCCAAAACGTCATCTCAAGTTTCATCCCCAGAGTGTAGATTATTTTGTGAACTGTTCCACTAACCGAACTGTGACCACTTTCTTTCTTCTTCTGACCGATATTATGGAAGTGCCATAAAACCTTTCAATATTTTACAGAAAATTCCATCCAATTATTCCTCCAAATCATTAAACTCCGTCGTCAGTATCGTTTGAAATACATGCACAACACACGAATAAGACATGAAAAAAAATACCATAGTGAAAATAGGAAATAAAACCTGAGCGTTTTCATGTGCTTACACATATTTTCAGACAAAGATGTGTGTAAGCACTTGAAAGTTCTCAGGTTTTATTTCATATTTTCACTGTTTTTTTTTTTTATATTTGCAATCAGGCGTTTTATTGTTATTTCTTCCATGAATTAGACAAGTGCAACACTTAAGATGTGTAATCCATTAATTTGTCGGTATTTTAAACCGTAGGGGGGTAGGGGGGTGAAAGGTAGCTTCTGTTCCTTGAATCAAAAGCCCTTAACCAGCATTAAATACCCCAGTCAAAGGGAGACGTGGATCGAGGGGGACCCAGGGACTGTTTGGATTTACCGGGAACTCTTCATATTAGTAATTCAGATACACTTTTAGCAGGGAAAAAACTTTATTTTTCGATGTTTCGCTCACAATGTTTCACTCACAATGTTTCGCTCATAATGTTTCACTCAATGTTTCACTCACAATGTTTCACTCACAATGTTTCGCTCACAATGTTTCACTCACAATGTTTCACTCACAATGTTTCGCTCATAATGTTTCACTCAATGTTTCACTCACAATGTTTAACTCACAATGTTTCGCTCACAATGTTTCACTCACAATGTTTCACTCACAATGTTTCGCTCACATTGTTTCGCTCATAATGTTTCACTCACAATGTTTCGCTCACAATGTTTCTCTCACAATGGGACATCGTCCCACTGCGAGTGAAATACTGAATCACCACTTACCTTGTATCGCCCAAGTTATATAGTAACGACGGTTGTATGATGTGGAATCATGTACTACGTTCGGGCGAAACGTGTCCTCTTGAAAATGGTATAAAATACCGACAAGTTGCAAAATTAAGACACATGTGCAACAGTTGGGAATCATTATTGATGAAACGTTTCGCCTACACAGTAGGCTTCTTCAGTCAGTCCTTCAGTTCCATGGAGCTGAACTGTTCTCCCGGCTGAGGGACTGACCACCTCAAATACCATTACTGCTCCCTTTGTATTCGACTGAAGAAGCCTACCGTGTAGGCGAAACGTTTCAATAGTAAAGATGTCCAACTGTTGCACACGTGTCTTAATCTTCACACGTGTCCTAATAAAAGCTTTCAAACGCCGCATATGTGTCTTGAGTTATTCACTTGGTGGCGGCGTCAAGCAAAACCCACACTTCTCATGCCCTCCAGAGAGCACCTCGGTGCTGGTGGTCATTTTTTTTGTGCCCTTTCTGCCTTCCCCTCCCACACACCCAGCAGTTTAATATATCTGACTTTTTTTGTGTGTTTGGACAAATAACTGCGATCTTATGTCGGGTACGGTACAAACTTTATGGTCTAAACACATGCGCAACACCTGGGTATCTTTCATTTGTAGACGTTTCGCCAACCAGACGCTTCTGGTAATTCATTACATTGACATATACGGAAGACCGTCGAAAAGGAGGTAATCAGTCCTTTAGCCTTGGAGGATTATGTACAGAAGGCAGCAGATGAGGTAATCAGTCCCTCGGCCTCCAAGCAGGTATTCAGTACCACCACTACTGGGTTTTAATAATCTTCAGTACAAACTGGCCTGGTACCGGGCTGCAGGGGCGATGACTCCTGAAATCGGCTCCAGGTAGCGCTGTTAGTTCTCCTTTAATCCATCAGTGTGATCCTACTGTTATATACATGAGGACTAGTAACCACATATGATCCTAGAGTTACCTTCATGAGTAACAAATTATCTTACCTGTAGTTTGCAATATGTACTCACCTGTTTGTTATTGCAAGGATTGATTTAAAGATTTGTCTCATAACCATCTTACTATCTGAGTCCTTACAAACTATTACCTACATGTTTTATCATAATTCATATAAAATTAAGCATAGTGTCAAATCAAACAACTAAATCTAGTTTCGCTAATTTTTCGATAGGTCAAGGCGGGTTGGGGTAGATTATAATAGGTTGAGTAGATCATGGTGGATTGGGGTGGGTTAAGGATGGTAGGTTTTCCCATAGCAGAGTAACTACAATTTGTACTCTTGGAACCTCAAATTGTTTTTTATGGCCACTCGGAGAATTAGTTTACGTTTGCTTAGAGATTTGCTGAGCGCTCGACGAATGCCACTCTCGTACAAATTCTTGATAAATCTACAGAGGCTGAAACAATGCTACGATGTGTGTTTGTCTACCGGGTTGTGGTGCATACGTTGGACTACGGGCGGCGGGCACTAACAGCTTGATCGATTAGGCCAGTAACAAGGAGGCCTACTCTGGGCCTAGATCGCGTTAGAATGAGAACTGAGGAGAGCACTGTTTGTTTAGGAAAGGAGCTTGTCACTGTGGAAGCCTCTGATTCTACTTCCTGGACTCTTACTGTCTGAGTACGATTTGGTGCAGTTGACGATCAATTCGTAAGTAAGTTTATTTAGGCACAGGTACACAGAAGTACAATGGTCATACATAGTGTAAACTACCTATGATAACCCCCAAAAATCAGTGTAACTTACTGGGATCCTTCGCCCACTTTTCCAGTTACTCCGTCTGAATAGAATTCATTATCCCACATGTGTTGTATCTGCTAATAGTGCCTGGGATCACCGCCTCCGCGGCCCCATCACACACCATTACTCTCTTTGAAGGTTTTGGC
This sequence comes from Cherax destructor, assembly GCA_009830355.1. NCBI lineage: Eukaryota > Metazoa > Arthropoda > Malacostraca > Decapoda > Parastacidae > Cherax > Cherax destructor. The sequence continues at coordinate 126,082 of WNWK01001407.1, forward strand.
AAAGTCTGTGTATATTACCTTGGCATTTTGTTTGTCATCCAGTTATAAGGTTTAGCGAACTAGGGAAAACTTGAAACATCCCCTGGCTGTTCATAAGGTCGGAAATCATGACCGTCTCCTCTAGACTTTCACCTTAAATCCCTGCTCCCAATGCTCCTTAAATGGATTTATAAGAGGGAAATGCGGGTGATTTATTGGCTAATAATCCAAACAAGCTGCCCATTATTCTCCTCTGCTCTCAGATTTGTGAATATTACCGTGGTGGAGGCTGCGAGGGAGACGTTATAGTGATATTATTTATCTTCTCTCCTAGACGGCATCTTACAGAGCATTTATGAAGGTAATTTAGCGAAATTATAGTCCATTTAAATTATTGACAATAAAAATAATGTTATGATTATTATTTCGATCTTCCTGATCAAGTGCTGACTGTGTGTGTGTGCTTAATATTTTTCAAGTTACTGTCTCTACCCTCACTTTACACACACACACACACACACACACACACACAACAAACATTCCGGGAATTAGAAAGGCCTCATCAATCAGCCATTAACAGCTTCAACCCCTCCAAAACATCGTTGCAACACCACCATTTTAGCATCAATCACAGAGGCTTGTTTTCGCAATGCTGCCCAAACATAAACGCTGCTCTGTAATTCTCTGCAAAAATCCGGGTATTTCCAGTAGCGTGTCCAAAAACCCAGGTATTTACATGAGCGTGTCCAAAAACCCATGTATTTACATAAGTGTGTCAAAAAAGCAGGTATTTACATGAGCGTGTCCAAAAAATCAGGTATTTACATGAGCTTGTCCAAAAACCCAGGTATTTACATGAGCATGTCCAAAAACCTAGGCATTTACATGGGAGTGTCCAAAAACCCAGATATTTACATGAACGTGTTCAAAAACCCAGGTGTTTACAGAAACATGTCCACAAACTAGGTTTCCCTATTAGCATATCCAAAAACCCAGGTATTTACATGAGCGTGTCCAAAACCTGGGTATTTACAGAAGCGTGTCCACAAACAGCGCTGCATAAAAGCTTTCTGATGTGGTTTGGGATCAACATTTGCATAGTGCGGGTGACAGGGACATATATCGCTATGAATTGCATGCATTAAAGTGGGGATCGGAGAGATGGCATTGAGCGGGAGGAAGAAGAGGGAATGGTGGAAACAGAATGGGAGAGTGGAGAGAGAGAATGGAAGAATTGCCATACAGAAGAGGTGAAGAGGCTAGCGAAGAGTTGGAGAGAGTGTAAAAATGGTGAAAAGGGAAAAATGAAGAGCAGAAATACATGGGAGCGAAACGAACCGGAGGAAATGCCAGGGTAGATGATATTAAAGGGAGGGAAAGGGGAGAACTCACACAAATTAGAGCATGCTATTGAGGGTAAATAACTGACAGGAAAGAAATTCCCACAAACTAGGTCATGTTTGAGAGGGATGTAGGGGGGGGAGGGAATACAGCGATAGGCACGCAGATTCGTAAGAAAAAATAAAGGGAAGGAGACCTGCGGGAAGGTTGGAACACAAGACAAAAATTAAAGTCTGTGTACATGCCAGAAATACTTATCACCAAGGCTAGGCTTGGCTGCTACGACTTTCGTCAATATGTATACTATTTAAGTTGCTCCTTAACTGTGTTTATCGAAACACATGCAGTAACAGTCTATGTTATGGAAATACAAGCTGTAGATAATAAGATAAACAAGAGTATGTATGTATTTTCATCATCTATACTCATGCAGTAGGGGGTTATTATAGATCTATCAGGGTTCTAAAGGCATTCTTCTTAAGAAAAGCAAATGGAAGCAGAGCAGAGAGCGCCAGTAAGTTACTTTTGGTGGTCTTGGCTTCATCTCTCCCGACTCTTGTGGCTAAATTGCTAACCTCTGACCCTCAGTGTGACGGATGTTTTGTGTTGTTAACATTGTGTTGCCGTGTGTTGATTCCTTAAAGGGCAGAGAAGAGACGCAACACTCATATCAACGTCCATCCTCACACACACACACGTACACGTAGTTAAGGATAGAGAGATAGCTCTTATTTACTTTTTCTATCCTTATATATCTAAACATAAGTTAAAAACTAATATTTTCCTCTATACAGACACTGGTTATTTTAAGTATCAACACAACGTTTTCCCAAGATCTCCCACCTACCCCCATGCACTCAAAAATTCTTCTATACATCCCCACGCTCTCCTATATATTCCTTTGAATTGCCACGTACTCCCACACACTTGAAAGCTCTTCCACGTACTCTTCCACGTACTCTCTCACGTACTCTCTCACGTACTCTCACAATACCCAGCACCGTGAAGTTTAGACCATCAATCAACAGTGTCGACCACGCACTAAGACGACTACTGGAGAGGCTGGGAAAGCCACAAGTGGATAGGGATAAGGGGATGTAGTACGCAAAGGGGTGAAGAAGGATAGGAGAGGAGGGTGTAGGAGGTGAGAGGTAAGGGAGGGTGGAGGAAACAATAGAGGTAAGATAACAGGGGTGAAAAGTGGAAAAAGCTAGGGAAGAGGTGTACGAAGTAAGAAGAGGAATAGGTGGAGAGAAGTGAGGATATAGGAAATAAGGAATGGAAAAGGGATAGGACCGGGAGCGGGGAGAGTAAGGGAGTAAGACTGAAGTATAGGATACGTGAAGGAGCAAGAAAGGGAGATTAAAGATTTAGAAAGGAAACGAAGAATAGATGAAGAGGAGGAAAAGGAGAGAAATTCGATAGGAAGAAAGGGAAGGGTGAGGAACGGGAATGATGGAAGTAAAAGAGAGTAGGAAGGGGGTGAGAAAAGGGAAGTGAGTGAATTACCCATTAGGAAGAAGTTCATTAACCAACATTGTTTCGCATATACATCCCCTCTGCTATACTCACACCGTATCATTAATTCACTTCGTCTCATACACATCGTGTGTCTCATTCACACTTCCTGTTGGGGTTCATGACCAGAATAAGACTGATAGAGGCAGTCTATGAAATAACCTAACACAGGGTTGTGCAACTTCTACACCGTATTCTCAAACAAACCTGCTCCTCCCACAACTACAAACAGCCAAACTGGGATGGCCCAGTAGGGAAAAATATAGCCTCAATAATGCTTCAGAGTGTGTCGGGGAAGAACAGAGCTCGCCTCCTGGCAGTGAGAGGTTCTCATGCAGGGGATTTTCTTTGCCACCCGCCTCGACTTGCCGATCATCCACATTGGTGTTGCCCTTCGCTTTGCCGATCCTATCCTCGGCGAACACAGGTGTATCTGCTGCAGGACATCAGCAGACCGAGTCGGATACCATTGTCTGGATTTCCGCAGATCCGAGGGAAAGGCTGCAAGACATGAAGTTGTTAACATCAAGAGGAGCCAGGCAACAGCGGATGTCCATTAATAAGGGAGCCACCCAATTTATGCAGATCTGATGGAATTATCTGGCAAATTTGGACAGACGGTAAGAAAGTGGCGTGGGACTACACATGTGTATCCACATTGGTTGATACCTATCTCCAATACACCAGGGGGTAAGGAGGAGCAGCAGCAGCCAGCTTCAAGAAGTCCCAAAAGTCTAGGAAAAAAAAATGGTGAATTTGCCCATCATATTTGTTTTCATAGGCTCAGAGACCCTTGGCCCATGGGGAAAGAGCGGATCACATTCCTTAAGGAGCTAGGCAGAAGACTAATCAGGACAACTAGGGATCCCAGAGCAACTAGCTTTCAGTTCCAACGGGTCGGTGCTGCAGTTCAGAGGGGTAATGCCCGTTGCATCATGGGTAGGCGCCTCAGCTGTACTTGTAATGAAACCCTCATACCTGATAAATAGTGTTCTTCACTTTGTACCATCAATGTAGCCTTTACACCTCATGTACCATTTTCTAATATAATATACCTATTTGTCCGGTTAGAAAAGGCGGAAAAGGGGGTAGGAAGGTAGAAGAAGTGGAATATTCAAAATGCTTCAGAGATAACTCCAAATAGTTTTCCTTGAAGGCTTATTTTTATCTACTCCGAGACTATGGGTTCCCACAATTTGCATGGAAGTGAACCTCAACATTGCAAGCTCCTGATGATGTGTTGACTGCAACACGAAAGGCCTAGAGCTATCATTCATCTGCCCCTGTAGTTGTATATATATATATATATATATATTCCTCTCTACATGTAAATAGTAGAAAATTCTCCCTGACCCCCTCTGTCTGTCTGTCTGTCTGTCTGTCTCTCTCTCTCTCCCATGTACTACACAGCTCGACACATACAGAAACGTAGTGACAATCGAAGTTTGTTTTGCACGGTGGGTTCTTCCTCCTCTGACATATATGTACACGTCGCACAACCCTAAACATCAAAAAATATATTATAACGATAAATCGCTGAGAGGAGGGGGAGCTGGCAGGACATGGGGTCGTTAATAGGATTACCAGAGATTACACGGATTTACTCAACCCAGAAGAGGCGGGGGGCGCACATCCTGGGATTACCCAAAAAAAACAGCATTGACCGAAAATTTTGTGCAATTTCCCCCTTTTTTACAATTTTCTTCAGATCGAACATGATTCCCTTCTATTTCCCAGGTGCCGTGTGACTAAGCCGCTTCCCTCTGAATAATAATAATAATAATAATAATAATAATACTAATAATAATAATAATTATTATTATTATTATTATTATTATTATTACTATTACTATTTTAATTATTATTATTATTACTATTTTAATTATTATTATTATTATTATTATTAGTATTATTATTATAGTAATTAATATTATTATTATTATTACACTTTCACTGGAATAGAAGAAAATTAATTTTGATTGAGTTCAGTGGAGCAGAATAATTAGAAAAACACGAAAAGGAATTAATATTTTGGCAAACCTGCTACAAATGCCAAATCACTCAGGCTGTGGTGGCTAAGCTGGCCTGCAGGCTGCTAACAGGAACAGCCTAGATGACCCAGCAGTCAACAATGAAGCCCACTCTCAGGCTACGAGAAAAGACGAACCCTGGATACCGATCACAGGTATATCACAGATATATCGTAGGTATATCCAGAGAGGGGAGGGTTTGGGGGATTTGGCCAAAGCACCATCATCTCCATCAACAAGAAATCCCATGTGAAGGGAGAGGGAAGGGAGAGAGGGGCAAGAAGAGGAGGAAGAGAGAGGGAAAGGAGACAAGTGGGATTACTGGATTACTGGGCAAATCCCTCTATTTGTCCAGTGACCTAGAGAGAGTTGAAGCAGCGAGCAGGAGCCGGGGATTCTGACACAGTACCTCTAAACCCTTGCTACTCTGACTGTCGACAACCAGCGCCTATAACCCCCTTCACTTAGTTCTCCAGGATTATCCCCAATCTTCCAGGATTATCTCCAATCCTCCAGGATTATCCTCCAATCCTCCAGGATTATCCCCAATCCTCCAGGATTATCCCCAATCCTCCAGGATTATCCCCAATCCTCCAGGATTATCCACAGTTCTCTAGGCCTGCAACCCAATCCGCTAAGTCCTATCGTTTCCCCAGAACCTCTTCTTAACGGTCAATGGGCAAACTGTAGTATCGCAGTGGACAGAACGGTCAATTAACAACACACAGGTCCCGGGTTCGATTCCCAGACCTTACGGAACGTCTGGACAAGTTTCCTAACACAAGCTCCGTCCCACAGGATGAACAAAACTGTCGACTCCCGTGGGTCGCATCCTGGGGTGACCGTGCTGTCCCTTCATGAGCTTCCTTCATGCCGGCGATTGAATGAATCGGATCAAGCCTGATTACCACCCATTCCCGAGGCAGGATTTATCAGCTAACGCTTTACCAAACCCCTATGAAAGTACGTTGCACGAGTTAAATCCCCTCGAAACCCAATTCAAAGAGGATTTATGGGTTAATTGCTCCACCAAGCACCATCCAGAGAGGAATTTACCGAATCCATAAATCCAATAAAGCGAGAATTGATGGAAAACAGCTATCGAAGCAAGATTTGTGGGTTAATGGCCCAACAAATTACAACACAAGCAAAATTTTGGGTACACGAACCTAGGATCAGACAGAAATTATGAGCTACCAATAAAGACCTATTATTTTCTCTTTGTGTATGGAGGAACGATCTTAATAATTCCCTTTCAGATTATTTTTTAGCGAAATACCAGTGGCTCTGTATGGAAGGATTATCATATAATAAACGAACTTTCAAATCCTCTTCATTGAGGATTCATGCGGATTTATGGCGGATTCTAGTCACCATTAAACCCCAGGGATAATGGGTTAAAGATGCCAGGGAATTCCATTGCAACAGAATGTGTTGCTTAATAGCATTTAAACCCATTCTTTATAGATGTATTGAATAATAACAATAAATCACATTGAGGCAGGATGTGTAGGTAAACGAAAGACTATTTTATTGCTCTCCAACGAGGATATATTAAATTAATATTTTTTCCGCCAGTGAAAGAGAAACTAAAATAGAGTTATATCACAAGATAAACACTAATAGTTTATTTAGCGAAGTGGAGGGAGAGAGAGGGGGAGAGAGAGAGAGAGAGAGAGAGAGAGAGAGAGAGAGAGAGAGAGAGAGAGAGAGAGAGAGAGAGAGAGAGAGACTATCTCTGTATATAATTATATAGCTGAGGTTAAGATAATATATCACAAGGTTCTCTCCCTCTCCTTCACACGCCCTCCTCCACACAGCAGCCTTGAGAAGTGGATGAGGGGAAAAATACCACGTCTGTCCAATTTGAAAAAAAAAAAATAGCGTGCATGGATCACTAATAAGATAGATAAATATAATTTAACCTTCCATTATTATCATTATCACTAAGGCTTCCACTTAAACCGATGCTACTGTGAGTTTTCGATACTACCATTAGTATTATTGTTGACATTAATGGTTATACCACTTGAATAACTTGAATAGTTTGCTGTATAACAGTGATAATGTGATATCCATTAACTAATGTCAGGGGGGTTGAGGTATATATTCATCTCTTTTATTGTATCCGGTTTGCCCCTTCGTAGTGTTTGATTAGCACCTGCATTGTATTTGGTTAATCCCCGAATTAGGTTAAGACCCTGAATTTTGTCAAATTAGCTTTTAAATTGTATCTGGTTAGCCTGAAGTGCATCTAGTAGGTCTCTGAATTGTACCAGGTTAGTTAATGAATTGCATCTTGTAAGCTCTTGAATTATATCCAGTTAGCTCCTGAAATTTTTCTAGCTAGTCTCTGAATTGAATCACGTCATCCCCTGCATTGTATCATGTAATCCATGCATTGCATCATGTCATCCTCTGCCTTGTATCATGTCATACCCTGCCTTGCATCATGTCATACCCTGCATTGTATCATGTCATCCCCTGCCTTGCATCATGTCATCCCCTGCCTTGCATCATGTCATCCCCTGCCTTGTATCATGCCATACCCTGCATTGTATCATGCCATACCCTGCATTGTAACTAGATAGCTCCCAAACTGACTCTAATTAATGTCGATATATGTAAAGTGCTTGTCCAAACCATTCTTAAAGGTCTGAATATTGCCTCTGTACTTGAGTATCGCAGTGTGTCTCACTCGTCTATATGATAACACACAAAAAAAAATTTCGTTATACACACACCCACACGTGAGTTGCACTCCTTCCATGCTTAGTTTAATACCTTTGCTTCGTAAAACTGAATTAGCTTGCACTGGAAAAAAAATCTTCGTGTTTGAGTATTGTGTTAAGAATCTCAAAGGCTTTCATAAAATCTACTCTCCGCTTCTGTTCCCTAAGAGGAAAACAATTTGGATGTTTTTCTAACTATACAGTTTAGCATTCTTCTGATTTTGTTGCTCGAAGCCAGATTTTTTTTTTTTACTTCTAATGACTACTCCAAGTTTCTCTTTTTTTTTCTTTCAAGTAGTAGGTATGTAAACTTTTTTTTTTTCCTTTGTCATTGTCTCAAAACAAATGCAATAATTTGCACATTTGCTCACATTGAAACTCATCTTCATGTTTCCAGCAACTACGTCCAAGTATCTATTAATCCATCTGAATATTACATTCACTCAGAGGTGCAACGTTTTCCTCCAATTTCCTGCCATCCTCTAACTTTGCCGTTTTGATTGTTAGTTTCGCTCCAATTTCATTTATGCAGATTGTGAAGAGGTCTGGAGAGAGGAGCGATTTCTCAGGAATAACACTGGTTACGTCCAGCCATTTATAAACTCAGTAGCTAGTATTTGCTAGTCAGTAGCTAGTATTTGCTAGTCAGTAGCTAGTATTTGCGAAGACAGAAACCACCGGAGGTCCACAATTACCGAATCTCTATAAATATTTATTTCAATTCGGTTTACAAGAAGGCGGTGTCCTCCTGACTGCTAAGTGATGACCGTAAACTGTCAGGTATATTTTCTCGTTACCGTTGTAAGAGATTTCGCCTTATTCATTTAGTCCCATTTCGCTCGTTGTTGATTGGAACTTCAGTGTTATGTTCTACTCTGTCTTGGAAAGTATGGTAAAATCCTCCTCTGATACTCAGTAATTGAAATTATTAAGTGCTGTAGCCTCCAGCCTACCATGGGAGGCTTTTGATAAACTTGCCTTTGACTTTGCTAATGATATTAAACAATGGCAAAAAAACGAACTAGTTCCGTGACAATAAAACAATTAAAATGAATGTTGTATATTCAGAAGACTGAAGCCATGTAATGTCCTGCATGAAATGCACTTTCCATGCTTAAATACAGTAGTGCATACAGATTCTTGCGCGAGATTTGAAATGGAGCAGTGAAATTTTTGTTCCCGGACAGTCAGTAGGCTCTTAAACCCGGACTCTAATAATCTGAAACAACCTGGAATGCATAAGCGTTAGTTCAGTTTTTGTCCCTGGACAGTCGTTCACAAATCCGGGTTCAATTTGCGTTGAACCTCACTCGGAAACCTACACAGGTATCACTGGGACAAATAAATACAAAGTTAGTGTAATTTAGTGAGCTAACACCAAATGTTTTCCGTATACAAATGGACAATGAGTTACACATCCAGTATTATTTAGTTGTAGCGAGCGCCCAGGACAATTATATCGCCTGCTGCCTGGGAATAAAGACGTAAAACTACTATAACAATACTATGAGTAACCGGACTCTTATCTTTCTTTTTCATCTGGTGAAGGATGCTCATGGAGTTCCACACTAATAGGCAACTGCTGGATAGGAAGCATCCATCTCTTACTCTCTTATTTTATCTCGCCTTCCTCCCCCAAGTACCAGGTCAAAACCACACACAACAATCCTGCTGGTTTGGTTCACTACAGAGCCACAAAACATTGCTTTAACCTACATATGAGTAGTATCCAGCCGAGGAAAATTAGAAAGAAGATTACATTAGGATCCATTCCAGACACCATCTCCAGTCAGTCGCTCTTCAGCAACTCTTAATTAAAACCATTATCACAAAACTTTGCCTCGAAACTTACGACGAACGCTCTGCCTCTATTTTTTAAACTACTTCAGGGAAAATGGATACTTCTGGATAAGTTACATAGTGGGAACAAAAATAAACTAGCTAAGGGAAGTGCTTTTATGCTAGTGAAGGGTTCTTGCTTCACGAAACTGTCTACCCTCCAGTTTCCTGACCCAAAAACTGATTGCTTGCCATTCCCCACGCGATCTATGACTCCAACAATGTACCTAGACAGCAACAGCAGCCGTGGCAACAGCAGTGGCAATAGTCAGTTGCCACAGCTGCTCTATGACGTCACATCACTTTTGGCAACGAATTAACAAGCTAAAAATGTGTTAAAAATATTGGACACAACTGTTACAGTAGTGACAAAAAGTATTATCTGCCACAAATGCATTGTATAGAGGCTACAACAGTCACAAAAACAACATAAAACCTTCAGCAGCTACACCAGCACCATACAGAGGTTACAGACACTATAGGAGTTCTCTACTGAGACTACACCAGTCAAAGTTCCCCATATAGAGGCTACAACTGCTACAGAAGCATTATACAAAGGCTACAAATGTAACAGATGCGCCATACAGAAGCTACATATGTTACATAGCCCCAACAGCCAATACAACGACACTCCCAATTAGTATTCACTTGTATTCGCTTTTTATTCCTCGATATTTTTTACGTCCACTTTCACCGTCCTTTCTGCTTTTGTTAATTTGACAGCGAAATTTCCTGGTGCGGTTCTTGATTATGTGATCAGCCACTCAGTGGCTGATTAACAGCATATTAATAACTTGGTTCATGCTTAAGCCGTTAAGTAATTGACAGCACAAGGTCACTGAAGATACATTTACTGTATGATAATACACTTGGCTGCCGAGAAGGGATGTGCACCTTGTCTGAGTAAATACACATGTACACTTCTTTTTTGTAATTTAGCAATGATCATGGCAATATATGGCATCAATGACTCCATCCCATTTACTCCAGGTAAACAATGGAACTGGCAGTTTTGGCTGGTTTCTAGTGCAATGACGTTACATGGCACCTCCTTAGTAGAACTGTCGCCTGGCAGTCTAGCAGGTGGAGTATTTATGGTAGTGTGGCAGCGTGGTTGCAGGACTGGCATTGCTCTTCTGCAACATTCTTAATTTTTTTTGGGTGGAGTAGCCAAGGCACAGTCAATGAACAGCTGTGTGCTTGAATCTGGTCACCTCCCTGTTGGCAGGTGAGTGCTGGCACTGTGCAGCTTCTTCATACCACGAAGCTGTTCTGAAAGTGTATCTGAGAGCCCCTGGACATAACTCAACCATAATAGTAACGAGGAAGCTGCTTTTATTATAGAGCAAATGTTATAATCAAGACTTGTCAGGCGATATTTCCTGACTAAAAGATAAACCCAGAAATCACTACACGTTGCAGATTCGAGATTACGGACCTGCACTGTGGGATATATGGATCTACAAAGAGGGTAATCTTACTAAAAGTGCCAAATTAGCCGGGTTGTAATGGAATGCAAACCTGCTAGTCGCTAGCATCAACAGCCTGGTTAATTGGGCATTCAATAATGAAGTGTGACGTAAGATCTGGCTTCGAGAGAACAGTTCTCGAAACCGCTCACAGGTATTGCACATGCATGATCAAGGCCTGGTCATGGACGGGGCCGCGGGGGGCGTTGGCCCCCCGAAACACCCTCCAGGTATACTCCAGTCATACATACTCATGGTCCGTTTATGCATGCAGCACGTGTGGTACCACAGCAATAAAGAGTAAAACTGTCGCCCATAACAGCAGAGTGGTGTTTAAGAGTCGTGTCATAATGTTATGAGACGATGAGCATAAAACTCTTCCCGAGGAAGTCCACAGGCCAGAGTCTGACCTTATTATGACGACAAGGTCTGGGAAGTCCACAGGCCAGAGTCTGACCTTATTATGACGACAAGGTCTGGGAAGCTGGAGGTAAGCCACACACAGACATAAACACCTGGATATTACAGTGTAGTTGGGTTTAAAAACTCGGCTGCTCGTGGATAATTAAACGAGTAATTCACATTTACACTAACAATAAAAATAATTGAATCGGTGAAACAGGGATTAAAATATTCGGCGTATACAAACTGGGGTATATAGACTTCTCAAGGTATATACCCATGACAGCACTGCTACACAGTTCTGAGCGAGAAATATCTACACGAGTAGGTGTTAACCACGACGAGTATACCAGAGTAAGACTGAAAGGCAAGACTTGCTCTTGCATCACAACCTTAACAAAGTCACTGAGCCAGACACCCATATATTTACGGTCAACAACCTTCCCCTATTCACACTCTTGTTCGCCCGACTTGTGAGTTTAAATACCCAGTAGGATTGTGACATATACCTGCGACCGCTTCAACGTTTCTTTTAACTTTTTTCTTTCCACTGTGAATTACTCGTATAGATTAGGGTACCAGCACACTGATGATATATCCATTTTTGCTACATAATTTTTATTTTTACTCTCGAAGCCCAGAATTTGAAGTAGTGTAGCTTTTTATTTTTCTGCAAAGTAAATGGAATTTTTTTTTTTACATTGATTTTGTGTTTTTTAATTGGTGTATATTTCGAGAGATTACTTTATTTTATTACTATATCTGAAGCGTGCGTGTCCAGCGTGTGTTTGTTTTAAATTTCGTGTCACTGATTCAATGTGTTTTATATAAAAACTTTAGCAAATAACTGTAAATAACGATGTTTTAATATAACAAATTTTAAGTAATTTGTGATCAATTTTGTTTAAAGTTGGTCAGTCTCTCAAATATACACGACACACATACACATATTATATATATATATATATATATATATATATATATATATATATATATATATATATATATATATATATATATATATATATATTAAGCTCCTTGGTTTTGTGTTCATATTCTGGAAAAAAAATTCTACACTTTTGCTTCATTTGTGGAAAAAATATTCAGTATTGCATCAATTTTTTTTTAAATAGCTAATGTCATCTCCGGAGTGTACAGTGTTTTCACCCACTTCCTCCCCCATAAAAAAAAAAATCCCTTATGTTGAGCCTCTGTTTATTTTTGTCCAAAGTTGCGCTGTCGTGTGCTGTGTCCTTTCAAATTCCCCAGCTTCGAAAAATAGTGAGTCTAAAACTGCATTTCGTTATACGACACGTCAGCGTCGTATGTAGGTTTATTTTATACGCTGGGGATTGCAAAATAAGTATTACACGATAGTTTTTTGCAGCATCAACCAAAGGTACACAACACAACGCTACAGGAAGTGTTTCCGAGAGAGGAAAATAGCATTTGCATAATAATTATTATTATTATTAAAATATTCATAGTAAGAATATCAAGTCACGACTCCGTGGCTACAAAAATTTACCCCCAAAAAAGCTGCACTATCAGGAAACTAGTGACGACGTTTCGGTCGAGCATGGACCATCGTCCAGGTAACTACTAGTGAAGACGTTTCGCTCCGTCATAGATCATCCTCCAGGTAACTCGACAAGGATTTAGGACGGACCGAAGCCTCGTTATGAGGTTCTCGTGCTAAACGCGTATTTAGTTTGTCATGGGGAAACACCGAACTCACAGAGGTCATACTACAATGCCTGGGGAATAGGACGTTAACAGGGTTGATCCAAGGAAGATGAGGGTAACCAGCATCAAGGCATCTGTGTATATATTGTACCATGAGAAGTACACACATCTCTGTATATATCATACTCTCAGAAGTACTCACGTCTCTGTGTTTATACTGTACCCTGAGAGGTACACACATCTGTGTGTATACACTGTACCCTGAGAGGTACACACATCTGTATGTATACACTGTACCCTGAGAGGTACACACATCTGTATGTATACACTGTACCCTGAGAGGTACACACATCTGTGTGTATACACTATACCCTGAGAGGTACAATCTGTGTATATACTGTAACCTGAGAGGTACACACGTATATGTGTATTTATTTTTGTAGTTTTTTTTACCTTTAGTTCCGTTAGTTTCTCAACGTCTTACAGCGCTTTATAATCTGTATTAAAGAGACTCGTTTACGGGGTAACGCCCGCCACCTCCTGGCAGGTGAAATATTTTCGCTATACATTTTGTTGGTATCGGGTACCTTGTGTAGTACTCTCACTCATCATACACATTATTTTTGATTATAATGAAAATATTAATTATATATTTTTGAATACCTCTGCTTCAAAATAAATTTGCATACGTGAAGCATCACCATCACCACCACCACCACCGCCACCACCACCACCGCCACCACCACCACCGTCATATGATCATCTATGTTAAAATATTTATTTTGCACTGCTGGTGCCACACCAGAAGCTTGCCCTCAACCACCCTACACTGTTGCCACACCAGAAGCTTTCCCTCCGCCACTCTACACTTGCCACAACCAAAAGTTTGCCCTCCACCACTCTACACTGTTGCCACAACCAAAAGCTTGCCCTCCACCACTCTACACTGTTGCCACAACCAAAAGCTTGCCCTCCACCACTCTACACTGTTGCCACAACCAAAAGCTTGCCCTCCACCACTCTACACTGTTGCCACAACCAAAAGTTTGCCCTCCACCACTCTACACTGTTGCCACAACCAAAAGCTTGCCCTCCACCACTCTACACTGTTGCCACAACCAAAAGTTTGCCCTCCACCACTCTACACTGTTGCCACAACCAAAAGCTTGCCCTCCACCACTCTACACTGTTGCCACAACCAAAAGCTTGCCGTACACCACTCTACACTGTTGCCACAGCCAAAAGCTTGCCATACACCACTCTACACCGTTGCCACACCAAGATAGCATCATTTCTCAAGTGGCTGGCAGGCTGGCAAATTCGCCTTCAAGAAAGCTATCAATTTCCCACCGGACGTCAAGACGATTGTTGGGAATTCCACCTCGCCCAAAAAACTGACAAACGCACATCACAACCTGAATGGGTATTTTTTTTAATTCTAAAGAAAATTCTAATATATGTGATTTTTCACGAAACACATAGGAAAAGGGCAACTAGCCTTGATTCCTCTGATCAAGAGCCCTCCACCAGTATCAAGATATTTCATTTACTTAGAAGGAAATTCTACAAAAAGCCTGTTTATATGCAAAGAGAAAATTCCCTCCATAACCCGCAAACATTTCCTAAATTTACTTTCTGAAGCATCTAGAAAAATGTTATAAGGATCCAAGGACATGGGATCATCCCTCAACTTTCTAAATCAAACCAGATTACCGCCAATCCCCCCAGGCACTGTATAACCCCTACTGCCTTAAGAGGCACGTAAGTACCCCAGTCTTCCAATAACATGTTCATTTTTCCACTATAATCTACCTTGTATATAATTACTATCGCACTTGCTTAGTTGCTTTCGTAAGGTGAAGTCTAAGATCTTTCATTAATTCATGGTATAACTTAACAAATCCTTGATGACAATTGTGTTGCAGAGGTCTGATCAATGCTAAGAAAATTGAACATGCTATTAGGAAACCGGGGAACTTACGTGCCTCTTAACATTTGCAATAAATATAATAAAAAACCTTAATACAATGAAAGACTCACTAGAACAGGTAAGAAGAGAGGGTCTGGCTTTAATAAATTAGACACATATACATGTGTAACACTTGGGTATCTTTACTAAGGAAACTTTTCGCCACATAATGGCTTCATCAGTCCAGTACAAAGGAGAATGGTGAAGATCAGATGGAGTTTAAGGTAATCAGTCCCTCAGCCTAGTGTCGATATAATTAGCCCATCAGTCTTTATAAGAATATAGCTTACGCGCGAAGAAGAGACTGGCTTTGTTGATATAGTTTGAGATGGTGCTGCACATCCCTCTCTGCGTGTATATACTGAGTGGTAAAAACCTTGGTAATAGATACCGACAAATTTGTTTAGAAGGACACGTGAGTAAACACTAGGATATATTTATCATCAGACAATGTCTACCTGTCCTCATCCCAATATGGCATTTTTCAGGTTACCAGGTGCCACTCACACCTCACTCTCCACCTGTATGTACTGTCTTTTTCACCTCTGTCAGAAGTGATCAAGGTCCCACGACCAAAACGTTTTCTAATATGTCCTAGTGTCTGCTCACGTGTCTTTCTACACCACGTACTGAGTATTACAAACTCAGGTAATCAAGGCCTCTTAATCTGGTCGTAAAAGGGATCTTGGAGCAAAATAAACACAGCTGAAATCTTTGAATTGTATTTATCTTCACCAAGTATAAACAAATGTATGTACACTATGTACAGCAATAGGTAATATAAGGGCACGCCACGGTAAGCCAAGGCAACAATAGAAGCCAAAATACAGAGAGACCACTGTGCTTCAACCAGCAGCAGAATGAGTCTGACAAGGGTGAAAACGTGAGTGCTACCACATCACCTTCACAATTGCCAGACCCACCTTATGATTGGCTGAACTTAGGTACTGATCTGACGATGGGGCCCCCTGGATCGTCAAACACTTGGTTCGCTGGATGGGGAGGTAGCCTAATATGAGAGTGTGTACATACGCTGAATAAATGTAGCGTACTCTTTGCATGTCACACTGAGTGAAACACGACTTTACGACACCGTAATACTACGACTACAAACCAACCCAGTTGTATTAAGACTTTCTTGCCATGGGATCGAGTCCCGTCCTTTGTGCCATTTGATGTGCACCTGTTTATATGCGAAAATGCACATCTGATGGTGTATACATAACGAGATACACACCTCCTGGTAAATATATACTGAGATATACACATCTGCGTATATACATTAACCTTAAATCTGTTTATTTTAACAAGTTCATATCAAATTGTTTCCATTTGTATAATTTTTTAAAACACATTTTTTATTATTTTTTTATTTTTTTATTAGGTTGATAGACAGCAACCGCCCAGGGAGGTACTACCGTCCTGCCAAGGGAGCGTAAAAGGAAAGCCTGTAATTGTTTTACGTGAAGGTACCATTGCTGGTGTCTTTTTTCTGTATTATAAGCATGCAAGATTTCAGGTACGTCTTGTTACTTCTACTTACACTTAGATCACACTACACATGCATGTACAAGCACACACATACACACACACACACACACATACACACACACACACACACACACACACACATATATACACACACACACACAACATGCATAAACCCTCACTACTTCCTTTCCACGTATATTCTCCAAAATAATTTTCCTTCTGCTTGCCTAAATTACCTCTTATTGCTTCATTTTTACTCATTTCCCTAACTCATGTCTTCCGGTACTCGTTTCAATTCTCCATTTTTCTCTTAGCAAGCGCCTCTCATTACCCGCACAATACCAGTGCTGTCTAGTCATTTTCTTACCTTCATTTTCTATGCTCACTTCTCGTGCTGCTGTGACTAGCTCGTTTCCTGGATTATACTTATTCATTTCCTAAACCAGCTCCATTCATTTCCATAGAGCAGCTCTACTGATTTTCTAGATTACAGCCACTCATTTCCTAGATTAAAACCACTCATTTCCTCCTAGATTAAAATAACTCGTTTACTAGATTAAAACAACTTATTTTATAGATTAAAACAACTCATTTCCTAGATTAAAACCTATTCATTTCCTAGATTAAAACCTATTCATTTCCTAAATTAAAAAACACTCATTTCCTAGACTAAAACCACTCATTTCCTAGACTAAAACCACTCATTTCCTATATAAAACACTCATTTCCAATAGTAAAATCCCTTATTTTCTATATTAAAACCAGCTCATTTCCTAAATTAACACCCACTCATTTCCTATATTAAAACCACTTATTTCCTAGATTAAAACCACTCATTTCCTTGATTAAAACCACTCATTTCCTAGATTAAAATCATTCATTTTCTAGATTAAAACCACTCATTTCCTTGATTAAAACCACTCATTTCCTAGATTAAAACCATTCATTTCCTAGATCAGATGTATTCACTTCCAAGTACCTTGACAGTGCCAGGTCACTTCCCAGGCTGAATCAAGGAACCAGGTGCAGTAAACTCAATTGTCTGTATAAACACGAGCTGGACGAGGAAATTATATATTAAAAACATCTAAAAAAAAATTAGTGACATCGAAGAGTGAAAAAAAAAAAACTAGAAGTTTGTGAGATACAACAATCGGGTAAACGTAAGGTAAATGGAGGATGCAATAAAAGAAGGACAAGGAATATCCAGAGGAAAAGAATGGATGCAAATATAGGAAGCAATATGGAAATAAGTAACAATTTGCAAGCCCAGCGGTTGGCCAATCTGATGCAAGGTGGGAGGGAGGTAGGTAGGTAGGTAGGTAGGCAAGAAGGTGAGAAAGTAGGAAGGCAGGAAGGCAAGACTGCTGGAAGGCAGGCAGAAAGGGCGGCAGGTAGGTGGGCGGGCAAGCAGGAAGGCTGGTAGCAGGGCAGACAAACAGGCAAGTAGACAGGCAGGAGGAAGACAGGAAGGAAAAGGAGAAGGAAGGTAAGCAAGGAGAAAGGCAGGCAGGAAGGCGAACAGAAAGGCAGGCAGGAAGGCGAACAGAAAGGCAGGCAGGAAGGCGAACAGAAAGGCAGGCAGGAAGGCGAACAGAAAGGCAGGCAGGAAGGCGAACAGAAAGGCAGGCAGGAAGTAAACTGGCAGGACTGCAGAAATAGCAGTCAGAAAGACAATATAACAATATCGAAACTCAAACCAAATTATCATGACTCCAGGTAACACGAAGAAGAACATGTGTAACGCAAAGGTCACTAGGGGGAGGGAGAGGCAGGAGGGTGATAAAGGAATATAATGGAACGAAAATGCGAGTCAGGGATGGGAAAAGGAGATAGATTCTGGGTGATAGGAGCAGAGGGGAAGGATAAGGGAGAAACAGTAAAAGTTCAAAACTAAGTGGGTGAAACTATGCGGAAAAGGTAATGGTTAATAGAAAGGGAAACGAAACGCTTGAGAGAGAGAGAGGCGCATGGCAAGGTGTTTAGAATGGAGGAATAGAAGGGGCAGAGGGGAAGGCTAACTAAGGGGGTAATATTAATGTGACACGACTTTCCCATTTGTTCCCCCCTCACAGTCTCCATCCACAGTGTCAACACCCACAACAGGAAATCCCATCACCCGACGCGGGACTGTGTCAAGGATTTAGGTGAGTGAAGTCCAAGCTTTTCGAGGTGCGGAAGACAGAGTTACAGATTAGTTTAATAGCGTTAACTCCAAGTTGACAGCCAGTAGTTGTCTTTCATCGACTCCGGAGGGTTGTTTGCCGCGTCCGCCGCCCGGAACGTTCCCAGAAGCGGTAGAGGTAAATGAAATGCGTATATCCAGGTTATATAATACCGACAAGATGAAGAACCAGACGCCTGTGCAACATCTGTGTATCTTTATTCTGTTGACGTTTCACTAACCAGTGGCTTTATCAATACAATACGGAAGACTGAAGAGGAAGAGGAGGTAATCAGTTTCCTCAGCCTAGGAGCAGGTGTTCAGTACCGTAGTCTGTTTAACGAAATGCATAGTGTGTTAACAACACATGCTAAACATCCCACAAGCCTGTTAGGATTAAGATTCACAAGTCCAAATTCTCACTTTTTTTTTTTTGGAGCACTCAGTTGGCTGAGTGGTAATATGTGGATCTTCGGGACGCACATCACGGGTTTACATCCCACACTGCTCCTCTTTCACAATATATACGAGTATATATTACGGAACATAACACAAATTTTGGGCTCGCCTTACCGCCACCCAAACGATCCTCTCTCACAGACAGCTTCTCCTTCAGGGTAAAAAAAGAGGCGCCTTTATATGCCAATTTCCGCCGGAGGGCCATAAACTAGGACCCACTTGCAGGGCTATGCAGGAGGCGTCTATTTTAGCTCTTAAAGCTGTCTTGAAGCACCACGCCCCTAGCCACCCTAACTTAATCTTCGCCTCGCCTTGTAACACCGGTCTCTCTCCACGATGCCCCAAGCTTCGCCTCGCCGCGTCCCGCAACACCACGCTTCACCTCCCCATGCCTCGCTACGCCAACCCAAACCATGACTAGCCACGCCTCGCAACACCGTGCCACCTGATCCCTTGCCACGCCTCGCAACACCGTGCCACCTGATCCCTTGCCACGCCTCACAACACCGTGCCACCTGATCCCTTGCCACGCCTCCCAACACCAAGCCCCTCACTACGCCCCCTAAGCTTCGTCTTGCAACGCTGAGCTCGGCCTAACATACCAAGAGCTCCATAATTAACAATTACGGCATTAAAAGCTCAGCTTTATTAGACCAAATAAGAAGCAAAGAGAACCATATTCTAAGGCTGACTCACAGGAAGACTAGCAACAGTAATAGGAAGACTCACAAACACACGTATGAGTAGACTCTCGAACGCACTCACTTGAAAACTCACAAACTTACTCACGAAAGGACTCGCAAACACACTAAAAGGAAGACTCACTGAAACACACCCACCAACACCCACTCATGTATACTCCTCCAACCTAAATTTAAAGCTACCCAGAGTTGCCTCAACGAGGCTACCTGAGAGGTAGTCTCACTATTCAACAACTCTTGCCAAAACTTGTACTTCCTATGATTAATATTTCTAAACTTCTCAAAATTTGAATCAACTGCTGCGAGTCCTTTCCTGATTAGATATTTTCAACACGCTATTAATATCTCCTTTACGTATTTCCGTTTTCCATTTGTACACTTCAAACATATCTCCCTTAATTCTACATTTTTCAAAAGATTGCAATTTATTGCCTTCAACTAATTTTAGCAGGAAAGGTTTCTGATCCATGGAATCATCTTCATCTTTCTCTACACGTTTTCGAGCATATTTACGTTCATCTTGTAAGACGGGGAAAAAAAAGAAGTGAGCAGCATATTCTGAAATACTTCTACTCTTTATTCTTTTTGATATGAAGCCAAGAATTCTGTTAACTTTATTGGGAGCACTTATGCACTGTTGTCTTGGCTTTAAATTTCTGCTAACCAGAGCTCCTAGATCTTTTTTTGCCTTCACAGTGTCTGAGATCTGCCTTGATTAGTTTATAAGTGCCATGGCTATTTCCTTTTCTAGGATTAGAACCTTATACTAGTCTGCATTGCACAGCGTCTGCCTCTTCTCCGACAACAACAGCAACCTATCCAGGCCATCTTTTAGCCTTCTAGAGTCCACATTAGAGATTATTTGACAGCCTCTCTAGTGTCATCGCCAAGCTTATCTCTGGCAACATGACATTCACACACCCCTATATAAGCTCCCTGTTTCTTGTATTTTCTGAAGAGGACCTCAGTAAGTAGTCGAAATAAACTAGCTAACTTGATCTGTGTTTCCTGTTTGTGGGTTATTAATGTGAATATATATATATATATATATATATATATATATATATATATATATATATATATATATATATATATATATATATAACAACTCTAAGCTATAATCCAAACAAACAAGGAAGTTGAGGCAGGGGACAGGGAAGCCGGAACAAAGACAAAACACTACAGACCAGAACAAACGTAAAGTTGCAACAACTACCACCACCACCACCACCACCGAATTGTGGCAGAGGACCAGAGCCAGAGGATCCCAGATGCCATCCACGAAGCAAGTGCCAGCGGTGGAAGTGGTGGCAGCGGGGGCAGTGTTGGTATGTAGTGGCTGTGACAGTGGTGGATGTGGTGGCTGAGATGGCAGTGTCGAATGTGGTTGTGATGCCAGACACTGAGGATCTTTACTACTTTCATTACCACTATTATTATTATTATTATTTTTATTTTGCTAGAACATAAGAGTTAAACTTGTATGGCTCATAGACATCCTTAAACAAAAAGTTTCTGGCTGACCCAATAATTTCCAGCCATTATCTAATGTTCCAATACACGCCTCATCACAGCGTCAGCAGATATGAATGCGTCAGTTCGCTATTAAAATTTACCAAATTAGATCGTAACTTAGATTTATACTGCTTATTAAATCAAAATAATATTTGATATAATAGTAACGGGTCTTTTTATGTCAATTAAATTATGGACACATCAAAATTCTCCACTCGGGTTAAGGTAAATATTGATGGTTTGTGGAAGTGACCTGCTAACAACAATAGTTAGTGGGCTATTACAATGATAGGATGGTTCAGGGATAGTTTTTTTTAACTAATAACGACTGGATTGTTCAAAGACAGTTTGTGGATAGTCCACCGATTATTTGGAGACTCCTATCAACAAAAGGATGGGCAAGTAATAGTTTGTGGACTGCTAACAATTATGTGATGGTTCTTCATTAGTTTCTGAGTCACAAGGATAGGATGGTTGAGCGATAGTTCCCGACCCACTTACAACTACAAGATTGTCTATGGTTCTTTGTAATGTTGTAAGAGTGCAGGGATGTCTAGGTTAGTGAGTCGCTGAGGTCAACAAGAAGCTGACTAGATCAGCAACACAGTGAGAAACACACAGCTAGCAACACACAACGAGCCGCACACACGCATCCATGCTCGCGCACGCAAATCACACACACGCAAATCACACACACGCAAAATACACACACGCAAAATACACACACAAAACTCACACACACAAAATATACACACACACACAAAATACACACACACACAAAATACACACACACACAAAATACACACACACACAAAATACACACACACACAAAATACACACACACACACATACAACAGGCCTATTGTCTAATCGACATATGCCTAGGACAAAATGGTAACTAACGCACACACACACACACTCAGACTGAGAAGTGTCTCTGTTCGCAGATGATGTGAAGTTAATGAGGAGAATTAAATCAGATGAGGATCAGGCAGGACTTCAAAGAGACCTGGACATGCTGGACATTTGGTCCAGCAACTGGCTTCTCGAATTTAACCCCACCAAATGCAAAGTCATTAAGATCGGGAAAGGGCAAAGAAGACCTCAGACAAAGTACGTATAGGCTAGGTGGCCAAAGACTGCAATCCTCACTCAAGGAGAAAGATCTTGGGGTGAGTATAACACCAAGCACGTCTCCGGAAGCACACATCAACCAGATAACTGCTGCAGCATATGGGAGACTGGCAAACCTGAGAATAGAGTTCCGATTCTCTAGTAAGGAATCGTTCAAGACACTGTACACCGTGTACGTCAGGCCCATACTGGAGTATGCAGCACCTGGTCAAGCACGTCAAGAAATTAGAGAAAGTGCAAAGGTTTGCGACAAGGTTAGTTCCAGACCTAAGGGGAATGTCCTACGAAGAAAGGTTAAGGAAAATCGGCCTGACAACACTGGAGGACAGGAGGGTTAGGGAAGACATGATAACGACATACAAAATACTGTGTGGAATAGACAAGGTGGATAGAGACAGGATGTTCCAGAGAGGGGACACAGAAACAAGGGGTCACAATTGGAAGTTGAAGACTCAGATGAGTCAAAGGGATGTTAGGAAGTCTAGCAAGTGATGTAGTGGAGGCAGGAACCATACATAGCTTTAAGACGAGGTATGATGAAGCTCATGGAGCAGGGAGAGAGAGGACCCAGTAGCATTCAGTGAAGAGGCGGGGCCAGGAACTGAGTCTCGACCTCTGCAACCACAATTAGGTGAGTACACACACACACATGCAAACATACACAGGGACACGCACGTTTTCATGGTGACAGCGCCTGAGTCATGACACTTCATGGCTTATAATCATAGATTTTTGACTACTTTTCAGTCCTTATGCATATACTAAAACACACACACACACACACAGTTTTACCTCCACCCTGTAAAAAGGATTAAATTATTAAATAGTAATGCACAGCCGAGCAGAAGCAGATTACGTTCTTTAGTTATTTAGAGCCGAGCAACAAGTTGAGGCGTTATTTTCTAGTCACATTTACACAAGGCAAAACATAAAGACACTGTCTCGTAATCTGTGCATAGCGTGTTTATAATTAATGAACGTGTCATACTAAATCGCAAGCCAGCCTAATTTCACCTCAATTTTCGTAACACAAGAGCCAAAATACAGCGTCACTTCACCACCTAACAGGCAGGTGGAATCATAACTAACAATTCCACTTGTTGGGTATTGCATTTGTCAGTAGAGAATCACCTGGCACGGGTCTTCGTCTTATTATGAGTAAATCAATGCTGCATTTGGTCATATTATGGGGACGCCAAGCGTCTATAAGCCACTTCTGGCGTGTGCTGCCGTAGACTGTGTCGTCGTCTGACACTCATGAGCATGTGTTATTAGGCACCAAATCAAAGGGGTGCCATACATAGCGTAATTACCAGCATATAAGGAGAACGTTTTTCCCACAAAAGGCTTTGGAAAATCAGCCTGCGCCTTATATGCTCAAGGTCAGGGTCAAGGGTAGGCTTTGGGTTAAACTTTATCAGTTGTTTACTAACGTTACGTTACAGGTCCTTGGAAACACAGTCTTATACATCTTATATGCTAGTGCGCCTTATATGCCGGAATATACGGTAATTTGGGGTTGCTATATAAATCCCACTACCACGATAATGTGACCCAGAGTCTGTTTTAGACAAAATATTTAAGTGAAAAAAGTTAATAAAGGAAAAAAAAAGAATATTTCACTAACAGCAACAAGGGGACCTGGGAATGAGAGTGTAAGACCTCAGTGTAAGACCTCAGTGTAAGACCTCAGTGTAAGACCTCAGTGTAAGACCTCAGTGTAAGACGTCAGTGTAAGGCCTCAAGACTGATTAAAAATCCCTACTCCTTCCTCCGCTGGTCCACGTACTGGAGGTCGAAGTTCACAGTTAAAGGGACAGTACGCTGCTGCGTCTCAATTGACTCATAGAGAGAGGAGAATGAACGTGTATCTGGCATGCCCTAAATGCCTGAGAGGTTTGTATTGATATTGCAGCGATACGTTCCAGAGAATCCACTGCCAGGGCGTAAGGTGAGCAACTAATACTGTTTAAAGCAATAGTAAGTAACCTTGATATTGCTAGTAGCAGTAGTAATGGTAATAATAGTTATAGTAGTAGTAGTAGTAGTAATAGTAGTCGTAGTAGTAGGAGTAGTAGTAGTAGTAATAGTAGTAGTAAGAGTAGTAGTAGTAAGAATAGTAGTAGTAGTAGGAGTAGTAATAGTAGTAGGAGTGGTAATAATAGTAGTAGGAGTAGTAATAGTAGTAGTAGTAAGAGTAGTAATAGTAGTAGGAGTAGTAATAGTAGCAGTAGTAATAATAGTAGTAGGAGTAGTGGTAGTAGTAGTAGTAATAGTAGCAGTAGGAGGAGGAGGAAGAGGAGTAGTACTACTAGTAGTAGTAGTATTGTTATGAGTTCCTTTCTCTGATTTTTATTCACTAAAGTAGATTGTGTTTTATTTTCTACGATTCTTTTTATTATGAATTTAATTCTTTTTCTGCTTCGTGGAAGGGAAGATATAAACTTAATGAATATCATATACATTGCTCATAAACATTTAAGCATAATGGCGGTAATGTCAGGTTTACTCACTGTGCGAGTACACCTATCATTACCTCCGGAATAGCGGTCCTAATAACGGTGTTAAGAGTAGCAGAGGTAATGGCGTCCGGAACGGTGATAATGGCGTTCAGGGTGTCGTTGTCAGGAATGAAAATAAAAATGGCTCTGGTGGTGATATTAACAGCGATGTAAATCTATGTGGAATGGGCAGTATGTTGTGAACATGAGCCTGTGTCTTCCCTTGCTCAGGAAGATATTGTTCCCTATACGTGAACCTTCCTGCTAATCTGTTTGGGCTAATTCCCGTTATTCAATGTCCCGAGCAGTGCGACGGATGGTTGAAGATTTTCCCTGTACCTGGATGGTATGTACTGTCAACACGTTTGAAACGTCATGCAGTGTGTCTCCAGGAAATAACACTATACCTCTTGTCTGAATAACAGGTGTCAATAAAAATGGTTTTTATTCTATAACTCTATGGACATTTATAAGCACTGTTATAAGTAGATATTATGGGGTACTTGTTTATCAATATTAGGCGTTACTCTGGGTTTGGTGCTTTCCCCATGAATGTTATTATTGCATTATCAGATGTCAGGAAAAGGCTCTGATGTTAGGGAAGGTGCCATTGAAAGTACGTTGCTTCATGCAGCATTAATTAAGACGTTAATACTTTAGGTACGAAAGCATCTTATGTCTCTGCTCTGACAATGGAAGGAGATGTAGACAAAGACCACACCACTTTCAGACCAAGACAAAGATCACACCACTTGGAGACCACGACGAAGACCACAAGACCTGGAGACCAAGACGAAGACTACACCACTTGGTGTCCAAGACAATGACCATCCCACCTGGAGACCAATACAAAGACCACACCATCTGTACCTCTCTCTCATATGGTACATAATAGCGACAAGCAGATGAATAATAAATAAATGTTGCACTAACCTACTAGGACTTAACAAATTTAACGTCTGTCATCACAACTTCAGCTACTGTACTAAATTTTCTAAAACACGTGCTGATCCTTCTGCAGAAATAATGACTGTAGTTACAACTACTATAGCTATTGGTACAACTACAACAGCTGTTGGTACAACTACAACAGCTGCTGCTACAACTACAACAGCTGCTGCTACAACTACTTATACATTGCCGCTACAAAATAAAAAGCAAAATGAACCAAAAGGGAAAACATGTGTTTGACAGATAAGTTTGCCTCAGCGCGAGGGGAAAAGAAATATTCAAAATTTACTTAAATGTCTGGTTAGAAATGCCGTCAAGATGCGGCATTAATGCTTGGGTAAACTTTTACTGACGGCCAGGAAGGAAGGCAGGGATTTCTGGGGGGCATGTTAGGGTGGCGGGGGTGTGTGTAGAGTGGAGAGGAAAATTCTGCAAGGAGAGAGATAGAGAGGGAAGGAGGACGGTATAGGAAGTGACTATTGGTGGGGAAAACACTATAGGGAAGAACTATATTAGAATGAACTTTACTTAGGGGAATCTTATAAGGGAGGACTTTTAGAGCTGGTGGAAAAAAAAAGTAAAATTTGAGTCAGGGTAGTGGAATCACTCAGGAAATCTCACAACTAAACAGATAAAAGGGAGAATAGGTTAAAACTATTTAAGGTTTAGTGAAAGTGCGACATTTTTCTTATTTAACTTACAGGGAGTTATTGGTTTTGCATATATATATATATATATATATATATATATATATATATATATATATATATATATATATATATATATATATATATATATATATATATATATATATATATATATCAATAACAACCTGCACTACCCAGGGTTGAACCCATGCTGCTTGCCCGCCTCATGGTGAGAGAAACACATGACGCTCTTGACCACTGAACCAAAGGATTGTGTGGTTCAGTGGTCTAGAGCGTCATGTATTTTCGCTCACCATGAGGCGGGCCAAAGCAGCATGGGTTCGACTCCTGGCTAGTGCAGTGTTGTTATTGATCAATACCACTCGTTCGTGGTTACAATAATATAAATTTGCTGAGGCAAACTTATCTGTCAAACACATGTTTTCCCTTTTGGTTCATTTTGCTTTTTATTTTCATATAGTTCCTTGATAATGTGAGTAGTCACGAAAGCACTTGGAATTCTTCTATTTTTTCATAGTGGTTGTCTTGCATATTTTGATATCACCTGTTTACTGTGATCTTTTTGCATATATATATATATATATATATATATATATATATATATATATATATATATATATATATATATATATATATATATATAAACTTGCCGATTAGGTAAAACTGGTCAATTAGCAAGAACTCATCTAAAATTAAGTCCTTTCTAAAATTTTCTCTTATACGTTTAAAGATATATTTTTTTTCATTTATGTTAATGTAAGAATTTATAATTTTGTACCAAGAGAAACTTTGAAAACCTACCTAACCTTATTACAACAAGAGCAATTTAATTTAGCCCAACCCAACTAAGTATATTTTAGATACGTTAACATTAATTTAATAATAAACAAACACAATGAAATATATTTTTTTCGTTATGTTCAGAATGATTTTGGCGAAATTATTGCATACCCAAATCTTCACTTGTCTTATATGGCAAGGTGAGCGTTGCTATTTAAGCCAAAATCGCAAGTTTTACCTAATCGGCACGACATATATATATATATTATATATATATATATATATATATATATATTATATATATATATATATATATATATATATATATATATATATATATATATATATATATATATATATATATTATATATATATATATATATATATATATATATATATATATATATATATATATATATATATATATATATATATATATATATATATATATATATATATATATATATATATATATATATATATATATATATAATAACCAATCACTGCTTGCTGGTTGAACCCATGCTGCTGCCTCATGGTGAGAGAAACACATGACGCTCTAGACCACTGAACCAAAGGATTGTGTGGTTCAGTGGTCTAGAGCGTCATGTGTTTTCGCTCACCATGAGGCGGGCCAAAGCAGCATGGGTTCGACCCCTGGCTAGTGCAGTGTTGTTATTGATCAATACCACTCGTTCGTGGTTACAATAATATAAATTTATTCACAGATTTTGTATTTTACTGACAATAATAAATGTAAACAGCCATTGATAATGTTGGATTAGTGGCAGTTGACTAAAACCTTCTTTTTATTTTTTACATCTATGAAAAAAATAAAAATTTTCGTATAATATTTAAAATTTAAACAAAATACAAAATTCTGAAAATTTTAACAAAATTATTTAACAATATATAAGATTCTTTTAAGATTTATATTTAGGTCAATTCGGCTTCTCTGACCAACTCCACATAACAAGCAAGAAATACACCAGGAGATACACAACTTTCAGAGACTATACAATGGGACACATCGCTCTCGGTGTGTATACAGTAGGTTACGAAGTATATACGGATATCCTCGGTTCTCTTAGTATATTCAGAGATACCCAGGTCAACGAGTACTAGTGAATGAGCCTCGGTTAATATAAGAACATAAGAAAGGGGGAATACTGCAGCAGGCCTACTGGCCCATACTAGGCAGGTCCTCCTCAAACCCAAACCCACTAACAAAAATATTTGCCTAACAACCACGCCAGTTGGAGCCTCGGTTAACAACCACGCCAGTTGGAGACTAGGTTAACAACCACGCCAGTTGGAACCATGGCTAACAACCACGTCAGTTGGAGCCTCGGTTAACAGCATCTACGCGAGTTGGAGCCTCGGTTAACAGCATCTACGCCAGTTGGAGCCTCGGTTAACAACCACTACGTCAGTTCCGCTCAAGCTGATAACTAACCCCCACAGCTGTGACAAGCATGACGCATATCTATATATTTCTCTTCCTCTTGACGAACACAGTTAACCTTATTAAGAGGCACCGAAAAAAACAATTAACCGCAATTTGCCTACTTCTCCTCTGGCAAATGTCTGTATTGTGTGTACAGTTTTTTTCCCCTTCCGTACGTAAGGACGAGAATGTGTTATAATACGCAGATGTATCCTAAGACTTTTTAAATTGGTCTGAACCAGAGAGACGAGGGGAAAGGAGGATCTGAATCTGTTATTATTTTCAGTTTTACTGAAGACTTTAGCTTCAGTTTTATTCGTTTTTAGAGCAAAGTTGGAAAAGGTGAAAAGTTCGTCATCTCGGAGTGAAGAGTGGGATGACATGACGGAGGAGGAGATTAGAAAAGGGAGAAGGATTAAAGAAAGATGGAAGTAAAGATTAGGCAGATAAAGAAATGAAGATAAAATAAATATTAAGAGCACCATATATATATATATATCCGAGACACAGAGTACATTAGTACTTACTAATGTACTCAGTGTCTCGGTGAATACTCTGGGAATACTCAAGTACAAACACACACGCACACACACACACACTCACCAGGGCCGGGAGGTGTGAATCGACCCCAGCAACCACAAACAGGTGACTACACACACACTAATCCCAAGAAAACCTCATACTCTACAGCCTACCGCCTGAAAGGCAACATTTCCACCACAGAGGAGGTGTTTATGTGCGACTTGAGAACATGAAGGCGTCTCTCTGTCTCTTTACCAGACGATAACACTGACGAATTTTCTCTCGACCATCTCTCAAATTTTTCCTAGATTCTGTTTTACACCGGCAAGGTCAACCAGCTGGTTTTTCTTAACACATGTTTAGGAATAAAACCTGCAATGTAGTTTATTTCTGTTGGAATATTTCAGGAACTTTTTCTCTTTTACTCGACTCACAACTGCCAGGTAAATCCTGGTATATATTTATTCCTAAGTGAACAGAGGCAACAGATGTAAAACAAATTGCCAATACACTTCGACTCGCCCTGGATTTGAACCCGGGTTATTTCGTTTGCTTGCTGAATGTTACGAGTTACCTAATAGGATATCGTCCGCACGATATGGCAGTTAAAAAGTGCCTTGATAAACGGTTTAAAACCGACAAATTGAAGATTGCGACACTTATGCAACATATCGGAGTCTTTATTGAAGAAACGTTTCGCCACACAGTGGCTTCATCAGTCCAATACAAAGCAGAAAGGTGTAAGGAGAGGAGTAGTTTGAGGTAATCAGTCCCTCCAAGCTGAGGGACTGATTACCTCAAACTCCTCCTCTTCTTGCACCTTTCTGCTTTGCATTGGACTGATGAAGCCATTGTGTGGCGAAACGTTTTATTCAGTAAAGATTCCCATATGTTGCATAAGTGTCTCAATCTTCAAAAAGTGCCGTGTTTATTCAAATTCAAACAATATGTAACTGATGTCGTCTCATGTATGCGCTTAAAGCACGCACGTTAAGAAACAAACAACGCTTATCTGCAAGGAAATGTCACCATCTATGACGACATAACATTTAGTAACCTGGCCTTAACACAACTCAGTAAGAAATCCAAATATATGATAAATTCTCTGAGAGGTGTTGCAATACAACCACAGATGGTGTTAATACAAGAGTAGTGCCAATGATGATGTATTCGCTAATATAAAATCCTCAACGAATTATACTGCATTCACTTTATTATCTTGAAATATCTTTCCGATACTTGGAGTTAATTCAGAACGAGCCCGTCAGAATTATTTTTGTCAAAGAATCACTAAATTCCGTAATTTAAGATGGGAGTTCATAATTCCTGATAATCTAAGGCAAGATAATTGAACTTAACAAGGTTGCCTAAATGATGTTGAGATGATAACAAGTCTTACTTAAGGTTTAAAGGAATATACACATCCAAATGGATAAAAAAAAGGTCATGCAATGATGTTAGATACTATAACTTACATAAACCGTATTATTATAGACAACACTGCCTCAGAACCCATTCATAGAAAATGGATTTATTTGCCAATACGTTCTTCCTCAAAATCCCATCGTCTTTAATCCCTCGCTGAAAGAAATGTCAAGAGCAACTGCTCATGAAGAGACCTCTTGCCATGCAGTCATTAAGTAAATATAACAAAATTATGTTCACTGATAGCTCGCACGAACCCCCTAACAAGGCTGCATC
Source organism: Cherax destructor (assembly GCA_009830355.1). Taxonomy (NCBI): domain Eukaryota; kingdom Metazoa; phylum Arthropoda; class Malacostraca; order Decapoda; family Parastacidae; genus Cherax; species Cherax destructor. The sequence continues at coordinate 157,081 of WNWK01001407.1, forward strand.
TGTTCTTGTCGAGTTAAGAATAAATTTTGTTTGCTTGGGTTTCTGCTTTACAAACTGAACAGTTTGCCATCCATACACCACTAAAGTTAACATTTGCCACTAAAGCTAATCCTTTATCATTACTGCTGTATCATTATTGCTTCTGCATACACTTGGATTGCATAAATATCAACATTTCTAGTAGAGAAGCTGGGAATAAATACGAAAACATCCAAGAGAAAGAATTAATATACTCACACTTTTCGTTGATTCCGCTTCAAACTGACATTTTTCTATATAGTGAAAGTTGAAAAGTTACCTAAAGAAAGTGCTTAGAAAGAAGTCAATTTGGAGTTTCAAGCATTCAAAATACTAGTAAAAGTGTTAAGCAATGAATTCGAATATCACAAGAATACAATTAGAAACCACGTTATATATGTAATCCACAAAATACAAATAACCCGCACTGGATGTAATCCTCTATAATAACATTAAGACAGACACAAAAACTGAGCAGCTTGCTGAGGGAAAAAATGTGGTAGAAAGGGGTCATAGAAGGAAGCCATGAGTATTTACCACCACAGGGATGAACAACACCTGGCCACTCACAGCTTCCCACAGCCACAGGAAAGGAGACCTCTTCCTCACAGACTCTATAACACCAACAATCACAAACTTCATATCCTCAAGCTCCTTCACCCTTGCATACTTCCACCCACCCACACACTCCTCTACCCACACACCCTTCAACCAGGACACTCCACCTGCGCACCCCGTTGCTGGACACGTAGCATACAGTGTTTACTGACAGACCGTACATACAACATAGTTGCTTAACCGCCTCTGCAAACAACATTCAGTGTTGGATAATCAGTCGTACACACAACATTCACTGTTGCCTGATCGGCTCCGCAAACATCAATACTGCATGACCGGACATGTATACAGTGTTGTCTGACTAGCTGTACGTACGACCTTTCGACTCCTGAAGCACATTTCTCCCACAGATGTTTATGCTCGTAGCAGCACAGAGGTGCTGCTACGGGCATAAACATCAGCACGCGCCCTCATAGAAGGATGGCGATCAACCTCCCGCGCCCTCATTACCATAAACAAAAATCAACTCGCGCCTACATACGAGTAAGCACCAACTCGCTCACACGAAGTTAAGCACCTGCCACTCGCACCCTCGTGCGAGTAAAACACTAACTAGCTACCTCATACGCGTAAACAAATACCCTGAATTGGCTAGTCCATTTAATTAGGATTTATTAGCCAATTATTTTCTCTGATCGCTGGGGATGTAAAGTGTGTGTAGTAGCAACAGTGAGACCGGTGACTCGTGTTGGTACACTCACTACACATACACACACACACGCACACACACACACACATACACACACAGTGAAGAGGCGGGGCCAGGAGCTATGACTCGACCCCTGCAACCACAACTAGGTGAGGTGAGTACACACACACACACACGCACGCACACACACTGGATCCATACATATCTTTAAGAAGAGGTACGATAAAGCTCATGGAGCAAGGAGAGATTGGACCTAGTAGCGACCAACGAAGAGGCAAGGCCAGGAGCTACGACTCGACCCCAGCAACAACAAATAGGTGAGTACACACACACACACACACACACACACACACACACACACCTCTCAGTTGCTGTCTAGGTAATATATATGAAGTTTTGGCTAATTCATAGCCTGAGAGAACACGATTTCATGGCGAAGTGAGTCTTGTTGGCAGACATTTGTTATGAACTGATGTTTGTGAGGGCAGGAATAACTATATTAGCGTAGAGAAGCCTAATGTGATACCGTGTGTGTACTCACCTAATTGTACTCACCTAATTGTGGTTGCAGGGTCGAGACTCAGCTCCTGGCCCCGCCTCTGCACTGTCCGCTACTGGGTCTCTGCTCTCCCTGCTCCGTGAGCTTTATCATACCTTGTCTTAAAACTATGTATGGTTCCCGCCTCCACTATATCGTTCGCTAAACTATTCCACTTCCTAACTACTCTATGGCTGAAGAATTGCTTCCTAACATCCCTCTGACTCATCTGAGTCTTCAGCTTCCAGTTGTGTCCCCTTGTTTCTGTGTTTCCTCTCTGGAACATCCTGTCACTATCTACCTTGTCGATTCCCCGCAGTATTTTGTATGTCGTTATCATGTCTCCTCTAACCCTTCTGTCCTCCAGTGTTGTTAGTCCTATTTCCTCAACCTTTCTTCATAAGGCAGTCCCCTGAGTTGTGGAACTAGCCTTGTCGCAAACCTTGCACTTTCTCTAATTTCTTGACGTGCTTGACCAGGTGTGGGTTCCAGACTGGTGCTGCATACTCTAGTATGGGCCTGACGTATACGGTATACAGTGTCTTGAACGATTCCTTGTTAAGGTAACGGAACGCTAATCTTAGGTTTGCCAGTCGCCCATATGCTGCCGCGGTTATCTGGTTGATGTGTGCTTCCGGAGACGTGCTTGGTATTATACTCACCCCAAGGTCTTTCTCCTTTGATGAGGTTTGTAGCCTTTGTCCACCTAGCCTGTACTCTGTCAGCGGTCTTCTTTGCCCTTCTCCGATCTTCATGACTTTGCATTTGGTGGGGTTAAATTCGAGAAGCCAGTTGCTAGACCAGATGTCAAGCTTGTCCAGGTCACTTTGAAGTCCTGCTTGGTCTTCATCCGATGTGATTCTCCTCATTAATTTCACATCATCTGCGAAAAGAGACACTTCTGAATCTATCCCATCCGTCATGTCATTCACATATAGCAAGAATAGCACTGGTCCTAGGACTGACCCCTGCGGTACACCGCTCGTCACAGGCGCCCACTGTGATACCTCATCACGCACCATGACCCGTTGTTGCCTCCCTGTGAGGTATTCCCTGATCCATTCCAGTTCCCTTCCTGTTATTCACGCTTGGTCTTCCATCTTCTTTACTAATCTCATGTGAGGAACTGTGTCAAAGGCCTTCCTGCAGTCCAAGAAAATGCAGTCAACCCACCCTTCTCTCTCCTGCCTTACCTCTGTTACTTTATCATAGAACTCTAGGAGGTTTGTTACACAGGATTTGCCTTCCCTGAATCCGTGCTGTCTGGCGTTGATTAACCTGTTCTGCTCCAGATGCTCCACCTTTCTTTTTCTGATGATTTTCTCCAAGACTTTGCACACTATACACGTAAGTGACACCGGTCGTGTGTGTGTGTGTGTGTGTGTGGTGTGTGTGTGTGTGTGTGTGTGTGTGTTTTGGAAGGAAAAAGGACAATCCCTTCACTGACTACTGAACCAAGTACTACTACATAGCCATACTATGACTACTATCATAATAATTTATCATTTTCGCTTCTTCTATTACGTTGACATCGTTTTCATCTTGATTGCTTTCGCCAGACTCGTTTTTCTTCTTGCTATTCATCTTGCTTCTCTCTCTATCTCTCTCTCTCTCTCTCTCTCTCTCTCTCTCTCTCTCTCTCTCTCTCTCTCTCTCTCTCTCTCGTTATTACACCCATTGGAATGAAAATGAATATGCTCGTTAATCTCAATGGACTCACATTCTTATAGCAAAATGTATTGTGTTACTGAGATGTCTTGATGAGAGACAATGCAGTGAAACAGACATAACTAGGCCAGTACACACACACACACACACACACACACACACACACACACACACACACAAGAAAACAGACTCACAAGCAGACGTACACACAAACAGGCCACATGTCTTTCGACAAGAGCGTTTGACAACAGTAACTAACACAAAGAGAATGGGACAGATACTTCGAGGGTTAAGATGGACTTTGTCATGAAAAACGGTCAAAATGACTCTAGAAATTGTAAGAACACGATTGTAAACAAAATATCAGCAACAGAATCAAAGAGAGAGGAGTGGATGAACCATCAAGGTTGGACTAAGTATTCTCCTTAGGTGCCTCAGGCATAGGTTTAACAAAACATGAGATCCTTTGGTGCTTGCCACCGACCAGTCAGCACCGAGTTTGGACAACCTTGTGTAATGAACATTTCCTAAAGATACCTTAAGGATGTTGTCAGGGTCATCTTAAGGATGTTGTCAGGGTCACCTTAAGGATGTTGTCAGGGTCACCTTAAGGATGTTGTCAGGGTCACCTTAAGGATGTTGTCAGGGTCACCTTAAGGATGTTGTCAGGGTCACCTTAAGGATGTTGTCAGGGTCTGCGCCCACTTCCCTCCTACGGTCCCAGACCAGCAGAGAAATGCAACAGGGGACTGAATGTATAAACTAGACTTCAGAAGACGACCACTCGAGGGAGGTTCCATGAATCTGCTGAAGGGCTCTTGATCCAAGGAACTGAAACTGACTTTCATTTTGCATGGATCGAAACTGATTGCCTGTCATTACCCCAGGCACTGTATGACCCCTAAGGGGTTAGCACACGCCCACGAATGTAATTATGATGGAATACGGAAGAGATAAAGGAATAAGAGAATTCTTGAACGTGGTACAGCAGGAAATAGATTAAAATGGAGAAATAACGAATGATATGGGGAAGTATTTAGCCGGATAGTGATGGCAGGCAGAAGAAATATTCATGAAAAGAAACAGAGGAAAGGGTGGTAAGAACGGAGAGAATCTGAGATTCAATCAAAGGTGAAGAGAAGCAAAAACCAAAATTGGAAGATCATGGAAAATAAACATAAGGGGCAAATGAACAGTAGAGAAAGAAGAGAGGAGAATAGTCAGAAATGTATGACTCAGCGTCAAAAGGCAAATCTGAACCAAAGCTGAGATACAGTTATAACAGAAGAAAACGACAGTAAAGGGCCAGATATAAAGACTAACGAAGGAGAGAGAACTCACAAAAAATTACCGGGAAGTCTGCGAGCTGAACAATCCCTTTAACGAGATATTTTAGTAAGAAAAGGGGTAGGAGTAGAGAGTCTAAGAATAAGAGTACACCAACAAGTACTTGACTCAATAAACACGACTTGAGAAGAGGCGAGGAAACTTCTCAATAAGCTAAATACTTCAATGGCAATATAACCTAACAATGTATCTCCATGGGTTCCGAGAGAGGTCACATATGTAATCAGCCCATCAATCTTGAAAAGACTGATGGACTGATTACATCGGCTTCAGGCTGAGGGACTGATTACCTCAAACTCCTGATTTTCACCATTCTTCTTTGTATAGGACTGATGAAGCCACTGTGTGGCGAAACGTTTCCTAAGTAAAGATACCCAAGTGTTTCACGTGTGTCTAATTTATCAACTTGTTGGTTCTCTGAACCGTTTATCTGCAGCACTATCAATCTGCAGGCCGTGGTTCGCCTCCCTGTTCATCATTTTTTTTCAATTTAATTGAACAATTGTACCAAGAGAAGGTCCGACGAAGGTCAACTAGGAGGAGGTTTGGTCTGAAATCAGAGTCTTGGGAGCGATGATCCTCGGGTCGATTCCCAGGTTGAAAACAAACGTACATCGCAGTATCAAGAGAGTTTAGTTTCACCTTCACTACAACGCAGTGAAGACGGCAATAAAAACTAATAAAAAAATATATATACGCTCTTATTATCCACTCAGGACCCCAAGAAACATGACCTAAAGAACCAGACCATAACACTTCATGAGACCTCTTTCACAACCCCCACCTTAGGCAGCACCGCCGACACTAATGCAGCACCAGCACCACCAACACTGCTACTAGTGGCACCACCACCACTGGTGTAGCACCATCACCACCAGCACTACTACATAGTTGTAGTAGTGCTGCACCAGCACCAATGGAGTAGCACCATCACCACTAACACTACTACAACTAGCACCACCACTAGTGCAGCACCAGCACCACCAACGTTGCTACTACGAGCACCACCACTGATAATGCACCATCATATTTAACATTGTTAATAGCACCAATAGTATTTACAGTACTACTACTACTAACACTATCAGCACTGTCAACACTACCACTAAACACTAATAATACCCAACACTATTATTGTTATTATTATTTATTATTATTGTTATTATACTCATAATGGAAAGAGCTTAAACCCGAAGGGGTCACACAACACCTGGGAATGAGAGCCAATCAGGTAGTAGTATTAATATATTATTTTCATTATTATTATTATTGGTAATAGTAGTATTGGTAATGCTAATGGTAGTAGTAGTAGTAGTAGTCGTAGTAGTAGTAGTAGTAGTAGTAGTAGTAGTCGTAGTCGTAGTAGTAGTAGTAGTAGTCGTAGTCGTAGTAGTAGTAGTAGTAGTAGTAGTAGTAGTAGTAGTAGTAGTAGTAGTAGTAGTAGTAGTAGTAGTAGTAGTAGTAGTAGTAGTAGTAGTAGTAGTAGTAGTAGTAGTAGTAGTAGTAGTAGTAGTAGTAGTAGTAGTAGTGGTCGTCGGAGTAGTAGTAATAAAAGGTGATAAAATCACGGAGTTATTAACAGTTTTAGTTTAGCTCATCAGAAATAAATCGAAATTTCGCTTTCTTTTAAACCTTCCAGTACATTATTAATCAGTTCTAGGTGAAGACTTTTGACCAGTTCCAGGTGGAAGCTATTAATCAGCTCTAAGTTGAGGCTATTGGTCAGTTCTAACTCGAGGCTATTGGTCAGTTCTAAGTTGAAGCTATTGGTCAGTTCTAAGGGGAGGTTATTTATCAATTCCAAGTCGAGGCTGTTAATCAGTTCTAAGTCGAGGCTATTGATCCTAGAGAGTTCTGCCATTTATCCCCTTACTGCCCATTCTTCCTCTTCTACTCCCTCTACTCTTTCACTCTCTTCTCTTCTCCCTTTTCACTGATCTCAGGTTCTCATCTCCCATCTTCCATTCCTTATTGCTATTTCTTTCCTTTCCCTTCTACTTCCTTTCTAGCCTTTCATCTCTTATACTTCACTTGTTTTTGCTCCCCTGCAAGGAAAGTACCTGCGAGGGGACTAGACGGAGCCGTCCAAGGGGATTATATTAATTGGGTAGTAGGTATCGTTGCCCAGGTGACGAGGGAAGGAGTGATGGGACAGAGACTTTAATGATCCAGCTTAGTAGGAAGAGAGGGGAGATAGTGAAGAGATAGTGGGAAGGAAAAGGGAAGGAAAGAAAGTAGGAAGACTTGAGGAGGGAGAGAGGGAAGAAATTAGAAAGGAGGGAATATCGTAATTTCATACATGGATGCAGAATTTATGTACGAGAGATCAAGAGGCTTGGAGCTAACCACCTTGAGTCGATAGAAAATTAAGAGGCAGAGACAGAAGCTGGAGTTCAACCACTTGTGTATACACACAAAACGGTTCATAAAATGAAAAAAAAAACACGGAACGGGTGGTGGTTTGAACCCGTGGCAAGTGAGTCTATTTGCAATTGTGTTATTACAGTTTCGTGAGTCACTAACGGGCCATGTTTGGCAGACCCGCCCCAGGATGCATTCTGTTGTTTAGTGACGAAGAGAACTTCCTTATTTCCTTTCCGCCCCACGGCATTCCTTCCTTCCTCCTCCCTCTCTTTTCTACCAGGAACCTTCCCAACACCGCCTCACCAACACAGGAACCTCCCCAACACCGCCTCACCAACACAGGAACCTCCTCAACACCGCCTCACCACACAATCCCGTGTTTGGATGCATTGAAAAGTACGCCAAACTCGTGGGTGCCGCAGAAGAAGTTAGATGGAGAACGACTACCCAGAAAATAGTTGACGGGGATTTAAAGACCGGTTGGCAGCACCCGAAAATAACTTCTTGAAGGAGATCTTCAAGACAACCTGACTGAGGTCTTACAGACCGTTTGAAGACTGCTCGAAGAGACGCTTGAAGACTTCTTGACGAGAGGCTTGACGAGAGGTTTGAAGACTGCTTGAAAAAAGACTAAGACTGCTTGATAAGGGTTTTCAAAACCAACTGACGAGGGTCTTAAAAGCTGCTTGACGGAGGTCTTATAGACAACTTGACGGATGTTTTAATGTTTGATGGAAGTCTTATTTACTACCTGAAGACCTTAAAGGCTCCTTGACGGTGGTTTTAAGGACTGTTTGCCTAACGTCTTTATAACGACTGATGCAGACGGGGAGAAAGACTGACGGGAGATTGCGAGAGGCTGTCAAAATGTCTTAAAAAAATTGATCATTAAAGACTCAAGAGAACGAACTCAGTGAATACCTTCATTAACGCTGTCGTTAACGAAGGTATTCACTGTACTTAAGTGTCATTAACTCTTTCAGCTAAATGTTACGGCCTACTGCCCTTGAACGCTTCACAAAATAAAGAAAGGCGTTCAGTATTATAACATTATATCTCAGGATTAAATATAAACACTCAGAGAAACACAACGGCAAGCACACGCACACCTCGGGGCCAGGAGCTTTGACTCGACCCCTGCAACCACAACTAGGTGAGTACACACACATACACACAAACACACACACACGTCAAAATATATTAACTTCAAAGAGATGAAATAAACTGGCCTCCAGAATTGAGTTATTTGAGTTATGAAAAGAGACTAAAGGCACTGAAAATGTCCTCATGCGAAGAAGAGAGAAGGAAAGATATTAATACACATCCATTTATAAAAATGTGAACAAATTAAGTCAAAAGGATTCCTTGTAATCCACAGGATCGAGAACAGGAAGAACTAACGTTAAACTACCTGGAGGGTGTTCCGGGGGTCAACGCCCCGCGGCCCAGTTTCTGACCAGACCTCCCGGTGAATCAAAGCCTGATCAACCAGGCTGTTTTGGCAGCAAGTAGTTCAACGTAACGAACCACAGCCCGGCTGATCGGGTACTAACTTTGCATATTTATCCAGCTTCCTCTTGAAGGCAGCCAGAGGTCTATTTGTAATTCCCCTTACGCCTGGTGGGAGGCTGTTGAGCAGTCTTGGGCCCAGGACACTTATAACTACGCTGAAAGCAGTAGTTAATATATTTGCGCAAAACAAATCACTGAAAATTTAAAATAATTGTAATACAATTTTAATGATAGAAGACCCGTCATGAGCATTTCCAATATTCCTCTAAATTCAAATTGAAAATTAAGAGTAGAAATATATCCAACAAACAAAAATTGCAGAATGAAAAAAAAAAATCAATCAATCGCAAAAAAAGAGCCAACAAAAATAATAAAAGTCAAAGAAAGACAAATGTAAGTCACCTCGAGACTGACGCAACGAAAAGTTAATAAACAACACGGAATTATAAAAACACGGCTTGCCAGAGAGATGAATTAGTCTTACCTAAGTCCCAATTAAAAAGAACTCCCCAAAATGAGAGTTATGAGCCACCATTAGAGAGAGAGAGAGAGAGAGAGAGAGAGAGAGAGAGAGAGAGAGAGAGAGAGAGAGAGAGAGAGACGGATATGACTACCTCGAGTAAGGAAGACAATTAGCGGGCGTTTAGCTATCTCTAAACTTAATTGCTGATTAAATACAGGCAAATAATGTCCACATTAGTCATTGTCACACGGTGGGTTTTCGGGGTGTGGGTGGGGGAGATATGAGAAGTGGGGAGTTAGGTGGGGATGGGGAGAGAACGAGGAGGGAGAGGAGGAAGGGGAAATCAACGGCAAAGTATGCTGGGAAAAAGTGTAAAGGGATATGGAAAAATGGATATTTATTATTGAAAGTGCAATTGAAAGCTCATGGAGCAGGGAGAGCAGAGACCCAGTAGCGGACAGAGAAGAGGCGGGGCCAGGAGCTGAGTCTCGACCCCTGCAACCACAATTAAGTGAGTACATGCAAACACAGCTGTGACTCGACCCCTGCAACCACAATCAGGCGAGTACACACACATGCGCGCGCGCGCACGCACACACTCACACACACACACACACACACACACAAATACAACAGACCTAGTGTCTAATCAACATGTGCCTAGGACAAAATGGTAACTAACTAACATATACACACACACACGCTCACACACGCACACGTTTCTTAGCTGTACCTATTTACAAATAAACTGAAAAAGATACATTTATAAAAACTAAAAAAAAAATATAAGCGTTCATGAATCACGGGAAAACATGAAGAAATAGAGCTTCGTCTCTGGGTTTTAACAGCAGACGAGAGCATCACACTCCGTCGCCCTCAGGCTCAGCCCAGACTATTTCCTTAAGCTGTCAAAAGTCACTGGACCGTATCTGTTTGGGACCTGCGACCCTTTCCGGCCAGATGTACTCGAGTGAACAACTGGTTGGTGTGTCTGTACACATGTATGTGGTGGTAATATCAATGTTAAGTACAATTAGCAGCTGTGTTAATCAAAGATTTCTATTTCAAAAGTTCGGCTGCAACAATTTCTCTTCTTACAGTTACGGCTCAAACAATTTCCACGCCAGCAATTCCTGACCCGATTTTTTTTTATTACTGATCCCGTGGCAGTCCATCGGTATATATTCCGTTCTCACAGCTTCTTCCAAGGCAAGAGAGATATGAGAAGTTCAAAATGCCCACAAGATGTTTACTGGTCGCACAGAACCAATAAAACTTCTAAGTTACTCGAGAAGTGTCAGAGCAGTTGGAATGTTCTCTCTGGAATGGATAAGAGATATCTGTGATTCTTCACATATGTGGTAAATGATATAAATATTTGATCAGGATAGCAGACATAAGGGATATTACCGCAACAAACTCAGAAATTTTCGAGGGGAAACGCAACCAGTTAGTAAGGTCTCACCTAGATTACGCAGCTCAGTTCTGGTCTCCATATTACAGAATGGATATTAATTCGTTAGAAAACATTCAGCGTAGAATGACTAAATTAATACATAGCATTAGAAATCTTCCGTATGAAGAAAGATTGAAGACCCTAAAATTACATTCACTTGTAAGACGAAGAATGAGGGGAGACATGATCGAAGTGTATAAGTGGAAGATGGGTATTAACAAAGGGGATATAAATAAGGTCTTGAGAATATCTCTCCAAGAGAGAACGCGCAATAATGGATTCAAATTAGAAAAGTTTAGATTTAGAAAGGATATTGGAAAGTATTGGTTTGATATAGGGTAGTTGATGAGTGGAACAGTCTGCCTAGTAGGGTTATTGAAGCAAGGACCTTGGGTAGTTTCAAATTTAGGTTGGATAAATTCATGTGATAGCGCACAAAATGAGGGCCATAGGCATTACTGGGAAGGTAGGCAGATGGATATTTGAGTTCCTAACACACAGAACACTAAAAGTAGTAGTGAACAGAGCAAGATCCAACATCAGCGAGGTCAAAAGCTCAGTGCCCTAAGGCACTGTCATGGCACCTCTGCTGTTTCTTATCCTCATAGTAGACATAGATAAAAACACCCAGCACACTTTTGTATCATCATTTGCAGATGACACTAAAATAAGCATGAAAGTCACTACGGTAGAAGACACTGAAAAATTACAGGAGGACATAAGCAGGGTCTTCCAGTGGGCAGTGGAGAACAACATGACGTTCAATGGTGATAAGTTTCAGCTGCTTAGGTATGGAAAAAATGAAGAACTCAAAAGGAACACTATATACAAAACGCAAGAGGGTCACCACATAGAACGAAAGGAACACGTTAAGGACTTGGGAATAATTATGTCTGCTGATCTGTCTTTTAAAGACCATAACAAGACAAAGATCACAACAGCCAGGAAGATGACGGGGTGGGTATTGAGAACTTTCAAAACAAGGGAAATAATGCCGATGGTGACACTCTTCAAATCGCTAGTGCTCCCTCACTTAGAATACTGCTCTGTGCTGACGGCCCCGTTCAGGGCAGGAGAAATAGCAGAGCTGGAACAAATCCAGAGATCGTTTACGGCTCACATTGAGCCATTGAAACATCTAAATTATTGGGAACGCTTTCAAGTCTTGAACATGTACTCATTGGAGTGGAGGAGAGAGAGATACATGATAATATATACTTGGAAAGTACTTGAGGGCCTGGTCCCAAATCTGCACACTGCCATAACAACATACTGGAGTGAGAGATATGGGAGAAAGTGTAAAATAAACCCAGTGAGGAGCAGGGGTGCGGTGGGGACAATACGGGAGCACTGTATTAACATCCGGGGTCCCAGACTATTCAACATCTTACCAGAAGATATCCGAAACATCGCTGGAACCAGTGTAGAAGCCTTCAAGAGGAAACTGGACAAGTATCTTCATCGGGTGCCAGATCAACCAGGCTGTGATGGATATGTGGGGCAGCGGGCCTCCAGCAGCAATAGCCTGGTTGACCAGGCAAGCACCAGACGAGCCTGGCCCATGGCCGGGCTCAGAGAGTAGACAAACTCTTGAAACTCTTCAAAGGTATATCAAAGGTGTTCTTCTTTGTATTGAACTGAAGGAGCCACTAGCTGGCGAAACGTTTCCTCAGTAAAGATTCCGTAATGTTGCAAAGGTGTCTCAGTCTTCACACACATAAGAATATTACACACACACCGTCCCGAGTGAGCAAGCTCTCCTAAGCTCCTCTCCCAGTACATGCTTCCTAAGAACTTCCTCGCCTCCCCCCCCCCAGGCGCACACTTCATAACTTCAGTAAGAAGTGTAAGCATGACGCACAACTTGCAAACTTACTCCCGGCAGCGCCTCACCAGCGACCCTCATTTGCATAATCGCCCCTCGCAATTCATTCATCTATCTTGATTTTCAAGGTCCGTTTGTTAGCGTTATCGCTCTCAAACTCGTTTCTAAACCTTTTCACGCAGATAAAATTGACCATTATGCTTTACATAATATTAATATATTATATTTATCCTAGATATATACGCTAATGATTAACACACTCTTATTATGCTGGATATTATATAAAATATTGGCACTTTGCTGCATTTTATGTCGACAATGATATACCTAATAAAATGTACAATGGACACTGAAAATGGATGTCACAAAAACAACAGTTTTAAGCATTATAAACAACCACAGTAAATACTGTTTACTGTTCCATTATAAACAACCACTATGAATATTGGCTGATCAGGCCCTGGTCCACCGGGAGGCCTGGTCATGGACCTGGCCGCGGGGGCGTTGACCTCCGGAACACCCTCCAGGTATACTCCAGGTAGTCATAAGTTTCAGCCTCATAAGAGCGGGTTATTTGTGTACTGTTCCAGTCACTGCATTGTACTCTTTTATTATTTACACGAACTTATAAAAGCAATAATTACGCACAAATATTTGGAGTATATATATATATATATATATATATATATATATATATATATATATATATATATATATATATATATATATATATATATATATATATATATATATATATATGTCGTGCCGATTAGGTAAAACTTGCGATTTTGGCTTAAATAGCAACGCTCACTTTGCCATATAAGACAAGTGAAAATTTGTGTATGCAATAATTTCGCCAAAATCATTCCGAACATAACGAAACAAATATATTTCATTGTGTTTCTTTATTATTAAATTAATGTTAACGTAACTAAAATATATTTAGTTGGGTTAGGCTAAATTAAATTGCGCTTGTTGTAATAAGGTTAGGTAGGTTTTCAAAGTTTCTCTTGGTACAAAATTATAAATTCTTACATTAACATAAATGAAAAAAATATATCTTTAAACGTATAAGAGAAAAATTTAGAAAGGACATAATTTTAGATGAGTTCTTGCTAATTGACCAGTTTTACCTAATCGGCACGACATATATATATATATATATATATATATATATATATATATATATATATATATATATATATATATATATATATATATATATATATAAGTGTGGTGGTATGTAATAATTAGGTGATCGAAGAAAACCAGGAAACGTTTAAATCTGAACGCTCATTTCTCTTGGTTCGAGGATGAGCTGTCATTTCAGTCGAAGGTTTGGCAAGAAAAAAATTCACTTCGTGAGGAAAAAAAGAACTAAGTAAGACCGAAGTAGGACCCAAGAAAGTGCTCCTCAGCTCGACTTGGTAAACTATCGTATTAACCACCTGTTGATGTCGGCATAATCTTCGTTGAACTTTATGCAAGGTGCTCATGAACCTCGTCAAGTGCTGGCATCTATGTTTTTATTTTCCCTAGAAGCAACGGAAATGGCACTTTCGTGGTGAAGACAAAAGTTTAGGTGTGAGGGATGTGGAGGCGCACTACTCACTGTGTGTGTGTGTGAGAGTGAGTGAGTGAGTGAGTGAGTGAGTGAGAGAGAGAGTGAGAGAGAGAGAGAGTGAGAGAGAGAGAGAGAGAGAGAGAGAGAGAGAGAGAGAGAGAGAGAGAGAGAGAGAGAGAGAGAGAGAGAGAGAGAGAGAGAGAGAGAGAGAGAGAGAGAGAGAGCGAGAGAGAGAGAGGGAGAGGGTGACTTCCATGAAAATATTCCATGGAACCAAACTTGTATAAAAGGCTACGAGTTTATACGTTGCTGCCGTGTGCACAAATCAACCCATTATTCCACACTGACAGAAACAATATTCAATGGCTAAAAATGTAAAATAGTTCTATCAAAACGCAAACGAACGATGTTTGATTTTCGTTTGGTAGAATACGAATTACTGGAATTTCAGCTACGAACTCAAATGTTTGGGGAAACATGGGTACACTTATTCAATGATGGTATATTTACTGAAGAGTGCATCAGTAATATTACTGAGAGGTGTCTCAGCATACATATTATATATATATATATATATATATATATATATATATATATATATATATATATATATATATATATATATATATATATATATGCTCTTGCCTTATTATTATTATTATTATTATTAATATTATTATTATTATTATTATTATTATTATTATTATTATTAGTTATTATTATTATTATTGTTGTTATTATTATTATTATTATTATTATTATTATTATTATTATTATTATTATTATTATTGTTGTTGTTGTTATTATTATTAGCGGAAGTAGTTGTGGATGATTTATTATAACTGTTAAACCAGAGAGGTCCATTCAACGCAAGGAATAGTGAGAGCTTTATCCTTCATCTTCTAATCGAAAGACAGCAGACAGCCTGCCCATCCATTTGCACGAACAAAAAGAGGTGCGTATTTACAACGTATAAATAGAAAAAAGATGGGTATTTGCTGAGTAGCACGAACATGGTATATGCGCGTCAGCTATTCTCAAGTTATTGTCGTTAATTACAAAATTACTACTAAGTCGCCTGGCGATTGTTTTATTATCAACATAGACAGCATGAAACAATTTTTTTTTCTTAAATAATGCTGAATTAAAACAAATTTAAAAGTTATAAGTAAATAAATAATTTTGCGATATAAGGGCATTAAGGCCTCCCTCCCCAGGGTCTATGACACTATTAAGGACTCTGATCCCCTTAAGGACGCTGATCCCTTTAGGGATGTTGAGCCCCTTGAGGCCGCTAATTCCCTTATGGACTCTCTAGGCACACAAGCGTGGGTCCTGGAGAGTTTAGCTCCCTGTCACTGAAGTTGTATTGGAGCTGGGCGTAGATTCAACAATTCTCACCATCTAACATGCGTGTTATTGAGTTTGGGACGACGGTGAACAAGATGTAAGTTCCTGTACTTGATTGCTTGACTGCCTGCCTGCCTGTCTGCCTACCTCTATTCCTGCCTCTCTTCTTGCCTCGCTACTTGCCTTCCTGCCTGCCTGCCAGTAATCCTCTCTTTATAAATCCCCCATTAATTCCCAAAATAAACCATACTATTTCGTGTCAAGACACATTCAGCCATCTGTTGATATGACAACCACAAAATCTAGTACATCCATAGTGCAGCGTTACTCCATCTATTCAGCATTTACAAATTTAATAAAATTAATAGCAAAATCCTCATTAAACAAATTTTAATCCTAAAACAAACAATTTTCCCAATTATTCTCCAAGACATCAGTCCGAGTCAGTAATAAATATCTTAATAATATGTGTTTTCCAGTTAGGAAAAAATCCTCCAATAATGTGAGTGCTTAATAACCTTCCACTAATCCAAACGCTTAATAATCCTCCATTAATCCAGAACACCTCAATAATCCGCCTGGGGAAGCAGGTAATTCCGTCCATTTCAACAATTCTCGAAGTCACTTATAATTCCAAAATCTTTTCCGCCTTTTCCATTTAAATTCATTTTTTTTTTCAAGGACAAACGCAGCCAACTGCTGCAAGTCGAATCCATTAATTCTATTATATACGCATGGATAACAGAGGATGGCAGTCTTTATCCTGGGATATTTGACGAGAGAGAGAGAGAGAGAGAGAGAGAGAGAGAGAGAGAGAGAGAGAGAGAGAGAGAGAGAGAGAGAGAGAGAGAATTTTACTACAGCGAACTAAAACTCATCAAAATCCTAAACTTTCTTGATTCACCCCATTTTCCATTATATTTAATCGTTTGATATCTTTATTGTCTTTGCCGTGTTTATATTTTTTGTTATTCAACTCCTGCTACTAATCTTCTTTTCCACCTATATATTATATCCCTATAATAATAATCTGCCTGTTTATTTTTACCTCTCTTCACTCGCTGTCTCTTTCTACGCTTCCTCCTATTACTTGTTGTTCTTCCTCCTCTTCTTATGTGAGAACTTTATTTTAATGTAAAACAGGTGGTCCAGTGATCTCAAATTTCCAGCATCAGGCAGTAATTAGGTCGTTCGCAAGTTAAAGTGAATTTGGTCTCCAGTTAATTTGGTCCCCAAGGTATGGTCGCGTCTCAAGGCAGGGGTGTAGATAGCATCTTAGGCGCCCTGTCTGTTTGTGTCTGACTGTGTCACTATCTTTCTTGTCTATACTTACGGACACGAAGGCCGTCTTCTGGCCTAGATTGCTGGTCTGTCTCTCAGTCAAACAGAACAGTTCAGTGCTCTACAAAGACGGTAATGATTTCGAAAAACTTGTAACCACTGACTTCTCGGGAACTAAGATTTATAATCTGAATTATTTACAGTCTGAACTGCATCGTTTACAGTATTATTATTGACGTAAAAAAAAAAAACTAAATCCGTACATGTCTTTCAGTAAGAATTTCTGAAGTTAGTAGTCAAGCAGTTATACGCAAACTTTAATGTATAAAAATTTACAGTGTTTAAAATGAGCATTTACAAATTACGATGGCAAGGACTTCTGAATTTAAGTACAACCTCTTAAAGTCTCAAGAGTAGCAATTTATTTACTACAGAATTTAACAAAAAACTTAATTGTTTTAAATGAAAATATTTACAATTGGGAGAGCTAAGTTAATTGAACGAAACAGAGTTCCAATGATTTACAAAGTGCAAGACCCAGGTATTAAGCATCGCCGTTCATTATTATTATTATTATTATTATTATTATTATTATTATTATTTCCTCTTCTTCTTGCAGCGGGATTCCGTGCGATAACACGAGAATGCCTACTCGGACTGGCTTCAAACTTTCAGAGAAGGTGTATCTTACTGGTATAAAAACAAGTGGGACTATCACTGGAAAATTGGTTCCGTATCTGACAACTTTATGGTTATTTCTGAGAGGAACCGTGCTCAAGTTTCTGGGACAATAGGCAAGTAGCAGAGTTACTTCTTGCTTTTAACCTGCGCCTCAACAGTAACTCTGGCTACTATTAAGAGACTTTGTCTAGTAATTAGTGAAGGCTGGATCGAACGTCCTTCACCCCTTGCACAGAATGAGCCACACAGGTTTCGTGGTTCGTATAAATGTGATAATAATATGATCGCACCTGAAGTTATGGGTAATATCTAATCAGTAGTAGTGTAAAGGGTCTTTTAGAGTTACATTTTTATATTTTTTTATAGTATTTCACAGATACTTGAAGATTATCACCGAAAGATAATCATTAACATAATTATTATACGATACCCACTTTCAGAGAAGAAATATTTGTTTATATGTGGTCATCTTATTCGAGGTCAGAATAAACAAAAGAGAGTATTACTATTAAAATAATATATATATATTTTTATGAATGTCTAGGTAAATATTTTACTTTTCATGGAAGACTGATTAAATATTATTTTCTCACATCTCATATTTCAGAGTTTAATAAAATTCAGCAGATACTGTATAGACTTGTCGCTTTCTGACCCTTCCAAGATTTAAGTGACATTTCTGCAACACTGTGAACAGGCAGCACCATTAATCTGTACGTATTCTGAACACTTTGTATATATTTTGATGAGTATATTACTCTTGATGTGTAGGCATAGAGAACAACAGTGTGCATAATTATATATATATATATATATATATATATATATATATATATATATATATATATATATATATATATTTTTCGAGAGTATATACTGGGGGGGTATACACCTCAACATTTTCACGATTAAAGTTTCTCTCTTCGTTTCTATTCAGTTTACACCTCCCTCCTCCCTCGAGGCCAGGTACTGATACAGAACCCTCGCAACGGAGAGTGACCCACTGACAGGGATTCCCACGCCACGCTACGAGGAAGTTCGATCCCATTGATTTAAACTAAATGTATTTCGGTCGCTGCGTTATCCGAGAAAGGTATCCCCCCGAATTCTATAAGCCCAACTGCCTCTACCTCAATTCACGCAAAAGGAATAGTGTAGGGTGGTGATGGTGGTGGTAAAATTCTAATGCAGCAAAATATGCTAATATGTATTTAACATATACATACGTACTGTATGTTCGTATGAATGCATGTATGGCTACACACTTTTGTGTATGTATGTATGTGCATATGTATGTGTGTGTGCTTGTATGCTTGTGCATATGTATGTGTGTGAATGTATAAACAATTATGTCAATCACTCGACAAGTCTGAGTTTTGAGTTTTAGGTGAAGTTTCTTATAGATTTATCTTTAGCTGGAGCTTTAGTTATATTCTTAGTATTGGCTTTATAGCTTTAGTTATAGATTTGTAGTTATAGTTTTATAGTTACAGTCATTTCTTTATCTATAACTTTAGTTACAGTTTTTAAACGGATCTTGCTATTCCCAGGGACGATATTTTCACACGGGCAGGAGTTACCATTGAGTTTTTATGTGAACCAAAAGCAAACTAAGGAGGTTAATTTATTATTATTATTATTATTATTATTATTATTATTATTATTATTATTATTACCATTATTATTATTATTATTATTATTATTATTATTATTATTATTATTATTATTATTATTATTATTATTTATTATTATATCAGCCTTTGCTGTCTATTTGTGTGCTTCACTGTTCCTCCTTTCTCCCTCTCAAACTTATTCTCTCTTTCTCCTTTCCCTCCGTCCGTACAAACAGCACTAACAACATTACGAGACAGACTGTGATGCCGTGTAGGGCTTCACACAGCTATCTAATACACCTGGGGAGAGGGGGAACGATGGGGTCTTATCAAAGCAAGCAAATTAATCGTGGACGCTGCAAGACATGAAGGAACAGCCACAACAGGGCAGGCATGAGGTATCGTTTCAATGAGAATTAATTGCGTATGGTAAACTGGTTGACGAAAGGAGTTGTAGGGGTGAGCGGGGGAAGGGGACGTTTTTATGGTGGTAGTGGTAGGTAAGGGGTGATGGTTTTGGTGGTGGTTTTGGAGAGAGCAGTGGTTGTGGTTTTAGCCGGAGAGGGGATGGTAGTTGTAGTAGTAGTGGTAGTAGGTGTGCAGGTGAGGGTGGTAGTGTAGATGCTGGGTGTGTAGACAGTGGTTGTGGTGGTTATTGTGGAGTTGGGGTGGTACCAGAGTCCGCTGTTGATGGAGTAGTGATGGAGTGACGAGGGAAGGTTGGAGGGATATAGGATGCGGGCATACCGCGAATTGTTCCTCACACCACACACACACACACACACACACACACACACACACACACACACACACACACACACACACACACACACACACAGGAACGTTTTAGAGTGTGCAACAACAGCCAGTATAATAAACCCGATGAAGCTTGTAAAAAAAAAAAAACTAGATAAATTACAAAGGTTCACAACAAGACTAGTTCCTAACTTAAAAGAACTGAAATATAATAAAAGATTAAAAGAACCAAAGCTGAAGACATTAGAAGATAGAAGGTTCAGCAGAGTCATTATGACGACGTATAAAATATTCACGAGGACTTGACAGAGCATACAGGAATACTGGGTTAAATATGGCGGTGGCGTAAATCACTTCTGTGTGAAATAGAGTGGTGAGTTTCAGTGCTATCGGTTATTCCATTGAAGTTGCACGGGTATTTTTTTCGTGTTGCATTGCGTTGTTGCGAATTTTTTAGTAGAATGGAATCTTTGAAAGAAAAAAGAGCTAGTGAAACTAAAAGAATGTTATGATTGGTTTTCTCGATTCAAAACAGGACGAACATGAGTTGTGGATGAATATTAGAATGGTATACAATAAGTGATGGACTGATTACATCGTCTTCATCTCTCTGCTACCTCTGCAGACTTTTCTGTATTCGACTGAAGAAGCCTACTGTGTAGGCGAAACGTTTCGTAATAAAGATACCTAACTGTTGCACATGTGTCTTACTTACCGTCAGTTGAGGATGAACGCTTTGGTTGACCTTCAATGTCAAAAAGAGTCGCCAACATTGAAAAAAGCGGGGAAGTCTATTCACGACGATCATCGTCAGAGTATCCAGAACATGTAAGTGCTGTGGGATTTTTTATGTGGGTCATGTCAAAGCATTTTGCCCAAAAATTTGAACAGGTGGGAGGCCTGGTCAAGGGCTGGGCCGCAGGGGCGTTGACCCCCATAAAACCCTCCGCTTTCTGACTCAAGACCGGAAAAACCATCGTTTTCTGGTCTAAAACAACATGGCAGTCGTCGCCCACCCTCCCTATTCCGAGATCAAGTCCACCATGACTTCTTTCCCTTCAGAAAAATAAGAATGGCACTCAATTGGCTTTAACAACGTGGAGGAGATTCAAGCAGGATTGCAGTCCACTCTAGAAGCCGTTAGAAAAATAATTCCAGAAACGTTCCGAAAAGTGGCAGTGACGCTGGAATCAGTGTATAGCCTCCCAAGGAGAGTATTTCCAGGGAGACAACTTTCACTCTTAGTTAAGCCTATACATTTTATTTTCGCTGTAGACTGTTCAGGACGGAGGACACACACATCTTAAAAATTTTGTAAAGGACAATTAACACTTATGAATTATTATTTTGTTTTGTTTGTACATATAAAATAATTATGATATTTAGAGCTAATGTAAATGACAACTACATTAAATGAGGTTAGGTATATTTAACCATACAAATGAAAATTTGCAAAAGTGGCCGCGTTCCAAATGCGCATGTGTATACGTCGCCACTCGAGGATGGGTTGAAACACTATACACAGGAAGAGCTGGTGCCGTATTGAGTATCATCACTAGTACAGTCACGATTCAGAGTTTTACCATGGCTCCGTCAGACAATGAGCTCGCCAGCGCTACTCGCGGCTGTCAGCCACACGCTGATACTTCAATGTAAATTAAAATGCTTTTCATGGTACATTCATCCACGAAATGGAGCTTTTATGTCTATTCATTCTCTCTCTGCCTGTCTGTCTGTCTGTCTCTGTCTCTGTCTGTCTGTCTGTCTGTCTGTCTGTCTGTCTTCTCTCTCTCTCTCTCTCTCTCTCTCTCTCTCTCTCTCTCTCTCTCTCTCTCTCTCTCTCTCTATCTGTCTATCTATTAAAAGTCACCATTGTGTTTACAGCATTTCTAAAAATGTAACAAAGGGCCTCGTAGATATTGCAACAGATCAATTATCCGTCCCTTTTGTCCATGAAATGAGAATCTCTTCTTGCCTTGCTCCCACACACTACTCTTTAGTACATCGGCAGAACCGTGCTGCATTGTAGCTCTTTAAAAAAAAATAAAGTCTGCCGAATGCCTTTGAAAGGCACTCGGCAGACGACCAATCGTGAGCGATCAGCACCCAGTCATCTCTAACAGCCAATCAATGTCGAATCACAGTCCAGGAACTCACCTTAAGGGCGCTGTCATCAGCCAATCAAAAGAGAAGGTCAATATCCGTTCAGGAAAAAAAAAAAAATTCGTTCACAACAGCTGCGCTTCTGTGTGTGTTTGTCGTTTCACGTACGTGAATGTGCGATTTCTAAATTAATTTAGCCCAGCTTCATTGTCTTTCCAGCACTGTGTTATCCTGTACACACACGGGGCTCTTAATTTGTGTACGTATTCAAAGGTGCGAACACGTACACGCAACTACTGATTCACACACTTTACGATAAATTATGTGACACACACACAGTAACTGTCCAATGTACTGATATAAATAAAGCAAAATACACGTAACTTAACAATGACACCTTCATCTGACTAACCTATACCTTTCTAACACATATCCCTTAATCACTATGGTAAATAATGTTCAGATAGTTTAACAGAAGCACCCAATTCCAAAACTAATGCATTATCAGTATAACATCGGCCAAAGACAACAAACTAGAGTTTTGTTAATGTCAGAAACTGGGCCACCGTGACGGAGCGGACCAACTCACCTCCTGCCAGCAGGAGGAGGATCCGCTCACCGTATGTTAAAACAGAAACAAAAACAAACTACGGGATGCAAAGATGAAAAGGTAAAGGCTACCCACCATCTGCTCTAGGTAAGGACTTGCAAGATGCAGGTGGGTCCAGAACTGGAGGTGCTCCGGTAGAAAGACATACATGGTTAAATGGATAAAAAATAGTATATAATGATGTTGGTAGAATTAACTACAATATGTTAGGTAAAAGGATTCTGGAGGGACTGGTTTCTAATCTGCACACAGAAATCACCCCCTACGAAAGCAAAAGACTTGGCAGGCGATGCAACATACCCCCAGTGAAAAGTAGGGGCGCCACTGGTACACTAAGAGAAAACACAATAAGTGTCCGGGGCCCAAGACTGTTCAACAGCCTCCCACCAGCCATAAGGAGAATTACCAATAGACACCTGGTTGTCTTCAAGAGGGAGCTGGACAGATACCTAAAGTCAGTGCCAGATCAACCGGGCTGTGGTTCGTACGTTGGACTACGTGCGGCCAGCAGTAACAGCCTCGTTGATCAGGCCCTGATTTACCAGGAGGCCTGGTCATGGACCGGGCCGCTGGGGCGTTGATTCCCGGAATGCCCTCCAGGTAGGTAGATTCCAGGAAGTGCAACTAATGTGACATTTTATTGTGGTAACGTTTCGCTCTCCAGGGCACTTGTGCCCTTTTCCCCTAACAAAAAATAGTATAGAGCCCGGTTAAGGGCAGAGAAAAATCCACTACTAATGGCTCTCAAGGTGATTATGCCTACTATAGATTGCTTATTATAACGAGAAACAGCTGATTTTGCCAGTTGTAAATAAATCCACCAATATTCTGACATCAGTAATAAAGAAATATACTCATGGTTCTTTTCCTCAGGCACAATAATAGTATGTGGTTAAAAACACATGATAAAATGATAGAGGTTATGGAAACGTTGTGGTCCTGGGATTCTTTTTGCTCCAATAGACCTGGACAGACACCTAACCTGACCAGCCGGGCTGTTGTTCACACATTAGCTTGCGTGCGGCCGGCAGTAACAGCCTGCTTGATCAGGTCCTGATGCATTACGAGGCTTGGTCATGGACCGGATCTCGGGGGCGTTGACCACCGTAACACCCTCCAGGTATGGTGAGGGGGTCCCCGAAATTTTCCATTATATAATGCGTGAAGTGTTTGCTCATGTGTGTTTAGCCACAACTTTTTAGCTGTCATATACCGGGTTATCATCACACAGTTTTCTAGTGGTGAAAACCCGATACTATAGGGAAACAAAGATGGTTCACTCAATGCTAACACACAGCTCAATGCACGGTAAGATGACTTTCACAAATTTATTACACCGGCTTTGAGAAATGTTGAAACAATTTGGTAAGGTGAGAAATGTCAAAGTAATGGGGGTAAAGTGAGAAATGTCAAAGCAATGGGGGTAAGGTGAGAAATTGCTGAGATTTACCACAACCACAAAGCCTCTGGTAAGTCAATATAACAGATTTCTGCAACCACAAAAAACACTGATTTGTTAATATAACCAAGACCCATAACCATAAAACCATTGTTGTTAATGTAATAAAGACCCTCAACTACAAAAACCACCGTAAATCAATACAACATTGACCCACAAAGACAAAAATCACTGGCTGGTCATAATCCTACAACCAGAAAACCACTAGTTAACCAATATAACCCAGAGACTCACAACCAAAATCGACATACATCATTCAGCCCTTCCTGTTAACACTATTCCTAACTGACCCTCCTCCTCCTCCTCCCTGTCCACCTCCACTGTCACTACTCAACTCTCCCTTCAACACTTCTTTCAACCCAACCTGACACCTGTCGGCCCCTGCTACTGTCCTCGGCTGCTGGCGTCTCTGTGGGGTAGCGTGGAACAGGATGCTGCTGCCCAAATTTTTCTTTCTTGTCATAATTGTGTTAACGAGGGGACGGTAGAGGCTTCATATACTACCTTTCTATCCTTTGATAGTGTACGTCTATGCTACTAACACTACCTCTCTCTCTCTCTCTCTCTCTCTCTCTCTCTCTCTCTCTCTCTCTCTCTCTCTCTCTCTCTCTCTCCTATCCTTTGATAACGCACATACATACTACTTACCCCATCACTCTCCCTCCTATCCTTTTCATCACAGGCTCCTTCCATTCATCCTACTAATTCTCTATTCACACCCCCAGTTGACCCAAGGCCTTAACTACTGATTCAATGCACCCTCTCACATTTATACCTCTGCTGACGCTCTGTAAATAGTGACGGACGGGTGGTGACGGTCGGGTGGTGACGGACGGGTGGTGACGGACGTGTGGTGACGGACGGGTGGTGACGGACCGGTGGTGACGGACGGGTGGTGACGGACGGGTGGTGACGGACGCGTGGTGACGGACGGGTGAGAGAAGGCAACCTTGAGATGTGCATTGGAATGAGCGAGGCAGCTGCTTCCTGCCCCACTAGAGTTACCTCCGCACATATCTTTCGTCAACACACACTATTAACACTTCTAAAAATGAGCTAGAAAGTAATGTTAAGACAGATATACAAAGTCTTGCCCACTCCTGACAAACTCCTCTGAGTCAATATCACTGAAATAGTTGCCCTAAACTGCCAACGAACGTAAATGTTTTACTATTATCGCGGGTAACTACCGTTTCGTAATTACCTCTCTATAATTACCTCCTTGTAATTACATCTCTGTAATTACCTTCTTGTAATTAACTATTTAAAGTCTGCGGTGGATTTTTTGAACTCTGGAGCATGCAAAATAAATTTTATTTCCTGTTTCCTTTACTATGCAAGTCTCGCATCATTTAATTCCTCTGCCTGTTATATATATATATATATATATATATATATATATATATATATATATATATATATATATCGTGCCGATTAGGTAAAACTGGTCAATCAGCAAGAACTCATCTAAATTTAAGTCCTTTCTAAAATTTTCTCTTATACGTTCAAAGATATATTTTTTTCATTTATGTTAATGTAAGAATTTATAATTTTGTACCAAGAGAAACTTTGAAAACCTACATAACCTTATTACAACAAGCGCAATTTAATTTAGCCTAACCCAACTAAATATATTTTAGATACGTTAACATTAATTTAATAATAAACAAACACAATGAAATATATTTTTTTTCGTTATGTTCAGAATGATTTTGGCGAAATTATTGCATACACAAATTTTCACTTGTCTTATATGGCAAGGTGAGCGTCGCTATTTAAGCCAAAATCGCAAGTTTTACCTAATCGGCACGACATATATATTGTATATCACACTGGGATGGCGTCGGAGGAGAGAGGGCGCCTCCTAGCAGATCTTAGCATTTACTAGTGTATTTATATTCTTGTTATCTTAAATTTTTTCACCTTTCCTCAATAGCTCATCCGTGCGTGTGCACTTATTCTTGTGTAAGACCAGAAAGAAACTGTAAAACCTGTGTAAATACAGGTTATAGATCACGATTGTGATGTAATATTAGGTGGATAATCTACCTTTTCAAGTGTTACGTACGATTGAACTTATATACTAAGGTACCACCTGCCTCCTGTGGCTAACTGTTGCACCATCTGTCTAGCCATTGCACCACCTGTCTAGCTGCTGCATCCCCTGCCTGTCTATGACTAGCTTTATCATGATCAATCTTTGCTCTAGCATTGCAATACAAGCCATGTATCGTTCATTTTAATGGATCATACTTGGACTCGTCATCGATTATTTTGAACTCAGTGGGTGGACAAGGTCATGCAAATATCCGCCACTTCACCCATCCCCCTTCATCTTTCCACCCCACCCTCTTCCTCCCCTATCTCCCCTCTTCGCTCCCCTCTTACCCTGCCCCGCCCCCATGTAAGTTGAATTCACCTTGTCAACTAGGATTGAGGAACAGCGAGAGGCTGAAACTTGAGCTTTGGCTCGTATGGCTTCGTGATCATGTTTGCTATTTCTTGTTTTGTTTTTTTTGTCTTTCCAAGTTCCGACCTTGAGGTTGAAGGCTAAGTTAGCGAGCGTGTCAGGAGACAGATGGTTTGGGTAACAAGTTTGTTAGGTATAAAACATTGAAAGGCCGATGGTCATTAAATTGGAAATTCACCAGGACAAAATCAGTTAACAATATTTTAATCCTTAAAATAAGGACTCAAGCAGATTCTCAGTGTATATTTACTGTAAGATATCATACTGGGACGGCGTCGGAGAAGGATAGAGCTCGCCTCCTAGCAGTGAGAGCTCATGTAGGGGATTTCCTGTTGGCTGTCCTCAACTCCTCCTTTGGCACACGTCTCGACCCACAGACCATCCGCATTGGTGTTGCCTTTCACCTTACCGCCCCTATTCTCGCCGAACACAGGTGTATTTGCGAGCAAGGAAGCATTTATGAAGGGTTTCAGGAAAACCTGTTAGCCAGACTTGAGTTCAGGAGGTGAGAAGTAAACTGACTGCACTCTGAAGGAAGGCTGGAGATATTGCAGTTCGGAGGCAAATGTGAAGCGTGTTCTTGGCAAGTTTTTGGCCAGACAGTGATTGAATGAGTGATAGTGAAAGCGCTTCCTCTCTTTTGAGTCACCCTACCTCTGTGGTAGATGGCAGGTGTGGTAAAATATAGAATGTAGAAACAATGGAACTATTTTTTTTAGTCCAAAAGTCCTGGATATTTGTTTAATGAATACTCCACATCCGTTCATTGATCTCAGGATTACCCTTCAATAATTGAGGCTTAGTATTCAATAAAATTCGAATAATCGTTGGCTGCGTTTTGGACGACTATTTCACACACTTCCGATCGTCACGTCTCTAAGATTAATTCGCTAACGTTGATTTTTCGTTATATATTATTTGAACAGAGGATTTTTTTTTATGCAAGCCATTTTGGATTGGGTAATGTTACGTTATATGTTAGGTTAACACCAGATAACTAAATTTACTCATTCATAACACCAATAAATTATATAATGTATGAAAGGCCAGACTACGTTTTGATAATTACACAGAAAATGGGAAATCAGCGAAATGACCGAGAGGACAACACCACAAGACGAACAAACATATTCTAGGATTTCCGTCTCATTTTTCAATGTTCTTGACTTGCAGTCAAAGCAAAAATGACGTTTACTTAGAGGGATGTGTTGCATTCCTCCTACTACTCTCCCACGGTGCTATTTCCACACACACACACACACAGACCAATACCACCTAGTCCACTCATGGGCGATCGCTGGAACTTTTCAAGGGATGAGGGGAAGAGGATCAAGGGTTTGCTGTGATTGGGGTGCAAAGGTTTTCCAGTGAGGGGACACTGGTTTCTAGGGAGGGAGCAAGGGTTTCAAGTGAGGGAACAATGGTTTCTAGGGATATAGCAAGGGTTTCCAGTGAGGGGACAAAGGTTTCTAGGGAGAAAGCAAGGGTTTCCAAAGAGGTACAATGGTTTCTAGGGAGATAGAAGGGGTTTCCAGTGAGGGGACAATGGTTTCTAGGGAGGGAGTAAGGGTTTCCAGAGAAGTTACTTGTGGGTTACCTGTAGTCGCTTTAGGTCCGAGCGGCCTGGTCCCTGACCAGGCCTCCTTGTTGCTAGCCTGATCGATTAAGCTGTTGGTGCATCCCAATGTATGCACCACAGCCCGGCTGATCAACAGCCGATTTGAGAAACCTACTGAGTTTCCTCCTGAAGACAGTTACGAGTCTGGTGGTGATTTCCCTCATGCATGAAGGGAGGGTGCCGAAAAGTCGTGGTCCCTTTCCACTTACTGAGTACTCTTTGAGTACTCATCGCTCCCCGCTTTTCATCACTAACAATATATTGCATCGTCTGTCAAGTTTCTTGTGTTCATAGTGATTTCGGTGTGCATATTTGGGACCAATCCCCCAGAATCTTCCAGGTGTACATTATCACATGTCTTTCTCTCCTACGTTCCAAATAGTAGAGGTCGAGGGACTCCAGGCGCTTTCAGTAATTTAGATGCGTGAATGAGTTTATATGAGCTGTAAAGGCTCTCTTTACATTTTCCAGTTTTCCTGTATTAAAGGGAGTCGCTAGACAACAGTAATATTCCAACCTAGAGAGAGAGCCAGTGAGCTGATTGTCATCACTGGCTTGGCATCTCTGGATTGGAAACCTCAAGTTATCCAACCCATCATTCTCCTTTCAGTTGCGATAATGACATTATTGTGCTCCTTGGACGTGAGATCTGTCATTTTCACTTACTGTCATTAAGTTACTACGGAATGATTGAGGTAATAATACCTCAATCATTCCGTGACGCAGTAACATAAATCTGTCCTCAATGAACATCATATTGTTGTCGGTAGTCCACTGGAAGACTTGGCTGACATCAGCTTGGAAGCTGGCTGTATCTTCTATGGACACGAGTCATGTAAATTCTAACATCATCTATGTCGAATGTGGGATAAATTAGAAAGAGAAGTGGGGTGAGCACTGTGCCTTGGGGAACAGAACTCTTCACTGTAGCAGCTCCCGATTTGAATCTCTTTACTATTACTCTTTGGGTTTTATTAGTCGGGAGGGGGAAAGAGAATATGCAAGCCATCAACATAGTTTTTCCTTGATCCAGGCTAGATCCAGGAGGTGCAACTTTCTTCCTTGCCATTCCTAGTTGACTTCCATGCCTCCACCCAGTGTGATAAAGTATCATTTCTGACTTCCACTACCTAGTGCAAGGAGAGATGAGTACAAGCAGTGTTGGGGGATAAGTACTCTTCCTTTCTCTTATATGAGATTCTGGTACTCGTTGACAAGCATTGTAACCAAGTGAATAGCTGGTTACAATCGAACCGGAGATTTTACAGTAATCGGAGGCCGCTTGTAAAGTCAAGCAGTAGAGGAACTGAGATGATTTTCCGTGGAGGCCTGGTGGACGCTGTCATATCTCTGGTTCTCACTTGACCTTCTCATCCACTTGGTTGACATGCGAGAAGCAGTCTCTCAAAGTGTCAGGAAGTGCGTTTAGCACCCTTGTATGTCTTTACCATAAACAATAACCTTGATACTTTATCACACCATACTTCCTCATTTGCCAACACCCATACCACTCTGCCCATACCACTCTGCCCATACCACTCTGTCCATACCACTCTGCCTATGTCACTCTGCCCATACCTTCACCGCCATTTCCAAATACTTGCGTATCGTTGAAGTTTTACTTGTTTTTCAAAAAAACTCGTAATTTTTTGTAGTATTTACTAATGTTTCACCCCCCCCCCCGCCTCCTTCCCTGACTGCAAGTCAAGCATTTAAGTATAATAAAAATAAACTTTTAAGCAGATAACTAAGTATACAAAAAAAAATTATCACATAATATCTGACATCAAAACCAAACATTTTGCACAAGGACTAAACATTTACTTCACATTATGATCCCCTCACCACTCACGCGTAAGCACGCTATTGGTTCTGGCAATTAATATGCTTAAACTTCATGTAAAGACGATAATATTACAATTATACCTCGATTCTAGTTAAAAATTATACTTTCAGACTAAGTATACATATTGTATTGTTTAATATCTGCTGGATATGATCTAACTGCGGCTACAGAAGTGTGTATATATATATATGTATAAATTCCATCACTGATGATTATTTGTTGCTGTTGCAGGATTTACCTGTCAAGGAGAAAGTGCCCAACAATAGCAGAAGAGGCAATCCTCGCAGGTTTCCCATGGTGTCCCAGGAAGGCGCTCCTCTTCGCCAAGTCGTTAAGCTTACTTGCCAACAACACCTGCCTAACAATTAAGCCTTCACACACAAATTCCACCTAAGCACTGCACGCTTCTTGCAATTCTCAAGAAACCAAACGCTCGTAATTGCGAAAACAATGAGGGCGAGTAAGCATTCGTGAGCACTACCCAGTACCACAATGGATTATCGTACACACACTTGGTATATCCTTAGAAATCCGCGTTGTGCCACCTAAGAATATCGCTAGATACAGGAGTTGCTCACCCGACGAGAGCCCAGGCTGTACTGGGAGAGCAGTTGAGGGGAAACCCGGGGAGGGCAGAGCGCAAGTCAGAACCCCCCTGGCGGAACGCTGTGGCACCACTTGACCCTCAACAATAACAACAAAATTAATTACCTGTACTTTACCTATAGATGGTCGTCAGAGATCGTCGCCTCCGCGACCTTCCTGTTGTGGGACAGCTGGTGCTCGCTGCACGCACCTCGACGTTGCTGAAATTTACTGGCGACCTCATCTTTATCAACACCCGGAGAAACAATGACATCAAATTGCTTCTGAACATTATCGTTATAATCACAACTAACCAACGTTCTCTAAGTAAAACCCTTAGACGACGTTTCGGTCACTTCTTGATGGTTTTCAATTCAAAACTGAGCAACTGCGACTTAATAATGGGCCATGACGGACCGACACGTCGCCTAAACTATCCTCTCCCTTGTGTGGATTATTTATAAACTCTTCCAGCCTCAGTATTATGTTTATAATTCTTCATTTACCTTCATTATTTGTATTTTTTATACTTTCTTTTTGCTACAGCCTGAGGATACCTTTTGCACTAACAATATTTACAGTCACTTGACAAGAAAACGAGACCAGGGGAGTGTGCTCGACGAGACAGAGAAAACGAGACCAGGGGAGTGTGCTCGACGAGACAGAGAAGAATCGGTCAAGATCAAGTTAAAGATCTCGCATTATGAATACAATTGGAAGAGGGGGGTAAAAGGAGGTATTCTTTCAATGGGAGGTTAGCGAGAAAACAAACTTTAAAATATCAGAGAAATACATTTTAAAATATTTAGGTCCACGTTAACTTACGGATAATTTAAGGGCTGTTATGTTCTTGTAGTGGGAGCAAGGGACTCAGGGGTAACCAGTTAGCCAGAACCTAGTTTTGGAAGTAGGAAGTACTGTGTCTACACTCGTAAGGATGGGTGGGGAAAGTTGCTGTTTAGATGGTCATTTGAATTATGATGTCTGCCTTCTGGAAAGAGAGAGAAAATTTATTTTTTTAGTATATGGTGTGTGTGTGTGTGTGTGTGTGTGTGTGTGTGTGTGTGTGTGTGTGTGTGTGGTTATTAGGAATGTTTACCTAGTTTTTACTTACCATTACTTTGGTGGAAATGGGATATTTGCCTTGCTAGGAGCTTTCTCTTACTTTCATCTTTTAACTTGTGACCTGACCAACGAATGGTCACTACATCTTGTGCTTTCCTGACAAGCGAGTTGGCTCTCCTCTGGGATTTTTGTTTTTAAATGGATTATAGCTTTAAAGTGTTTAATTTAACTAAACTGTCGTTGTTTACTTGTCCCGAGTTCACATTACGAGGCTTCAGCCTTGTAACCTCCGCTTTTTCTAAACCCAGCTTGCACAATTTGGCATAGGTCGACCATTCCTTTAGGGATTAAGGAAGCCGAATATTAATTATCTACAGCTAAGAGTCTAAAATTTGCCCACCCAGACCAGCTACGTACTTCAACCGCATGGAAAACATCCTCATGATCCGGGAGTCTTATTTGTGATTGTCCTTTATTATTATATATTTCATTTTTCTTCAGACAGGAAAATTTCATGATCAACATTTAATGGGTGATTAATTTTTTTTATCTACGTACTCTTTTTTTTTTTTTTTTATCTCAAATATATAAATTTTTCCACTGACCTTAAACCTTAGTTACGTCTTCTCCCTTACACAACTAGGAACAAATGGTTGTGAATATTTCCTTTGGGGTCAAACTACGTAGGTGGCAGATGGCCAGTGTAATACAAATATTTATAATAATTCATCCCATCAAGGGAGTTTTCTCGACGTTGGTGAGGGGCGTCGATCCGTGGAATTTTATCTGCCTTTCCTTGGATCGAATCTGATTATTACCTTCCGTTCCCACTGGTTCTGTATAACCCCTTCACTTACGGGTTGAACGCTCACCCTAATGAATATAATTATTAAGGATAATATAACAAGAGAAAAAATTCTAAGTCAATTGTCATTGTCCCGATATGTGATATGGGGACAGTTGTCTTATCAATATGGACGTATTTAGTGTGTAATACAGAGATTACCCGTAGTAGAGCGTGTCTTAAGGGGCTTCGTTCAGGCTCCATGGTCGTGACTGAGCGAAACGTTGTCTAAAGGCATGCTGTCCTTTAAGTATTCTTATATCACAGAGAGACGTTTAGCCGGGGTCTGTCTCCTCTCCCACGTATGCCTCTCAGCATCCATTCCCTTCCTGTGTTGCGTGTAGATGTTAAGTCACACTCGCCCCATGATGGGCACAATTTAAAGAAACACAAAAATTCTCAAAGTAATACAATCCATTTAAATTATCTGTGCGTGTGAGTTTTCGATAGAAAGTAACAGGGGGGGTAATGCGATGAAATTTTCGGGAGTACAAAGAAAATTCCGCATCGCGTGACTCATCAGAATAATCACGGAAATATTTGGCGGACGCCACGCGCACCGCAAACAACGCTCGCTATACACACACACAAAGAAAAAATTCCAGCTACACAAACTATACCAGCTACACACATACTCTACAAACACAGCCATGGGTCGTCAACTGGACCTTTTACTGCTGCTTATTGGTTCGTAGTTGACTCTGTTATTATTATTATTATTATTATTATTATTATTATTATTATTATTATTATTATTATTATTATTATTATTATTATTATTATTATTATTATTATTATTATTATTATTATTATAAAAAGAAGAGCTAAACATCGAAAACTTTTCAACCTATTTTAACTTCGCAACTTCGCACTTATCAAATAGTAGCGAGTTTTGAAATAGTTTTGTTGTAATTATGATCCTTGTACCTCATCAACAATTTTGAACCGTATCCTAATTAGCCTGTTATAATCCCTATGCCAGAATGCGTGCAGCGAGCAGCAACAGCATGACTGACCAGAGTATCACAAGTTTTTCTAGTCAATGATGATCCCTGGTAAGGAGCTGACTGTCACCATATAATTTTTAACCCTCTATCAGCAGATATAATAAATTCTTAAAGAAGAAAAAGGTAGATGTCTTCATGAGAAAACTGGTCAGCTTTCTTCAGGAACTGCGAACTCAGCACTAGAGTCCTAGAGGAGTCGATGTGTGTCGTCTTAGTGTTTGAGGCCCTGAAGGCGTGCCTGTGGATACACCGGTATCCTGGAGGGGTGCCAATTTGTCTTCGTACCCTGCCTAGAGTTTTGAAGGAGTGCCTGTGGGTACTCGTGCATTGTCTGGAGTCCTTGAAGAGTACCCGAGGTCTTGGGAGAATACCCCAGGTAGAACCCTGGTGCTGCCACAGTGCCTGGGGGTCCTGCCTGGGCTCGATTGTGGGTATTGAGAGTAGACATGCATACCAGTGTTAGCATCAGTCAACATTACGACCAAAGTTTTGACGTCAAACACAGAACTTCGACGACCACCCAAGCGCAACTTCGTGTCTTTAGGGAAATTTGGATTTTGGAGGATAGAAAGCTGGGATTTAGGGAAGAAAACTTGATTTTGAGGGATAAAATTTAAAGTGAAAAATCCGTGGCCCTGAGTAGCCAGGCTTAGAGGGAAGAAAAACAGGCTTCGCTTTCCATCTGCTAGGTGAAATCTAGGTTCTTGCCGCCTAGGAAGAACCTAGAAGTAATTTGAAATAAATACGAAGGTACGAAATCTAAATTCTAAAGAAGGAAATAAGTTCAGAAACTATTATCGAGGAAAGAGAGAAGAAGAAGAAGAAGAAGAAGAAGAAGAAGAAGAAGAAGAAGAAGAAGAAGAAGAAGAAGAAGAAGAAGAAGAAGAAGAAGAAGAAGAAGAAGGAAAAAAAAGAAGAGAAGTTTTTTTTTCAATATTCGGGTTAGCTTTATTTCTTGTGACTCCTGAAATTTCCCTTTTCTGTTTCTTTCCTCTTCCCCTTTCACTTATTTTCCTTTAGCTGCATGTGTCTTCTCCCCCTTTCCCACCTCTCTCTCTTTTCATCGCAGCCAAAAAAAATTGTGTTATGACCCTCCAGTCCTGCTGGAATGCTGTATTCTGTGTATGGAAAAAAAATCCAGTTGTTTATAAGAAAACTCCAGTTCATGTTGGAATTATTCAGCTGTTATGTAAAATGTGTTCATGTACCTAATGAAGGCAATTAAAAAATGTATCTGTGTACCTAATGATAGTAATTAAAAATGTATCCGTGTACCTAATGATGGTAATTAAAAAATGAAAACAGTTGTTTGTTGACCCTCATCATTTGTGTTTCAATTTATATTTTATCTCCGCCTTTTCTGTTCTTTTCTTTTATCTTATATTCCACCTTTTTTCCTATTTTGTATTCCTTTTTCTCTATTTGTCTTTTACTCTAACCCTCTCTATATTGTGTATTTTTTTTTATTCCGTATGAAGGTGCCCCGTGGCCTGGTGGTAAAACCTCTCGCTTCACACGGTGAGGGTCCGGGTTTGATTCCCGGCGAAGGGGGTGGAAATATTGGACGTGTTTCCTTAAACCTGTTGTCTATATTCACCCATCAGTAAAATGGGTACCTGGGTGTTAGTCGACTGGTGTGGGTCGCATCCTGGGACAAAACTGACCTAATTTGCCCGAAATGCTCTTCATAACAGTAGTATGTCATTGATGTCAGCTAAGCATACCTTGTACATGTACTTGTAGTAAATAAAGATATTATTATTATTATTATTATTATTATTATTATTATTATTATTATTATTATTATTATTATTATTTTTATTATTATTATTATTATTATACTTATAATTATTTCACTTCCTCTTAGCCAATTCCTCCTCCACCCTCCTTTCAGGATTAGGTTAGGTTCGTCAGGACACCGGACAGGTGTTTCCTGATGCGGGTCTTAGTCAGATGATGACCCGCCGTTGGAGCTTTTGGTCATCTGACCGAGGCCTTCCGCTGGCTTACCGGTCCACCCCTTTAAACCCTCCTCTCAGTTTATTTCTTCCTACCATTCCTTTATTCTTCTACCTCTTCCCTACCGGTCTTCATCTGTTCCACGCCATCTACTCCTTCACCTTCTTTAGGGTACATACAAGTGTTTATACTCTGGTCCACATCCAGATGTTCCTAATAATAATAACAACAAAGTGTTCGTACTCACTCTAGAATGCAAAACAAATCCTCCCTCACACCCCCCACAAAACAAGCCCTTCCCAACCTCCAAGCAAGCCTATCCTCCTCACCGCTACACAGCTCATCCTTAACCCATCCCCACACAACCCATCCTCACCCCAACCCCACACAACAACACAGCACAACAAATGCATTAACGGTTGTCTCTCCTCGAGACTCTCTGATATCTTCTATATTTGTAACCTTTGACTCAGACTCGTATATTGGGACCGCTGCCTCGAGTAATGCATTTTGGGTGTTCGGGAGGAATTTCCTAGACGATTTACAAGGCGGCCAGAACCCTACTGTCTGAGCTTCTGTTTCTAAACGAGGATAATACAGGGATGCCACTGGTTGTAAACGAGGATGATACAGGGCTGCCAGGGGTTGTAAATGAGGATGATACAGGGATGCCACGGATGATACAGGGTGTTACGTCTCAAAACGAGGATGATACGGGGATGCTACTATTTTTAAACGTGTATGATACAGGGATGTCACGGTTTCTAAACGAGGATGATATGGGAATGCCATTGTTTCTTTACGACGAAGCTACGGTTTCTAAATGAGGATTTTAAAGGGATGCCACTGTTTTTATAATAGGATAATACGGGGATGCCAAGGTTTCTATACGAGGATGATACGAGGATGTCACTATTTCTATACAAGGATGCCACGGTTTATATACAAGAATGTTACAGTTTCTAAGCCTGGAGTTTAACATTATGGAAAAGGACCCAAGAATGCAGAAGGAACCTTTATTTCGAGAACGTACTGCTCTGAGCAGAGCTTCAACAAGACTTGACACAGCTCTACACAGAGCGAAACACTACCCTGACAGAGGCTTATGTATACTTACCCCTCTGTTCACACACCTGACGGCGTGAGGCAACCCAACCCTAGTGTTCAACTTCGTGACGAACCTCGTTATATTGTTATGTTCATTAATTTTTCTTTTAAGGGAACCTCCGGGACTTTAAGGAAGACTTTAATACGGAATTAGGGCAGAAATTCTCTCACTTGTCTAAACATGGTTGACTGACATTCAACAAAGCGTAATAACAATAAAATAATAATCTATTATGATTATTTGCTTGAAGTGGAAAACCAAATGGAGTGCCTTTAATTGCCCAGAGCATCGGCCAACCTAACTTAACCTAAAGCTAACCTAATCTGACCTATCCTAATTGAAACTAATCTTACCTAATTTAAACTAACCTCACCTTAGCTGACTTTCCGTCAGCTAAGCTTCATTGTATTATGTTCGCTGAGATTCCGTGGCTGTCTGAAGAGTATCATCTGCCATATAAACAGCTGATAATAATCAACGAGTGTGTCTTCCAGGGCAACTGTCAATACGGAGTGTTTGGGGAGGTCCTTGTCGGTGGTCCCGAGGGCTGTGGTACCTTCATTCAACCTGTACACCGAGGGCGTCTCTCCAGTACACCTTTAATGGCAAACCGTAAAACAAAATCCTCCCCGCAACATTAAGTAAAGATAAAACACTGTCAAACCTGAAAGAGATGAGACATTCGCTTGCAGCATCTGCTTGCCTAAGCACACAGACAAGCTTTACCCAGAAGGAGTTAAGTAATTCGAAAATGCAAGCTTTTCCCTGGAAGAAAGATCCACGAGACGAGAGGAGAGAAACGAAATCACTTTTTTTTTTTCATAATGGCCGTACGTCCAGGGCTAAATATAATGTTGGGAAGAGTGCAGAACTATGTCGTCTGGATAGGGCGACCCCTCAAGCACTGAAAGATGTAATTATGCATTAGACTGAATAGACGCCAATAACCACTGTGTCATCGACGCTGTAGAGGAAGCTCGACCTGATTTCTGGTATTTCCGTCACCTGATCCCTCTATTAGCTTTCTCCTCTCTCTTTACCCAGTAGTTTTCTGATTTTCGCTTAATTTTCCATCAATAATTTGGTTCGATAACGATCCAGGATGGCCCGAAACGTCATCTAGAATATCCTCTCCAAAATATTGCTTACTTTTAAAGTCCTCATCCTTAGCTAGTGTTGTCTCTGCTAGTGTGAGGTCATGGAAGACTCTTGAGGAAAGAGTCGACACTGCATGCCATTTTATTTACCGTAGTACGGTATGGTAAAACAACTGACAGTAAGCTACGCAGTTGCTGCACACTTTAAGAAAGGCCACAGACGCACAGCAGTACGGACTCTACTGGGAGAGAACAGAATCGCAAATTAGAGGCAACAGCTTCACTACTTCGATTAAATCTTATAATCCGCCTATGCTACATCTACGTCGACCACATTTCGATGTCAGCCTCATTATTTCGATGTCAGCCTTATTATTTCGATGTCAGCCGCATTATTTCGATGTTAGCCACATTATTCCGAAGTCAGCCGCATTATTTCAATGTCGGCCGCATTATCTCGATGTCAGCCACTTTTGTTCGATGTCAGCCACTTTAGTTCGATGTCAGCCACTTCGATGTCATCCACTTTACTTCGATGACAGCCACTTTACTTCGATGTCATCCACTTTACTTCGATGTCAGCCACTTTACTTCGATGTCAGCTATACTATCCTGATACCCCGCTAGAACACCGAGTAAAATTACACAAAATGTTTCACCCGGGGATGGATACCTCTCCTCCACCCTCTCCTACCCACCTATCCTCCACCCTATCCTACCCACTTCTCCTCCACCCTCTCCTACCCACCTCTCCTCCACCATCTCCTACCCACCTCTCCTCCACCCTCTACTACCCACCTCTCCTCCACCCTCACCTACCCACTTCTCCTCCACCCTCTCCTACCCACCTCTCTACCCTCTCCTACCCACCTCTTCTCCGGTGACGTCATTCTCGCACCGAAATGACCTGTAATGTCATTCCAGTCTGAATTTCAGTTCCCATCACCTCCATTGGCTTGGAAAAGGGGATGAAAAGGAAGCCTATTGATCGCCTAAAGCTTACTGCCAAACAGAGTGTAGACCTGACTGGCGTTCCCATGACATATTGGATAAGAGTAAGTCTGATTGTCTGTCGTCTCTGTGGTAAAATGGAGGAGAGAACTATGGCATCCCCATGAACGACTGGAGTAGAGGCTAATGGTTTACCTTTGAAAAGACTGCAGGAGAAGCCTGTAGCGATCCCATGGCAGACTGGAGGTGAGGCCTATGGTGCTGCAGTTGGGGCCTCGACCCGTCCAAGAATTAACATACAAAGCACCGCATTTTCTGCCAAGCTGATCCTGAGACTCTCCAGATGTAGAGAGGGGAATAGATGAGGGAAGGACGGAGAGAGAGAGAGAGAGAGAGAGAGAGAGAGAGAGAGAGAGAGAGAGAGAGAGAGAGAGAGAGAGAGAGAGAGAGAGAGAGAGAGAGAGA
Organism: Cherax destructor; assembly: GCA_009830355.1. Classification (NCBI taxonomy): domain Eukaryota; kingdom Metazoa; phylum Arthropoda; class Malacostraca; order Decapoda; family Parastacidae; genus Cherax; species Cherax destructor. The sequence continues at coordinate 195,971 of WNWK01001407.1, forward strand.
GAGAGAGAGAGAGAGAGAGAGAGAGAGAAAGACAGAGAGATAGCAGATATTACACAGTACGTTGTAAAAGATGAACCTAGTCTGCAGTAAGTGACATAACCAGTTAAAGTTGCATATCAAAAACAGTATTAAATCCTCTACACACATAGCTCACATATTTACTTAGTTCTGATGTAAACAGAGCTCCAAAAATTCTGTTGAATTTAATCTCTTTACTTAAGTGAAAATGCTGCAGTTTATTAAATTACACAGAAATATGAATGTAAGTAAGCTAACTAATTAGGAAAAGCATTACTTGAGACACCAGAAAAACAGTTTACCGATGAGCTGTGTCATTAATGATTTCTGATCCGGTTTCTGGAACTGCGTTATCAAATTTAGCATCACCACTTCCAAAGATCATGGAAACATTTTCTAACATCCTCGGCAGTATAACCCAATTTATGAATATATCAATAATACAACTAAAATTTCCTAACATTCTTAATGGCTCATCTGTGTCTTTATCCTCCACATGTATCCCCTTCTCCCTGGATACTGTTTGTCTTGTGTTGTGGTGAGACATCAACAGCAACGTCGTAGTTTGCTGTTGGTGGAGGTGTGGGAGTAACAACAGCTGAAGTGATGGGAAAGAACGACCCCATTTACAAAATAAACATAGTGGGGGTCTCCACTCCCCCGAGCAGGACAACACCACCGACAGTCTTGGACGTGACGAAGGAAACTTCATTTTAGTATTCTTAAGATCGATAGGCAGAATGCTCGGAGCAGTCGTAGTGTTACAATAAGATCAAACACAGATTTGTGTTCCAGTTCATATATATATATATATATATATATATATATATATATATATATATATATATATATGTATATATATATATATATATATCATTGTATTTATTATTTAATTATTGTAAACTTATCTAAAATATATTTATTTGGATTAGGCTAAATTAAATTGCGCTTGTTATAATAAGTATAATAATATTAGGTAAGTTTTCTAAGGTTCTTTTGGTACAAAATTATTAATTTTTACATTAACATAAATTAAAAAAATATAGCTTTAAATGTAAGAGAGAAAATTTTAGAAAAGACTTAATTTTAAATGAGTTGTTGCTAATGACCAGCAGTAGGAGCTCAAGACCCCAGGTTCATTGAAACAACCGTGCGGTGGGACACCCTTGCAGACTCCTCCAGTAGACCTGCTCCTCCCAAAGAGCACAAACAGTCCCAATTCCTCTCTGTGCAGTCGACTCAACCCATAGGCCATTCGGATTGATGTTGCTCTTCACCTAGCCGCCTCCATACTCACCGAACATAGGTGTATTTGCGGCAGGGCGACGGCTGATCAATTGGACTTCACGGTCTCATGTGTCACACATATCAGAAGGGTAGTATGCTAGACATGAGGAGGCCAACGACATCATAAAGAGAAGTCGCTCCACAACCCGTTACCCAGCTCAAAGGGAACCTAATGTACAGAGGTCTGATGGAAGTCAAAAGCGTCCTGATGGAGCCACTATGCTACCCTGGAAGGATGGTAAGCAGATTGCCTGGGACTACACCTGTGCTGCCACAATGGCAGACACCTACTTGCCATACTCTGAAGCTGAAGGGGGTGGAACCGCCAGCTATAGGGAGACCCAGAAGACCCTCAAATACGAAGGCCTTTCCCCTTGCTATAACTTCATCCCAGTAGGGTCGGAGACCCTTGGAACATGGGGCAAGTGTGCTCTAAAGTTCCTCAAAGAGCTGGGTGAAAAACTCATCACAAAAACCAAGGATAACAGGGCGGCCAGCTTCCTCTTTCAGAGACTCAGTGTTGCGATCCAGATGAGAAATGCCTGCAGCATTCTGGGCACGAGGCCCACCGCCGGGGAGCTGAACAAAGTATTCGAGATGTAGCTCAGATGTTATCTATGTTGTTCTACTCCCTATCGTATTTTTGTAAATGTATTTTGTTTTTAAATAAAGTCTACATAGAATATAGAATAAAGGGGGTGGTAGGAGAAGACAATATTCAAACAGCTCCGGGGAGAACCTTGAGTTTTCCGTGAAGTAAGTTTATTCTTTTCTCTGAGGATGAGGGACCCCAGCACAGTTTTAGAGGTCGTACCACCTATTTTTATATATATATTATATATATATATATATATATATATATATATATATATATATATATATATATATAGTTATGGCAAAATTTGATATAAAGGAAGGAATTTATAGATCCCTGTAACACAAGAGATCCCTGCTATTTGAATGCCTCTGGAAAGAATTCACGCACCAATATAGCCCACAGGTTGTTGATGTTGCAACTAACGTTGCACCAGCTCCACACAATACACGTATATTCAGTGGTCACTGATATTGTGGCTTGAGGCGTGCGACGATTTCCAAAGGCTTTGCAAACAGATGCTTGTATACAGGGTCTTCAACAAAGAGAGACGCGCGCTCAACTTAGCCTGTGTGTTTAGCCTGTGTCCATTCCTTCATGGAGAAGGGCCAGATTGGAGTGCATGGTTTCAAGGCTGAGAGACCAGAGTTGAATCGATGGTTTCCTGGATGAAAGCCAGACTGAAGTCTAAGGTTACACAGAGGGTTGAGGGCTAGATCGAAAGACACGTGATGAGTTTCGGCATTTTATATAAATTATTTTAACAACGTTACTGTCATGCAGATAATATATATGCAAATAATACATATGCAAAACAACCACTGTAAAAGAATAGCGAAATTCCAAGCGCTTTCGTGACTTCTCACATTATCAAGGAGCTATAAAAACAAAACATCAACACGAAGGCATATAAGGGCAAGACTACACCTCACAGTCACGTCACAACACCCGACTCTATGAAACACAACTGATACTCTACCCAAGCACTAAGATTTTTTACTTGTCTAACGTATCATTAAATACTTCCCAAGTTTTATTAATTATAGTCAACAATGTTTCCACTATGAGATTTTTTTATTATGATTAACACGTCCGCCGTTTCCCACCAAGGCAGGGTGGCCCGAAAAAGAAAAACTTATCATCATCATTCACTCCATCACTGTCTTGCCATAGGCGTGCTTACACTACAGTTATAAGACTGTAACATTAACACTGGGGAAAAGCCCTGAGTCAGTAAAGATTATACAGTGCCTCGGGGGGAATGCCAAGCATTCAGGCTCTATTCAAAGAATTGGAACACAGGTCCAATTTCCTAGATCAAAAACCTATCACCAGCATCAAAAACCCCCCTTGAGGGGTCCCAATTTATAGCACCTCTTGAAGTTCATTAAAGATCAACACCCACTGAAGACACAAGGTAAACAAAAGTAACACTAGTAACTGTCGTGGTTCCTGTAACACCTGTGGTTAGCGTGGTTTTTAAGTGAACAACTGCTATATATGGATTTGATATTAATTTGTATGTTACAAAACAAAATATGGATTAAATCGAATGCAACGCCATCAACAAGTACGTCAGTTAAAAAGCAGCAACACAAACACTTCAGCAAGAAATTAAGGAAAGCGTTAAAATAGCAGCAAGAAAATCAATAAGAACGTCGACAAGGACATGGAAAAGAAAGTGAAAAAACATCAGCAAAAAACAGCAACGAGAAAATCAACATGAACAAAGACAGCCACAAGAACACCAACAAGAACAGCTATGAAAGAAAAACAAGAACAACATGAGAAACAGCAGCAAGGACAGCAATGCGAACAGCATGAAGGACAGGAGACTGGAGAACATGAAGAATAACAGCAAAGAATCACAAGAAGGACAGTAACAAAGGCAGAAAACACGAAGATAATTTTACTAGTTTCCGTAACAGCTGGGAGCAAGCCAGAATCACAACAACAACAACACCTGGAGAGAACCAGCACAAGTGACACTAAAATGCACTTGTCATTTTACGTCACCATCACAAGCCTGCTGTTCTTTGCTCTTCCTTTATATATATATGTCGTGCCGAATAGGTAAAATTGGTCAATTAGCAAGAACTCATTTAAAATTAAGCAAGAAAAGTGTTGTTATTTAAGCCTAAATATATATATATATATATATATATATATATATATATATATATATATATATATATATATATATATATATATATATATATATATATATATATATATATATATATATATTCCAACCTAACATGATCAGCTTTAATATGAATCTTTTGCCCGGTTGAATTTAATCATATTTTGTCTTAGAAACTAAAATTAAGATGCATGTACCCGCCTTGTGACAAGGAAGGTGCCACGGTTTGAGTTATCCCCTACACAAGCCTGCTGACAAGGTAGGTGTGGGTGTGAGTCCTCCACACCAGCCTCCTGACAAGGCAAGTGCAGGAAAGGACTTTAAGAAACATCACTACTACTTAAGAAAACTTTTCATTAACAATTTTACATTCTGCTAGTTCGATTATGATAGTTACATGGTAGGAATACCATCAATGTGCTACTTCCATGTTCCGTAATCAATATAGTAGGTACAATTTTTGGATCTTCTGTAGTGCACTGTTAACTTACTCCAGGATTTGATGATGGGAACATCAACAATGTGCAGCAACCCTGTTTTGTGAGAGTTTCATTAAAGGAGAAGAAATGCTAGCATAATTTACCTGTCATATTCCATTACACAGAATGGCTTTCGTACATCACGTAACAACACATGTCAGCTTGAGCTGGTAAACTTTAGTAGGGCGATGAGAATATCATCAAACATTCCTCTATGGGTTCAGAAGTTGCGGCAGCCCTTAACAGTTTCGTTCCAGCAGAGGTCGAGTTAGTAATACTTGGGAATTACAAACAGCTCAAGATGACACATTTCATTTCCTCATGTAGGAAACTCATTCTGTGTGATGGAATATGACGGGGAAGCAGGGCTATGTTTTGTTGTCACTACGTAAATTTAATATAAGTTTCACGGTAATTCTGAGGTGAATTTTTTGTTTATTAATCAGAAAAAACGCAACTCTGCCTTTCACACCCACCCAAACTACTACATGACCTATCAACCTACTCTCACATTCACCCAAACCACTACCCAACCATTCAATCTCCACCCACACCCTCTACCAACCCACTATCCCTACCCATAACTGTCTTTCCCTTCCCAGAATCAATCATCCCTTCTCATAACCCACCAAGAAAAAGCCAAGAGGAGCCTGAAGGAAGGAGAAAAAAACATGTGAAGTGGGCGAGCAAAAGACAGTCACCAGCAGAAACTCATTCACAAGTGTTCAAAGTTGGTTCATTGAGCTCCCGGAGGGTAACATCTGCCTGACCTTGTACTGGTGATGTAGAGAGTCATGCAGAGCCGGTGGTGCTGTATGTGTGAGCTCACCCACTTGAATTCATCTTGGTGTACTCAACTGGTTTTACTCACCTAGTTATACTGCGTGTTTGCAAGCAGTATCACTAGCTCCTGTCCCCTGCCTCTCTACTCTAGGGCCCACTCATACCTACTCTTCAAACTGCATGCAGTGTTTGCCTCCACCAACTCATCTAGCGCTTTCCACTTATGTCACATTGGCTCATCTGCCATTTTAGCAGCCTTCAGTATCTCAAGGCACAGTCTTACAGGCCTGGTCTGGGACCGTGAAGCGGAGGCGGTGACCCTTAAAGCCACTTGAGGGAAGCTATCCACTCTAGCTTCCTGAGTATCTTATACTCAAGAAGTGTAAGCAACAGAAGTCTAGCGGTTATACTACAGCTATATACATCATTAGTAAGACCTCACCTAGATTACGCAGCTCAGTTCTGGTCTCCATTTTACAGAATGGATATAAATTCGTTAGAAAACATTCAGCGTAGAATGACAAAGTTAATTCATAGCATTAGAAATCTTCCGTATGAAGAAAGATTGAAGTCCCTTAAATTACATTCACTTGTAAGACGAAGAATGAGGGGAGACATGATCGAAGTGTATAAGTGGAAGATGGGTATTAACAAAGGGGATATAAATAAGGATATAAATAAGGCATAGAAGTGGCTTATATACTGTAGTCAGGTGAGGCGAAGCAGGAGGAGGCGGGGTCATAGTGGTACCATCCACTAGTCGAAGTAGGTCTTCGTCCAAAGGTTGGACGACATGTCCACAGACATGTCGTCTCTGGACAGCATGTCCAGCTCTAGAAGACAGAGTCACGAAGAATCGTTAAACCTTTAAGAATATTACAGTGATTAGTTAATGGGTAGGGTAGGAGGCAATCAGGTTTGATCCAGTTTCTTGGATCAAGAGCTCTTCATTATCCTCAGCACATTCCCACCACTTTTAAAACGCCAACAAGTTGTGACTCCGGAGGTTGACCCTCCTCTTAATCTTCAGTTGTATTGCACGCAGTTTCAAGTCTCTTCGGGCTTAATCATACCTACTCATGTATCCGTGTATGGCATCTGATTCAACAGCCTCATCATTCCACTTATTCACAAGTCTTACAAGTAGTAAATGTCTCCTGAAGTCTTTTTACTTCATCTGAGTCTTTTTCAACTTGGAATTTTAGAGGAATTCTAGCTGTGTACTCACCTAATTGTACTCACCTAATTGTGGTTGCAGGGGTCGAGTCTCAGCTCCTGGCCCCGCCTCTTCGCTGTCTGCTACTGGGTCTCTGCTCTCCCTGCTCCATGAGCTTTATCATACCTTGTCTTAAAACTATGTATGGTTCCTGCCTCCACTATATCTTTCTCTAGTCCATTCCACTTCCTGACTACTCTGTGGCTGAAGAAATGTTTCCTGACATCCCTTTGACTCATCTGAGTCTTCAGCTTCCAGTTGTGTCCCCTTGTTTCTGTGTTCCCTCTCTGAAACAACCTGTCACTATCTACCTTGTCAATTCCCCGCAGTATTTTGTATGTCGTTATCATGTCTCCTCTGACCCTTCTTTCCTCCAGTGTTGTTAGTCCTATTTCCCTCAACCTTTCTTCATAAGACAGACCCTGAGTTGTGGAACTAACCTTGTCGCAAACCTTTGCACTTTCTCTAGTTTCCTTACGTGCTTGACCAGGTGTGGGTTCCAGACTGGTGCTGCATATTCTAGTATGGGCCTGACGTACACGGTATACAGTGTCTTGAACGATTCCTTGTTAAGGTAACGGAACGCTAATCTAAGGTTTGCCAGACGCCCATATGCTGCCGCAGTTATCTGGTTGATGTGTGCCTCCGGAGACGTGCTAGGCGTTATACTCACTCCAAGGTCTTTCTCCTTTGCCGAGGTTTGTAGCCTTTGTCCGCCTAGCTTGTACTCTGTCAGCGGTCTTCTTTGCCCTTCTCCGATCCTCATGACTTTGCATTTGGAGGGATTGAATTCGAGAAGCCAACTGCTAGACCAGATGTCGAGCTTGTCCAGGTCTGTTTGCAGCCCTGCCTGGTCCTCTTCTGATGTGATTCTCCTCATTATTTTCACATCATCCGCGAATAGAGACACTTCTGAGTCTATCCCATCCGTCATGTCATTTACATAAACCAGGAATAACACTGGTCCTAGGACTGACCCCTGCGGTACACCACTCGTCACAGGCGCCCACTGTGATACCTCACCACGCACCATGACCCGTTGTTGCCTCCCTTTGAGGTATTCCCTGATCCATTCCAGTGCCCTTCCTGTTATACCTGCTTGTTCTTCCAACTTCTTTACTAATCTCATGTGAGGAACTGTGTCGAAGGCCTTCCTGCAGTCCAGGAAAATGCAATCAACCCACCCTTCTCTCTCCTGCCTTACCTCTGTTACTTTATCATAGAACTCTAGGAGGTTTGTTACACAGGATTTGCCTTCCGGAATCCATGCTGTCTGGTGTTTATTATCCTGTTCCGCTCAAGGTGTTCCACTATTCTTTTCCTGATGATTTTCTCCAGGACTTTGCACACTATACATGTAAGTGACACCGGTCTATAGTTTAGTGCCTCTTTTCTGTCTCCTTTTTAAAAATGGGGACTACGTTGGCCTTCTTCCATACCTCAGGTAGCTGCCCAGTTTCAAGGGATGTGTTGAATATTGTGGTAAGTGGCACACTCAGTACCTCAGCTCCTTCCCGAAGAACCCACGGGGAGATATTGTCCGGACCCATCGCCTTTGAGGTATCGAGGTCACTGAGTAACTGCTTCACTTCCTCCTCAGTTGTGTGTAAGCCCTCTAGCACTTGGTACATCCCTTGTTGGTGACGAACCATGTCCTGTCTACCCAGCTGCCTTCCTTCCTCCATTGTGAATACTTCCTTAAACCTCAAGTTGAGCTCCTCACATACCTCTTGATCATTACTTGTGAGTTCCCCATCTTCTCTCCTCAGCCTTATCACCTGGTCCTTGACTGTTGTCTTCCTTCTGATGTGACTGAACATCAGTTTCGGGTCGGACTTAACTTTCGATGCTATGTCGTGTGTGTGTGTGTGTGTGTGTGTGTGTGCTTGTGTGTATGTGTATGTGTGTGTGTGTGTGTGTGTGTGTGTGTGTGTGTGTGTACGTGTGTGTGTGTGTTTGTTTGTTTTGCCATTACGCTGTGAGGGTCGAGCTATAATTTCAGTTTAATCCTTCGGTCGAGTGCATTAGTAGCCTATTCCTAGCCTCTTGGGCTCTCCCATATATATATAGTATATACATCAGCTAGTATTGAGTCAGCGTGTATTGAGTCAGTGTGTATTGAATCATTGTGTATTGAATCATGGTGCACCAGGTCGTCAGTACTAGCGTGGGTGAGGGGAGGTGGTGAGTGAGAGGTGAGGCAGGATAATCCTGGTGTTGTCCCGTCATGTCGCTATGACTACCGCTTCTATCACTTAGCCCCAGACAGCTCTTGTTACACTTACGCCTGGGGAAAGGGCGAGGCAGGAAGACAAGCAAGCAGGCAGGCAGGCAGGCAGGCAGGCAAGCAGGCAGGTAGGCAGGCAGGCAGGCAGGCAGGTAGGCAGGCAGGCAGGCAGGCAGGCAGGCAGGCAGGCAGGCAGGCAGGCAGGCAGGCAAGCAGGCAGGCAGGCAGGCAAGCATGCAGGTAGGCAGGCAGGCAGGCAGGCAGGTAGGCAGGCAGGCAGGCAGGCAGGCAGGCAGGCAGGCAGGCAGGCAGGCAAGCAGGCAGGCAGGTAGGCAGGCAGGCAGGCAGGCAGGCAGGCAGGCAGGCAGGCAGGCAGGGGAGGCAGGCAGGCAGGCAGGCAGGCAGGCAGGCAGGCAGGCAGGCAGGCAGGCAGGCGAGGCAGGCAAGCAAGCAGGCAGGTAGGCAGGCAGGCAAGCAGGCAGGCAGGCAGGCAAGCAAGCAGGCCGGCAGGCAGGCAGGCAGGCAGGCAGGCAGGCAGGCAGGCAAGCAGGTAGGCAGGCAGGCAGGCAAGCAGGTAGGCAGGTAGGCAGGCAGGCAGGCAGGCAGGCAGGCAGGCAGGCAGGCAGGCAGGCAGGCAGGCAAGCAGGCAATCAGGCAGGCAGGCAGCCAAGCAGGTAGGCAGGCAGGCAAGCAAGGAGGCAAGCAAGGAGGCAAGCAAGGAGGCAAGCAGGAAGACAGACATGCAGGCAGGAAAACAGGTAGAAAGGCAGACAAGCAGAGAGAGGGAGAAGGGGATGAAAGAGAGAGGGAGAGAAAGAGAACAAGAAATAGAGAAAGAGAGCAAGAGATAGAGAAAGAGAGAGAAAGAGAGATAGAAATAAAGAAAGACAATTGGAAAGAGAGAAACACACAAAAAAAGAAAACTAAAATTTAAAAAAAATAAAATGAAACAAAGTGCCAGCCTAGAGCCACCATCAACGTATTACCATTGCGTGGCACTTCCCGTTATTATCAGAGGGTGCCGCGGGGTATGGGCGGTGCCACAACGCTTGCCTCACCAAGTTTTCTCATTTCATAATGTTTGGAGCCTCGGGATAATGCAGGTTTGTACTGGGGCTTTGCTCGATGTTGAAACAGGTAGCTTCAACCCGAGGTACGACGATCAACCTGAGAGAGAGAGAGAGAGAGAGAGAGAGAGAGAGAGGTGATGGTTGACGACAGACAAATGAGATTTTTTTTTATATTGATTTTAATGTTGGATCATTTTGGGATCATCTTAAGTATGAGAAAACACTAAGAATCTTCCTTGTAAAATGCGACATAGAAAGCAAAATCTTTAATCTATTGCCCCATCAATTTTGCTGATCCTTGATATCCCAGGAGGCTCTTGATCCAAAGAATTGAAGCTATCCCTTCCCTTCTACTGGTAGAGACCGATTGCCTCCTGTGCTCCAGATAGTGTCACTCCTTCAGGTGCAGCGCTTCTCCACGAATAACATAAGGAAAATGAACTGTCTTCAAAGAACAGATCTTACATCCTCTACCTAATATATATTTATTGTCATCCAGGGATCCGCACTACTGACAGAAAAACAAGTTGAAATATTTTATTGTCATGAGGTTTCCTCCGGCTTAACCACGAAACGAATCATATTCAGAGATAACGAAGATGAGTGCAAATATAAAAACAATCACCATTTCCATATTTACTTTAATGAAAAGGATCTCAGATTCAGGCCGAAATAAACAGTTTCTCATATATATATATATATATATATATATATATATATATATATATATATATATATATATATATATATATATTATTTTTTATTAACAGATCAGCCGATTCCACCAAGGCAGGGTGGCCCGAAAAGAAAAACTTTCATCATCATTCACTCCATCACTGTCTTGCCAGAGGGTGCTTTACACTACAGTTATAAAACTGCAACATTAACACCCCTCCTTCAGAGTGCAGACACTGTACTTCCCATCTCCAGGACTCAAGTCCGGCCTGCCGGTTTCCCTGAATCCCTTCATAAATGTTACTTTGCTCACACTCCAACAGCACGTCAAGTATTAAAAACCATTTGTCTCCATTCACTCCTATCAAATACGCTCATACATGCTTGCTGGAAGTCCAAGCCCCTCGCACACAAACTTCCTTTACCCCCTCCCTCCAACCTTTCCTAGGCCGACCCCTACCCCGCCTTCCCTCCACTACAGATTTATACACTCTCGAGGTCATTCTGTTTCGTTCCATTCTCTCAACATGTCCGAACCACCTCAACAACCCCTCCTCAGCTCTCTGGATAATAGTTTTGGTAATCCCTCACCTCCTCCTAATTTCCAAACTCCGAATTCTCTGCATTATATTCACACCACACATTGACCTCAGACATGACATCTCCACTGCCTCCAGCCTTCTCCTCGTTGCAACATTCATCACCCATGCTTCACACCCATATAAGAGTGTTGGTATAACTATACTCTCATACATTCCCTTCTTTACTTCCATGGACAAAGTTCTTTGTCTCCACAGACTCTGAAGTGCTCCACTCACTCTTTTTCCCTCATGAATTCTATGATTCACCTCATCCTTCATAGACCCATCTGCTGACATGTCCACTCCCAAATATCTAAATACATTCACCTCCTGAATGTATATATATATATTATATATATATATATATATATATATATATATATATATATATATATATATATATATATATATATATATATATATATATTATATATATATATATATATACTATATATATATATATATATATATATACAACTTAGCGTGAGAATATACCTGCGTGTCGACGCTGGCTGACACCTACATCCGTTACAGTGTTGGGCGACAGGGAGGTACTGCAGATCACAGGTAAAAATACAAGATGACAAGTCATCACAGGGAGGAGTACAAGATTATAGGCCATCACAGGGATGAGTACAAGATTATAGGCCATCACAGGGAGGAGTACAAGATGACAGGTCATCACAGGGAGGAGTACAAGATGGTAGCCCGTCTCAGGGAGGAGTACAAGTATCAATTTGTTCCAGTGGGATCGGAGACCCTGGGATCATGTGAAAAGATTGCTACAAGTTTCCTCAAGGAACTGGGTTCCAGACTCATTGACACCTCCAGAGACCCAAGGGCGGCCACTTTCATGCTCCAGCGCCTCAGCGTGGCCATCCAGAGGGGAAATGCTTACTGCATACTAGGCTCACATCCGGCTTCCTAGAAGCTGGAGGAGATTCATAGTCCTTGATATATTGTGCTAACGTATCAATGTTTGTGCTTTTTAAATAAATGTTTCCTGACATCAAAAAAATATATGTATGTATAAATTTGGTTGTAGAAGACTAGTGCTCACCTGGGTTCTAGGAAGGGTCTCTAGACTCTTTCTAAAAGACTTTTCACCTACTTCTCTACTTCATTTTTTATATATATATATATATATATATATATATATATATATATATATATATATATATATATATATATATATATATATATATATATTTGAGTGTGTGTGTGTAAACTGTTGACATATTAAAACACACTAATGTTTATAAATTAATCATGGAACGGAAGGGGAAGAGGTTATCAGGGGAACACCGACGGAGAGAAGCGACGGTATGGGAGGACGGAGGAAGGACGGAGGAAGGACGGAGGAGGGAAAGGAGAGGTAGGGAAGGACGGAGGAGGGGTAGGGAAGGCTGGAGGAGGGAACGGGTTGAGAGATGGGCCCCAGTTTACACAACCGCAGCAGCGAATTTACATGCAAAATATTCCGCGACATGGGACAGCAGAGATGATCAAAGGGCGTTGAGTGGACTGACGCAGTGCTCACTGTAATTGGCTCATCACAGTCCCGTCATGCTTTACTGGGGGGAGCTGCTGGGGAGGTGTGGGAGGGGGAAGTGTGGTAGGGGGAGGTGGAGGTCTGGTGGAGGTGTGACTCGGGTCATTAAAGGTGCATGTTAAGTGTACCTTATCAATCGATAACACTTTGATGCCAAAAAGGAGCGTATTGGAAATAAAGTATATTAAAGAGTCTATATAAACTGAGATAAGCAGTATACCTTCCACGTATAAATGCACTGGTACTCTCAGTGTACACATGTCATGAGAGTTGTACTCATCACATTATGTACAACCTTGAGGGAGGTGTGGTGATGTGCTGAGGGTTTGACAGATGGGAAAAAAAATAGAGCACCGAGAAGATTAGTGCACCAAGAACACTAGAGTACACAGACGATTAGAGCCCCAAGAAGATTAGAGCACCAAGGAGATGAAAAAGCAAATATGAAAAAAATAATAATACGAAAAAATAAGGACGCGAACAAGCAAGGAGTTAAGGATGAAATAAAAACAAATCGACACGAGAGAGAAGACGAAAACAGAATGGAGGAAAAGGCATATAAACAAACCAACAAAAACTACGTGAAAATATACAAGCAATTAAAGGAAGACAAACAAGGTAGACGAAAAACATAATAAAGCTGGAACAGAAACTACACAAAAACAAGGATAGAGGATGGAACTATGAGTAGAAAGGGACGAGTAGGAAGGGGAGGAAGAGAAAGGCACGAAGACAAAAAAATGAATTTTAGGATTGCTAGCTCACTTAGCTCACACACTCAGGTCCGTGGTTCGATCCCAGGTACGGGAGGAAACATTACGACGTGTTTCCTTAAAACCCCTGCTGTCCCTGTTCACCTAGCAGTAAAATAGGTACCTGGGTGTTAGTCGACTGGTGTGGGTCGCATCCTGGGACAAAAATTTACCTAATTTGCCCGAAATGCTCTGCATAACAAGGGGCTTTCTTTATAGTAGTATGTCATTGATGTCAGCTAGGCCTGTATACCTTGTACATGTACTCGTAGAAATAAAGATTATTATTATTATTATTATTATTATTATTATTATTATTATTATTATTATTATTATTATTATTATTATTATTATTATTATTATTATTATTATTAAAGAATTGGTGGTGGCGGCGGATGAAGATTAGGAAAATCAGAAGAAGGAAGATCAGAAGGACTAGGAGAAGGATTAGAGAGGCACAAACAAGAGACTGGTGGGGTGTGATGTGATACAGGAAGGATGTTGTCTATCTGATCACTCATCGTCCTGCCTGACCTGTTCTCCAGTCACCCCCTACTACTGCTGCTGCTGTTCTCGGTGGGGGGGAGTGGTGGTGCTGCTTCTTATGTTTGCTGCTGCAACAGAAAGAGCAGGAACAAAAGCAGCCAGAGCTGCAACAATTGCAGTATTGGCAAGAGTAGAAACAAAGAAAAACAGCAACAACAGAACCTAGTAACCACAACAGCAGCAGCAATAGCATAAACAAAAGGACAATAGCAGTTGTAACATCAGCAGAATGGGCAACGGCAAAAATAGTAACAGCACAGCGACAATAGCATAAACAAAAATAGCAGCTGTAGTAGCAAAAATAGCAGCAGCAGAAATAGCAAGAGCAGCAATTACGACTACTGCAGTAACAGCAATAGCAGCAGCAGCAGCAACAACAGCGGTGGCGGCAGCAGCAGCAGCAGCAATAGCAACAGCAGCAGCAGCAACAGAAGCAATAGCAACAGCAGCAGCAGCAGCAACAGCAGCAATAGCAACAGCAGCAGAAGCAGAAGAAGTAGCAGCAGCAGCAACAATAGCAACGGCAACAATAGGAAAGACAGCAATGGCAGCCGCAGCAATAGCAACTGCAGCAGCAGCAGAGGCAACAATAGGAGCGGCAGCGGCAGCAATAGCAGCGGCAGCAGCAGCAGCAACAGAGGCAAAAGCTTGACCTATGACCTTCAGAGAGAGAGGAGAGAGAGAGAGAGAGAGAAGAAGAAGAGAGATGGCTGAGGTATAACACTAGCATGTCGTGTAGAGAAGATAGATATGATGAGAGAAGAGAGAGAGAGAGAGAGAGAGAGAGAGAGAGAAAGAGAGAGAGATGTGTAACCTTCGTCAGGAGGGGACACTCTTTATGACAGACAAGACTATCCCCGCCAGGCAGATTCTGATCCTGGATATTAAACCCTTGCTTGCTCTCTCTAGTTTATCCACATTGTGAAGGTGCACACGGGTGCTCATGTCTGTCACTGCCTCGGTGGCAGTGACAGACATGGTTAGGCACAGACACTGCTAGACTATATTGTTGTTGTTGTTATAGATAATAACAGTTTGGATTCCGGTGTGTGTATCCACACTTATGTTGTGGATATCTACGTTTCTTCCCATTTCTGCACGTTTCCACTGCATAGTATGTACAAATTTAGGTCTGTGTCGTGTCCATCTGTGAAGTTTTAAATTTTGGGATCCGAGTCTTGAGTATTTCTCTGTTTTTCTTCATATTTTCTTGTCAAAATCTTCTGTGTTGTGTTAAAATTACCCTTATTTCATCTTACGTTTCTCTCTATATACTATTTTCTCTGTTCATATGTTTCAGCGTACGATTGCTTCTTTAAATTTTGTGCTTCACTAATTATATTTTCTCTTTCTTTAACCACATTAGAGTTAAATTAACACGACTCAAATGGGTTAGACTTCAGGTAAATATTATTGAACAAATTTGTTCCATTTGTTCATATTCGGCTGTTCTTCAAGGATATTCGGCGTATCCGACTTTACGAAAAGTGTTCTGAATGTTCATTCGTGTCGAGATAAGTAAGTACTACACAGCTTAAAAATATGGATATGCTAATCACTTATGTCGTGCGAATTACAGTGTGCTTTGTGGAATTAACTCCGCACATTAAACAATTTGAATTCATGTAACAGTGTAGGCAGGGCCGGGTTGGGCTCTAGTCCTTTGATCTTAACGTGACGAGAAAGCTCAGTTTTAATCACACAGGTTGAAGCTTAATAATTTGCTATTCTAATATGTGTAAGAGAGAGAGAGAGAAAGAGAAAAGGAGAAAGGTGTGTGTGTGTGTGTGTGTGTGTGTGTGTGTGTGTACTCACCTATTTGTGATTGCAGGGGTCTATTCACAGCTCCTGGCCACGCCTCCTCGCTGGTCTCTATTAGGTCCACTCTCTCTCTCTACTCCAAGAGCTTTCTCGTACCTCTTCTTAAAGCTATGTATGGATCCTGCCTCCACTACATCACTCTCCAAGTTGTTTCACTTCTTTTGTGTGTGTATGTGTGTGACAGAGAGATAGAGAAAGAGAGAGAGAGACAGGGGGTCCAACTTGGACCATTGACGGTAAAACGCCTTTTTTATTCTTCTCTGGAACAATTGGTGGGAATTTTCATGAATGCTTTATGAATAATAAGACCCGGGGAGTACAGCCACGAGTTCCTTATTGAGACAACCAGGACGAGAATACCTGTAGCCTCCCTCGCTTCATCAAGACATGGCGCAGGTTCCTTCCTGCAGGTCGTCAAAGCAACCCTCTCCCTCCCTCCCTCTCTCTCTCTCTCTCTCTCTCTCTCTCTCTCTCTCTCTCTCTCTCTCTCTCTCTCTCTCTCTCTCTCTCTCTCTCTCTCTCTCTCTCTCTCTCTCTCCATTAATATATGACATTTTTCTCCTCGCTCCATCAGAACAAAAAAATCTCTTGTCATATAAACATTAACTTGAACACTCATATCATGTTACTCTGAAAATATATATCTTGCAAACTATATATTGCAGAGAGAGAGTTTTTAGCTACCATTGCTCAAAGGCGCTTGTATGTAACCATGTGTAATAGTGTGTCATTATGTGTAAGTGTATGTAAGCGTGTGTAATAGTGTGTAATCATGTGTAAGTGTATGTAAGAGTGTGTAAGTATAAATGCAGCACTCTATTAAAATACTATCATTTTGTTTATGGGATGAATGCTAAATCCGTAAGGGTCATACATTTCCTGGGGAAGAGGGAGGCTCGATTTAAGGAACTGGAGCACGGGTCCACGTCCTTAGATCAAGGGCCCCTCGCCAGCATCAAGGAACCTCCCTTAAGGCGTAAATACGTTGATGAACGTCGGGAGACCCACGGTGTGGTTCAAAGTGTCGACGTTGCTTTTCCTACGTTCTACAGATCGTGTACCATTTAATACTTGCCCTAGGACAGTTTGTGCTGGTGTAGATGAGTAGCTTTTAATGCTGAGGTGCTCTTGATCCGAGGCACTGGAGCTTTCCTCGCCCACCTTTGATCAACCTTGATTACCACCCACTGTCCATGTATTACATTGCTCCTGCGGATTTAGCGACTGTCATGAATTTAATGATATTCTGCTGAAGAGATCAGGCGAAGTGATACCGAGTCTTTGTTTTTAAGACTGTCCTAGCATTTATTTCTCACTTTATTTCTGTTCTAGCATTTATTTCTCCTTTTAAAATAATGGCGCTGCTTTATTTCGCATTATTTCTACGATTAGAGCAGTACAGCATTGCTGCAAGAGTTTCTGTGCTGAGACTAGCGCTGCACCGCTGAGAGAATTATAGCATAGCACACTCTGGGGTCTACCAAGTTATTTATGAGGAGAACAATGTATGTAATACTGTGTGGGTAGACGACACATCGTTGAAAGTAATGTGCAGCGTCTCTCACGACACCCTGGAGGCTGCTGCTGCTGTTGCTGCTGCTGCTGCTGCTGCTGCTGCTGCTGCTGCTACTGCTGCTGTTGCTATTGCTGCTACTGATGTTGTTGGTGCTGCTGCTGCTGTTGCTGCTGCTGTTGCTGCTGCATCAAGGAAACAAGGGGTGTTCGATGGCAAGTCTTGTCGATAACTATGGCATGCAGATACCACGTGCATAGCAAAGATTCATTTATAGACTAGGCTCTATGCTATACCTAAAGGAAAACATTGTCTGTTCATTTAGATTCCCTTTTTGCAGTTTGTTTTTACCATAACGCAGTTCTCTGGGCTTTTTTTTTTTTTTACTTTTTTTTTTATGTCAACAGCAATAACCACTAACACACTGTGGCCCGTGTAGACTTTAGGGCTGCTGCCGGATACGTGGAACTGTTTACGGATGTCTCGACGACTCTTCTGTCAAGTTATGAGAACTTTATCCTTCCAGGGGACAAGTATTCTCCATGGTGGAGAATGACCCATCTTCGAAAAAAATTAAAGTTGCCCCTTCCCTTCCTCGAGGAAATAATTTACAAATATGATTGACAAGAATTGGTTAATGGAAGAAAAGCAACACATCAACAACTCTGTCAGTTTAAGCGCAGCGCTCAAGACAGCGCTCAGGACAACGCTCAGGACAGCGCTCAGGACAACGCTCAGGACAACGCTCAGGACAACGCTCAGGACAGCGGGGGGTAAAAAACTCGCAGCAGCTTCCAGTGATCCAACGTTTTAAACAATCTACAGCCTTTGATATTTACGTTTAATCCTACAATAAAAATCCTACAATAAAAACATTTTCATTTGACTTCGGTTGACTGAAGCTGGAAACAGTGGAATTAATATTGCTGATTGCAGCTCATATTTTCCAGGAAAGTGCTAAGCTGAATTTATGCAACTCTATGAACAATTTTATAAATACATTTTTACCACATGTACGTAATTATGGACAACATAGGGACACCAACAGAAGGCTTGGGAGGTTTCCCAGTCTGGTGCAGAAAAAAACTGTATCTGACTCCCATAGTTATATATAGCATTTTTGGGGTCGAACCGAAACGTCGTCATATGTTTCGCCCTCCAACAACTTTCAGAATATATACATATTTGTAACTACATGTCATGTAAACAAATTTGTTAAGATTAAGAGCAAACTACAGGCCTTTTTCTTATAATCTGACAATGGACTTATCAACTTTGGTACAATAATAATTTTAATAACAATATGTATATTTAATACGAACAGAGACACTGTGGAAATGTATGTTATGAGAATGACCTTACTTGGTACAGTACAGTTATTGTTGATTTATTCTGGAGGATTTTGACCGTAAAGGCGAGTACAGCTACGTAACATCTCTCGCGATAAGCACACTTAGGATCGATCCTTCGTTATGCGCTGAATGATCCACACAGGCTTTGCACTAGATATAAATATAGATAAAAGGACAGGTAATTATTACAAGAACTGTTCGGAATAGAACTGGTGTTTAAATGAAGAAATTTACACAGGGGAGGGTGTCATACCGGAGAACAGGGTTCATACAGCAGCCTGGGGAAGATGGGGATGAGAGGCAATCAGATTCACTTCAAGAAAGGGAAGGTCAGGTCCAATTCCTTTGATCAAGAGCCCCTCACTGACTTCAAGTAAAATCCTACACAGGTACAACTAAATGAGAAAAGCTACGTGAGCAGACACACAGAGAAAACACAATTTTTTTCTTCCCCTTCAATTCCGGTGTTGCGTGTACAGTTCCGCTAAGCTAAAGAACTTTTCCAGATGAAGCATTGTTTACTTCCTGCAAATGTTTTCCTGTTTCAACTCTGCCGGGCCGTCTTTTTCCTGGTTTTGATTGCTCTCTTTTAAGAGCCCATTAGTGTGATTCGCTGTTTCTCTTTTTACAAGTGGAGTTTAGCGAAAATTGAAAGACGAAACTACAAAAGACCTAAGTTTTATGTCGGAAATGCACACCATAACCCCTTCCCTCCCCCACATACACACACACACTCACTCCCTCATACACACACACTCACTCCCTCACACACACACACTCACTCCCTCACACTCCTCTCATACACACTCCTCATACACAATCACACTTGCATCGGATACTTATCCTTTTAAAGTTAGCGTCGAATTTTTAAAGTTTTAAGCAAATATATATTATAATATACATTCATATGTATATATATTTGCATACATTTCTCATACATACGTTTAACATCCCGCGTAACTGAGATGCGATATGTACTGGAGTCTCAGGCGGCAGTGTGTGAGAGATGGCATACCCAAAAATGCATGAGACGATCAGATAAAAACACATGTAAATGCAATTCTCACAAACCAACCCACTAGAGTCTTTAATACACAAGAAAAGATGATTGTCATATAATTCTGCGTCCCCACATTGAGCCCCTCACATCTGTGTGTTTGTGATTGCCTGTACATATAGCTGTTTGCTTATTTATTGGGTGATAACAGAATTCCTTCAGATATGCAACGAAACTTTGTATTTTATTCATGTAAAGAAAGGGTCTCAGCAGGAAGGATACATTCAACAGCTTTGGCAAGGGCGTAAATTCTGGGTCATAGTGTTGAACTTCTATCTTACCTGCAACACGCGACGCCTTTCTTTTGATCCTCATTTACAGTCTGTCCACGAAATCAACATAAAATTCCGTCATGTTCTAAAGTTCTGGGGAAATACCTTAACATTCTGGGCAGCGAAGCCCCGCGCGAAAAAGTGTCTTGTAAAACAGGTGAAATATTGAGCAAGGGAGAAAGTAGTTGAAGGCTGGAGGGTTACTTGCTGTTGCAACCACACACACACACACACACACACACACACGCACACACACACACACCAGGCCAGGAGCTGTGAATCGACCCCTGCAACCACAACTAGGTGAGTACTAGAGTACACACACACATACACAGGTACCCACACATTGTGCTCTCTCTCTCTCTCTCTCTCTCTCTCTCTCTCTCTCAAAAACTACGCTCGCTTCATAGGTGTAATTTATTTATTGACGACATACTATTTTCATTTCCCTACCATTCTTATACCTGCGCTGTGGTTAGAAATTCCCAAAAAACGTTTCTTCACGTAAATCGTCCTGAACTCCACATCTCTACGAGGTAATGAATTCACTAAATTATGTTAGCACGTTTTGTTATTCGCTATATAGCTAAGATGCCACGTAGCACCTTAGCTATATCTTAGCTATAGTGCTTGTTGTAGAAGAGAGATCTGAAATACTTCAGCCTTCCGTCTCCTACTTGACAGGAGAACGAAAAAAAGGAACAGGGTCAATATTTCAAGATTCTATTATTTTTTTTTAGATCGAGCCGCTCTTTTTTTTAATTTTATTACTCCCATATATTCCTTTCCATCTTTTCCATTCTGTCTTCTCCCGTCTTTTTCTATTCGTCATCTCCCTTCCATATTTTCCGTTTCAGTTATGCATCGATTCTCTCAAATGTAATCAGTTCCTCTTGAGAATAGTTAATAAGAAACACTTTTCTTCGTCAAAATTTTCTCCATAATGGTGTTGCCTCCAGCTACTTATTTCACAAATCTTACGACCTCCACACTCATGATAATCCAATGGGACGCCGCTCCTCTCTAATCCCACCTAAAGATAAGGCCGTTATTACTTAATAATAAACAATTACGTCTCGGAGGTGTTCTCAGTCCCACATTTCAAGATGACTAATGATCCGTGAAAAGTTCACTTGGGATAATTAATCACCCGTAACCATTACCAATGTAAAACTTGATTATGATGACAGCACTTTGTTCTGGCACGATGCAACGTTAATGCATTCGCTATGTTCATCATAGAAGCTGCATTGTGGGGGTATAATGAACTGTTTAATTAAAGGTGCTGCTGGAGACAGATATAAGTAGTGGTGGACGGCAACCAACCAGCCATCCTGTCGTATTAGGGTGAAACGGGAGAATGGTTAAACGTTTAGCATTTTGTCAGAAGTTCTCGTCGTTTTTCTATGTAATAGGCATACGAGAAGGCGCTAGCGTGAGAATGAGTGTTATAGATTTTGCGCTCCTCGACACAACTGACATGCAGGGGAAAAATTTAACTCTGCAATAATTGTGAAGAAAAATGTGATGAACCTTGAACGAAAAGTTTCAAAGAAATTTACAGTGAGTAGATGTATCAAGTATTTGTTCGGCAGCAGTGGCTAAGAGAGACTACAGATGAGAGAGAGAGAGAGAGAGAGAGAGAGAGAGAGAGAGAGAGAGAGAGAGAGAGAGAGAGAGAGAGAGAGAGAGAGAGAGAGAGGGAGGGAGAGAGAGACAAAGAGATTAAAATCACATCACAGGCAATAAAGAACTTTCCTTTCCAATTACAAGTTAGTTGTCCTGCTGGTTTTAAAGTCTGGAAGATAAGTTAATCGCTTCATACGTGTCCGATTCTGTTCGCAACATGTTCCATTCCAGCCTCTTTCGTATCCATTGCCACACCGGTGTGCTCTCTCAGAGCCATGTCTCACAACTATCCATACATGATGTCTCACCCTAGTGTCACACGCTGCAAGCGTTTTCTCGAAAAAATCAATCTTTTTATTTTACTTAAATTTTTTTAATTGTAGTTGTTCACATCGAAGTAGACCTACCCGACCATGCCCCTCTCTCTGGTGGGAACTTTAGGAACTAGGCCTCAACAGTAATTCGCTTTCCAAAATGTAGACAATAAGCCTACATTATGGCTCCCACATAAAATGGTCCAGCATTCTTCCATGACCTAAAAAAATTATTTAATTTCTGCAGTCTCGGCTCGTGTATGCGAGTGTCTGTCTCTTTCTTCCACAGTTTATGTTTTATCTGAGTAAAAAATGCATAATTTTTACAAGACATTTGCGTGGATGATAAGATAATTATCTTACTAAAGCGCGATGAAATTCTTCTTTTATTCAGTTATGAAGTCTAAAAAAAAGGGTTGTGGATGTTGGTGATCGGAACGGTGCCTCTGACAGCGTTTCTGGCAAAGAAGAATGATATGAATGAATGACGGTGGATGTGTTTCCTTTTTTTTATAGGTTGCCTGACCTCAGTAGGAGACGACCATTGTGTTAAAAAAGTGATAAAAGACTCGATCCTCCGACCGTTGATCGAGAGATGGACCTACTTCCCCATTACTAAGCAACACAAAGGATTCAAACGTCGCAAACAAGGCCAAACTAACATTAAAGTCGGTCCTGTTATCAGTGAAAATTTTCAACTTGCACTGTCGTCCCGACCCGCTTAACACGGCGAAGAAAAATTGTATAATCTCCTTAGAGCAGATTAGTCCATCTTGGAGGGGAAAAAAAAAGTTTAGCAGCCAGAGCAAGGCACTAACTCTCAGTAGTTTATCTTCCTCGTTGCTCTTCGTCGTTAATGAGATTTTTGTCTCTCTGATTTCGGTTTTATCATCCTCGTTGCTGCTGCATCATGAGCAGTGTGGGGACTTAGAACCCCCAGCGTTGAAACTTATAGTAGTAGTAGTTACTCTAGCAGTAATCTACTTAAATGTTGCCCATCTATCGCTCCCTAGGCCCCGCTTGCTACTTATTAAGTGATGAATTGCATGTGTCACCCATTTTTCCTGCCCGCCTACTTAGCAGCCCACTCGCCCGCCTGCCCTGAAGCCAACTCGATCAACAGCCCTCCAGTCTACCCACCTACCCACCGGTTCCTCTGCCTAACATCCCACCCGCTCGTGTCCTGTCCCGCTTACATTTTGTGCTCACTCACATACACTCGCAAAGAAACACACTAATATTAATAAAACTGATAAGAACAAAGAATGGCTGCCAATGGACCTGGACAATCTGCAACACTGGTCAAAAATGAAGCTAATATATTTCAACCCATACAAACGCAGAAAGACGGGCTTCATACAGAGTTTTAAGATGATGTATGACATAGCTCACGAGACTAGTTGGGGGTAAATCCAGTAAGCGGAAGTTAATAGGCTGGGTCTCGACTATGCAACCGCAAATATCTGAGAACAAATAGGTGAGTATGTACTTCTCTGTCTCTCTCTCTCTCTCTCTCTTTGAGGTCTTACTGATTCGAAAAATTATTTGATGATATAATTTACAACCTTGCTGAATCTGTTGATATAAGAAATTATTAACTTGGGAAAATTGCAGACTTGTTAAATTTTCTTCTGACGAAATTACAGACATGAGGAGGGGAAGCTGCGAAAATAAGAAAGGGGAGACTGGGGAAAAGGGTGGGGAATTGGAGGTTGGGAAAATGGGTAGGTAGGTTGGGGAAAAAGAGGAAAAGTGATGCAATAACTGACTCGCGAAATTACAGGATCTGTGAGACGATCCATTCGTGAAATGACTTGATTTGCAAAATTGCAAACTTACGAAATAACTGACTGAAGTGGCTGATGTCAGTCGGTGCTTTTCTGAAGTGGCTGATGTCAGCCCTTGCACTTGTTAAGTGGCTGATGTCAGTCCGTGTACTTGTTAAGTGGCTGATGTCAGTCTGTGCACTTGTTAAGTGGCTGATGTCAGTCCGTGCACTTGTTAAGTGGCTGATGTCAGTCTGTGCACTTGTTAAGTGGCTGATGTCAGTCTGTGTACTTGTGAAGAAACAGATTACAGTTCTTGCACTTGAAAAAAGTGATAAAGTGAAAAAAGCTATAAATTAAGATACATGTGCAACAGTTAGGTATCTTTATTCCGAAACGTTTCGCCTACACAGTAGGCTTCTTCAGTCGAGTACAGAAGAGTCTCCAGGGTGATGGACTGATGACATCGTCTTTATATCTCTACTGCTTCTTTCTGCCGCCTCTGTACTCGACTGAAGAAGTTTACTCTGTCTTACTTATATCACTATATATAGTGTTAAAAAAACTTGAAATCGTCGGATTCCTTGCAGAAACTGAATATGACCTCGGTTGATCGGCTTCAAATCTTTTATATATATATATATATATATATATATATATATATATATATATATATATATATATATATATATATATATATATATATATATTCATATAATTTTCAAAGAAAATTTAGTTTTTTATTTTCATAAATAATATTTTATGTAATATTAATTATATAAACAAATTACACTATAGACTCTTGACCTATGAAACAAAAATCACAAATATTTTGCTCTAAATACAATATACTTTAAGTATGAATTTTGTTTTAAAAGAATTTCAGATTCCTAAGTACAGTAGTTATTCGTTAGAATGTTGCATTAGTTAGCGGAGAGTCTAGTTACTAAGCTAAAATTACACAGATTTGTTTATGGAATATACAAATATTAACTTGTGCATTTTTTTTCTAATATCTTAAGTTGGTTGCTTCAAATTCGCCAGTAAAATATTACATGAGATATATTGAGAAGTGGAAGAGAAACCATCTTACAAGATCGTAGAGAAAAATAACCCGATATGGGGGAATAAAACTGCTTGCAAGAACACAACGTTGAATGAAAGGAGACATGTGGAACAGCTGGGTATCTTTATTGATCAATAAAGATACCCAGCTGTTGAACATGTGTCTTATTCATCAACTTGTCGGTATTTTATACCATTTTCAAGACACGTGAATGAAAGGGCCTCTCCCGGAGGACACCAGAGGTTCTGCTGCTGAGAGCTCCTCTGAAATATTTATGTCTGCAGGGAATTTGCACGGCTTACAGACTCACTCTCGTTTCTGTGTAGGATTCAAGACTGGGCTTGAATTCCTCTGCGCGACAATGCGGGAGTTTAAGGCTATGTTGACTTCATCTTCATATTGTTGATGTCTCTGGGGAAGCACTGCAGTGGTGGTGTGAGAGATGATGCATGGGACGTGTCACCAGTATTATCATCCTCCTTTTCGCTAGTGTTAGTTGCTAACTCAAATGTGATAGAATGATCCATTTTACAATATAGCTGTTTAATTTGCTCGTTTCATATTATATATAAATATATATATATAAATATATATAAATATATAAATACATAAATAAATAAATAAATAAATAAAATATATATATATATATATATATATATATATATATATATATATATATATATATATATATATATATATATATATATATATATATATATATATATATATATATATGAGTGTGTGTGTGTGTGTGGTAAATGCCCCCACATGATGAGGGTGGCAGTAGTACCACCGTTAAGAATATTTTATTCCCAGAATCAGTAAACATAAACCTATTAACAAAATTGCTGTTGTGCTCAGAAAGCGCAGGAAGATATTTTTGTCCACTCGTGGAGAAAGAAGTATTAAGAAGCGGAAATATATTTAAACATTTTTACTCTTTTCTCGATTCCAAAAGAATAGATGTCTTTATATTATATATATATATATATATATATATATATATATATATATATATATATATATATATATATATATATATATATATATATATATGTGAAAAAATTAGCGAAACGTTGCATTGCAAAGTGTCTCTCTTTTCCAAACATGGTCTCTCACTTGTCACTGTACTGACCTGCCCTCAGGCTCTCTCTCTCTATTTTATTTACACATTCAGGTCTCGATAATGGTCCAGGACTGGCCGAAATGTCTTTCACTTTTCATTTACATTTTGTGGCTTCGTTGTAAATATATTAAACATTTCCAAGTGACGGTCAAATTAAGCAAATTAAACTCTGACTTATTTTACAGACGGTTGAAAGCCATCTTGGCTTCCGTAACGAAGACAAAGCCACATGTAACTGAACCAAATTTTCTTAGGGCAGTGTTCTGCTTGAAACACAGCGTTTTCAAGGAGTGAAACGCTGTTTCGCTAAAGTTTTCTTCTGCTATATGTGGTTTGGTCTTCATATTTTCAGAGTGGGATGCATATATGTTATTTTCTTAAACAGTTTTATGATTGAAGGATTAAAGATACGTATTCACTGATCAAGACGTTTATTAAGGACACGTTTCGCCACTAGTGGCTTCCACTCATTAGAGATGAAGAACCCACTCGTAGTCTTGATCAGTACATAGGTGTTTTTTACCTACAACCTGTGAATATCCACCAACTGTATGATTGTACTTCAGTCATCCCTAGTACGTCACTTCACAATGATTTCCTTCAGCCTTTCTCCTTGCTGTCTTGCTGTTGTGAATGCAGAGGTAACGAATGACTCTCTAGGGAAGCAATAAAGGGGATGAAAGACAGAAGGGAGAGGGATAAGGTGATACATGAGGCAATTGCCTTTATTTTATTGTACGTATGAACTCTGATCCAGAGTGGGATAACACACAATAGTGGTGTAGAGGGATGGTGTGGGTGGGGGGAGAGACAGCAGTGAGGGAGATGATGGGGAATGGTAAGTGAATGGGAGAGAGACCAGTCTGATACAAGAAACCCATCCTGTGTGATGGGATATGATAGGAAAACCCATCTTGTGTGATCTAATATGACAGAAAAACCCATCCTGTGTGATGGAACAGGAAAACACATCCTGTGTGATGGAATGTAATAAAGAAACTCATCCTGTGTAATGAAATATAACAGGAAAAGGCATCCAGATGATGGAATATTACTGGAAAAACCGATTCTGTGGAAACAAATATGACAATTAAAATCCATCCAGTGTGATTGAATATTACTAAGAAGCTTTTGTTTCCACTGTGTACCTATCACATAGAGTAGGGTGGCACCTGATGTACCCACTTTTGCTAAAGTAAGAGAAGCCTTCCAAGATTATTCTCTCCCCAGCATGTGTGTAAAATATCATCTCTCGAAAAACAACACCTCCACACCCCATCCCTTGACAAATACGTGAATAAGACTCAATTGAAAGTTTATGACATTTATTGAAGGGGCGTTTCGTCACCATATATTGTCTTATTCACATTTTTCTCAGTGTATTTTACCCTGGATATACTCGCACATTCCCCATCAACGTCGATACATCCCTTACAACGTAGCTACATCCCTTGACAACGTCACCACATCCCTCGACAAAGTCGCCACGCGCCCCTGCATCACACATCAAACATCCACTGGGATGAAGCAATCTATTCACGTTTGAACTCCATCTTTCCCCCATGTGAGCAGTGGCTCTTTTTTCAGACATTTCTCCACGCCTGGCTTGGGAAGATAATTAGAAAGTAATACATCGTCACCTTGCTTGTGAGGCGATCCAGCTTCCTCTAAAGCTCTCTTAATATGCTGAATGTTTGTTAGAATGTTCACAGAGAACTACTAAACTCACAAGCGCCATGCAGCGCTTGAGGGCTTGAAGATAATCAGGCTTCGTGAGAGAAAGGGTAAGTTAGCCATGGATCTAGGGACCTTCACCTGCATCACAGCTAAGGATGCACAATAAACTAGCAGCAAAGGGGGCAAATAAAAACAAAAATCTAATTAATTTATTAGCTTTGTGAAGTGAGAGGATTCAGCGTTTTGGAGCATCCTGGGTCACTTTGACTCTCCTCTTCCCTGAGAGCAAAAAATTCCCTGAATCTTGTGAATGAATTTCTTGTCGTGTACCAAATTGAAATTCCAGAGTCGCTCTCCTGCGCACCAATACACACCACCCATATGGAATTCTCAGAGCACTGGCGCCTAGCCGAAGATCCGGGTCGCCTGCTGCAGAGATCCTGAGACTTTTTTTTCTTTGGTTTTGTCTCTTTTACGAAAGTGCTGAGCCCAGACAGTGTTTGTGCGAATTAAAAAAAAATGGGAGAAAAGAACGACCTCCACGCACGCGTGTATACTTGCGTGCGTGTGCGTGTGTCTGTGTTTGTGGTGTTTGTGTTTGTGTGTGTTTGTGTGTGTGTGTGTGTGTGTGTGTGTGTGTGTGTGTGTATGTGTGTATGTGTGTGTGTGCGTGCGCGCATGCATACTGTAGTTTAGTAAAATTGTTTGAGATAAGTTGTGTAAATAAAACATTACGTGATGAAAAATGTGAAATTAGCTTTAGTAATCCAGCACCATAAACCTCCAGACTTAGAGAACAGAAGTGTAGCTAAACCCCAACGTGGCTGTCTCACCACAGGATATATACATCAAGAGGTGTATTTCTCTGGGTATATATGCTGTTTACCTTTATCCCTATTTTAGGGATTAAAGTATTCTTGTCTGGCGGCGAAAAGGTGACCGTGTAGCCTTAATGACCCTAGTGTAGTCGATAGGCTTTAAACCCCATTAACCAACCATATCACGTCTTGCACACTAAGGATTCAACCAAATGTAATAGACCCCTGGCTGTCTTCAAGAGGGAGCTGGACAGGTACCTAAACTCAGTTCCCGATCAATCGGACTGTGCTTCGTACGTCGGTTTGCGTGCGGCCAGCAGTAACAGCCTGGTTGATCAGGGTCCAGATCCACTGCAAGGCCTGGTCATGGATGGACCGGGCCGCGGGGGCGTTGACCCCCGAAACTCCCTCAAGGTATACTCCAGGTTAAGGTCCTGCCAGAGTAAACACTGGCCCTCACTCACTTACACAGTGTGTTAATTTTTTTTTATACTTAAGACATTGACTACCCCTTTCCCCTGACAGATATTTTATCCTTATAATGATAACTATCGTCTTCCCTCGATGACAGTTATCTTCCCCTCTTGATGATAACTGTTGTGCCCAAATTCAGAGATATTTATCCAATAATGATAACCACGTTTTTTCCATCACACGATAACGTGTTTTTCCTGGCTTGATGATAAGTAATTTTCCCCTCTTGATACTAGTTTTTTCCCCTCGTGTTGAGGACTATTACTTTCCATTTAGCTGAAAAACTATTTTAATGATAATATATTATTCCATAGGAAAGATTAAGCGTAACTTAAGGAGTTATTGAGTATTAATTAAGAGAACACTGATAACTACCAGAACTTACCAGTACGGTAATAACTTCCAGCATATTACAGTAACTACCAGTACAGTAACTACCAGTACAGTAACTACCAGTACAGTAACTACTAGTGCAATAACTATCAGTACAGTAACTACCAGTACAGCAACAACCAATATAGTAGCTAGCAGTATAGTAACTACCAGTACAGTAACAACTAATACAGTAACTACCAGTACAGTAACAACCAATATAGCAGCTACCAGTACAGCAACTACCAGTACTGTAACTACCAGTACAGCAACTACCAGTACAGTAACTACCAGTACAGCAACTACCAGTACTGTAACTACCAGTACAGCAACTACCAGTAATGTAACTACCAGTGCAGCAACTACAAGTACAGTAACTACCAGTACAGTAACAACCAATATAGCAGCTACCAGTACAGCAACTACCAGTACTGTAACTACCAGTACAGCAACTACCAGTACAGTAACTACCAGTACAGTAACTACCAGTACAGTAACAACCAATATAGTAGCTACCAGTACAGTAACTACCAGTACAGTAACTACCAGTACACTAACTACCAGTACAGTAACAACCAATATAGTAGCTACCAGTACAGTAACTACCAGTACAGTAACTACCAGTACAGTAACAACCAATATAGCAGCTACCAGTACATCAACTACCAGTACTGTAACTACCAGTGCAGCAACTACCAGTACAGTAACTACCAGTACAGTAACTACCAGTACAGTAACAACCAATATAGTAGCTACCAGTACAGTAACTACCAGTACAGTAACTACCAGTACACTAACTACCAGTACAGTAACAACCAATATAGTAGCTACCAGTACAGTAACTACCAGTACAGTAACTACCAGTACAGTAACTACCAGTACAGTAACAACCAATATAGTAGCTACCAGTACAGTAACTACCAGTTCGGTAACGAGTGACAGAAGAGCAACGTTCCCACTACGTAATGTGTCCATCAATATAAAACATGTTTTAGTATCGTAAAACTTCGTACTTATTTTTTTATACAGCTCAGTCAAATACATTATTCATATCTTGCAAACGCATTTGCGCTTGCATCTCATCATTGCAAAAAAAAAAAATTCCTGAAAGGATTATGGGTATTATAATTTTTATGTATTTAGTAAACTCGAGGATCTTTTGTTGCTTCTTTCGTGATTAGCGGACGGAGGACCAAGCCTACACCACTCCTTTAGCTAAATGACTCCATAAAATACAATATTCTATAATATAATAAAGCATTATGCATGTAAATAAAAAAAATACATTATATATCGTCGAAATAAACCAATATTTTATTCCGAGTCACCCCCCTCCCTTGAATTGCATTTTAAGAGAAAAATTATCTGCGAGCCCAATTTTATATATGAAGAGGAAAAATTAATTTTCTTCAATATTTTTCACTTTTCAAAGGATTTTCAGAAAACTTAAGTTTTTCAATATTAACAAAAAATATGGTTTAATACTCATATGTAATCGGTGACAAGAAGAAAGATTTTCTCTGGCCCGAAATATACGGACTGCAGCCTCTGGGAATGACCCAAGAACTCGCAACCTAGCCTTTGTAGCGCCCAGCTGTTAAAAAGTTACAGATTTTTAATGTGCACAGTAATGACCTCTTAGCTGGTAGAGAAGTATCAAGTCTTCCTGAACACCGCCCCCAGGGCCTGGTGGGGAAGTATCAGGGAGATACAGGCTCAACACCGCCCCCACGGCCTGGTGGGGAAGTATCTGGGAGATACAGGCTCAATACCGCCCCCACGGCCTGGTGGGGAAGTATCAGGAAGATACAGGCTCAACACCGCCCCCACGGCCTGGTGGGGAAGTATCAAGGAGATGCCGGTTCAACACCTCCCCCACAGCCTGGTGGGGAAGTATCAGGAAGATGCAGGCTTAACACCGCCCCCAGGGCCTGGTGGGGAAGTATCAGGGAGATACAGGCTCAACACCGCCCCCACGGCCTGGTGGGGAAGTATCAAGGAGATGCCGGTTCAACACCTCCCCCACAGCCTGGTGGGGAAGTATCAGGGAGATGCAGGCTTATCACCTCCCCCACGGCCTGGTGGGGAAGTATCAGGGAGATACAGGCTCAACACCGCCCCCACGGCCTGGTGGGGAAGTATCAGGGAGATACAGGCTTATCACCTCCCCCACGGCCTGGTGGGGAAGTATCAGGAAGATACAGGCTCAACACCGCCCCCACGGCCTGGTGGGGAAGTATCAGGAAGATGCAGGCTTAACACCGCCCCCACGGCCTGGTGGGGAAGTATCAGGAAGATGCAGGCTTAACACCGCCCCCACGGCCTGGTGGGGAAGTATCAGGGAGATGCAGGCTCAACACCGCCCCCACGGCGCGAGATTATAACGCAAAAAAATTACTGTACAAGTGCACAAGAAATGGGCAATTATTGCAAACGAATTTGGGCTCGTGAGTTCTGCAAATATTTTTTTTTTTGTGGATGAAAGGGGAGGGGAGCTAGACGGTCAGAATGAGTTACAAATAAAACGATTAGATAAGAGAACGAATAATAAGAAATAAAAGAACTAAAAACGATATATTTCATTTTACGAGGGGTTAAAAAAATGTTGGAAAGATTTATAGCTAAATTTTGTCCTTACTTACTGTGGTCAATTTAGCATCCATATAAATTACGTAACCACCGTTTTATCCGTTTTTTATATGGTATAGGACACTTGGACCGAGGTATGCAAACATAACCCGCATGACACTCTTTTTGAAGCACTTAAAAAGTTGAAAAGATTCAAATATTAACAACAAGACTAGCGCCGGAACTGAGATAAATGAACTACGAGAAGAGACTTAACGAAGAGTTAAGAGACTGAACCAGGAGCTATGAATCAACCCACGAAATGCTCTTCTGATTACAGCGAATTTCGTATTTGCAATGATTAAAAATAAGGAATCCAATCTAAAAGGGGGGTGAGTGCACTCTATCATGTGGACAAACTCACGACACCGGGGACCAGGTTGGCAAGCTCAGGTTGTAATATTCGTGATATATTTTTAGCGTGAGAATCTTAATGAGGTTCTTTTCAAGGATGGGGAATCCTTGGTGTCAACAGTGAGATGACCCTGCTGTTTACCTTAGCCAGTAAGGTGGCCAAATCTCCTCGCTCCTGGCGCTGAACTTTCACCTGGGGGAGGAATTGGGAGGAAGACCAATATGATAGGATAGGAGGAGAGGCTAGGCGAAAAGGCTAGGGAAAGAGGCTTGTTGGAAAGTCATGAAGAAGTGCTTAGAAACTAGTAAGAGGAGAAGCAGCGAAGAAGCTAGGTGGAGAACCTAGGAGCAGATAATATGAGAGACTTGTAAGAGGAGAGGCTAATAGGAGAGTATTAGGAAGAGCTAAGGTTAAAAAACATCTCTCATTTCTATTTCCCCCCCCCCAAAAAAAAAACCGAAATGCAGAGCAAACCAAAATAAGAGTAATTACTATATCTGGATTTCACCCTCCCTCCCCTGTGGTTAGCTAAATTAAAATGATTTAATTATAACACACAGAGTGCCATCATTAATCACTTATTTATTTAATGTTTCGGTCACCTGTGAACGAAACGTTGTCCAAATATAAGCTATGAGTGTCTCTGTACTACCATACCTGTTTTGCCCTCACACTTTCCATTAAGAAAGTCAATATTATCTCTGAAAAAAAAACACATCCTTCTTGGGTGGTGTCGTTTTGCTATTGAGAGCCTCATAAGCTAATGAATTAGAACTACCATCATCTTCCTTGGATCAAACCTGATTACTTCCCATTCTCCAGGCGTTCAATGATCTCTACGGGTTTAGCGTTTCCCCCCCTCCCCTCAATAATCTGAAAACCATAAAAGTTACTAACAGCTAAAACATAGGGTAAGTTAAGTAAACACTGACTCCCTTCAATGTATACCATTACTTTTAGGGACTACATATTTTCTGAAGTCTATCTTAAGGGACCACGTGATTTTTGAAATTTGTCTTAGGCAACGCATGACTTTTGAAGTCTATCTTAAGGACCACATGTCTCTTGAAGCTTTTCAGAGACCCATGGTTTTTGAAATCTGTCTTAGGGCACACATATTTTTTAAAGTTTATCTCTAGGGACCACATAACTAATGAATTCAATCTTTAAGGACCAAATGGCTTTTCAAGTCTGTCTTGGAGACCACATGGGTTCTGAAGTCAATGTTTAGACACCACAAGACTTTTAAATTCTGTGTTTAGGAACCACAGGTTCTGAAGTTAATCTTTAGAGACCACATGACTTTAAATTCTGTCTTTAAGGAGCATATGGCTTTTGAAGTCAATCTTTAAAAAAGTTAGCAGACGTCGAGCCTGTCGCTGTCTGTCTGTCTGTCTCTCTATCTCTCTCAAACCTGCAAAATTCTTAAAGTCTGCAGGACCTCAGAGTCTATCAGGTAGTTACCGTTGCTATGGCAACCGATAACTGTGTAATGTCGTGAACGCACTCACTCGTAAGGGGAAGGGGGAGAGGAGGGAAAAGTGGAGTAAGCTGAGTGGAGAAGGGGAGGGAGGAAAAGGGTGAAGGGAAGCTGAGTGGACGCACTCACTCATCAGTGGAGTGGGAAGGAGGGAGGGGGATGGGGGTGGAAGGGTCTAAGGAAAATCAAGATAAAAATATTTCATCTATAAACTTTTTTTTTGGTCTCATAAACATAAACATTTTCCCAAAAAGTTTAAATTGAAAAATTCTCCTCTAAAGGAAGTTTTTCCATCTTAACACGGAGACGGTGACAGGCAAATGCTTTGCTTGTGTGCACAGAGTCATGTTTACTGGGAAAATATTACTCTACAACCCACAATAAAGGCATTGCTAAATTCGGGACAAATATATCTGAACAGCATTGATGCAAATCTCATGCAAATATGTAAAGTATATATACGTGTGTGTGTGTGTGTGTGTGACGTTATCATAAAGTACATGTGTTTATATGTTTGTAGCGCTTTCATAAACTGGTTAATTTAATAACGTCAATAACAGCCCGGTAAAAATGGGTCACATAATAGTGCAAATAATATCCGTTAAACGGGTTCTGTAAATTAATATGCAATGCCTCTCGCATACTCACCCTCATACCCGCCTCCACATACTCACCCTCATACCCACCTCTACATACACACCCTCACACTCGCCTCCACACACACACCCTCATATCCGCCTACACACACAAAAAAATATGCAATCATGACTATAATTATTCTGCATCCATGTTGTCACAAGTTAGGTTTTTGCGTCGACGACCAAAACTACTGCATTTGCAACATACATTGTGTACGTTATTAGCCATACTGTCCGTGATTATTGCATTTTCCTGATCAGCTCTGGAGCATTAATATAATGATCCGTTGAAAGTAGGTAAAGATCATTATACCTTGTCGAGGACCCGATCCCTTCTGTCGCCGGGTCACCCATCCAGTTACTGGCCAGACCCTGTGGTGCTTAACGTGTGTTTCTGGCTGAGTGGCGTTAAAAATATTTGTTTTATACATTATGAAAGAAGACACATACACTCACACACACACACACACACACACACACACACACACACACACACACACAGGATACATACATAGCTTTAAGAAGAGGTACGACAATGTTCTTAGAGCAGGGAAAGAGTGGACCTAGTAGCGATCAACGAAGAGGCAGGGCCAGGAGCTAAGACTCGACCCCTGCAACTACAAATAGGTGAGTACAAACAGGTGAATACACACACACACACACACCCTCGTAGCTCTCCTCTGGTGGCGAGTAAATTTCCCTGGGGAAGAGAAGGATGAAGAGGTGGATGGGGGAGAGACAGAAGGGGAGAAGGGGGAGGAGGAGAAGGAGGAGGAGGAAGAGGTGGCACTGGTCTTATGAGCCTCTCAGGTATCCTCCTGGGTCAGGCACCTGAAGCAGGGCAGTGCTGGTTACATCTTGCAGTGGCAAGAGAGTACCTCGTTCTTGCGGTGTTTACATCAGAATAATGCTTATTGTGATATGACGAATAGCTGAATTTAGAGTTAGAGATCATGGTGGTGAGTGAAACTTACTTGCACTCCAGTTGGAGTACATCTGTAGTAATATTTGCAATCATTTTTAACCCAGCAGGCTTTTTGGTAGTTAATCGTTAGGAAAAAAAACCGTGTCTCGTGAAGCGGGTGTTAATAAAATGATGACCTGTTCAATATTTACGCATCCGTTGGCCTACCCAAGCTAGGGTTCGAGCCCCATTTAAGGAAAAAATATAACAAAGGATCACTACCCTAGTGTATCCCAAGTTCAAATTTTGATTTCCTTACGGGTATATAAAAGATATTTGATAAAAGTCGGCTTCTGACTGCAACAACAACACTTCCCACTTTCCCTGGGTAGCATCTTTCTTAGCCACTGGGTAACAACTTGTTAAAACACTATCAATAGCTTCACAATTCTGAAGTCTGTCTTGGGCACCGCTAGGCGAGATGCAGTGACCATAGTGCTGTAGTCTCTCTCATTCTGTGTGTGTGTGTGTGTGTGTGTGTGTACTCACCTAATTGTACTCACCTAATTGTGGTTGCAGGGGTCGAGACTCAGCTCCTAGCCCCGCCTCTTCGCTGTCCGCTACTGGGTCTCTGCTCTCCCTGCTCCATGAGCTTTGTCATACCTCGTCTTAAAACTATGTATGGTTCCTGCCTCCACTATATCTTTCTCTAGACTATTCCACTTCCTGACTACTCTGTGGCTGAAGAAATGCTTCCTAACATCCCTTTGACTCATCTGAGTCTTCAGCTTCCAGTTGTGTCCCCTTGTTTCTGTGTTCCCTCTCTGGAACATCCTGTCACTGTCTACCTTGTCGATTCCCCGCAGTATTTTGTATGTCGTTATCATGTCTCCTCTGACCCTTCTTTCCTCCAGTGTTGTTAGTCCTATTTCCCTCAACCTTTCTTCATAGGACAGACCCCTGAGTTGTGGAACTAACCTTGTCGCAAACCTTTGCACTTTCTCTAGTTTCTTTATGTGCTTGACCAGGTGTGGGTTCCAGACTGGTGCTGCATATTCTAGTATGGGCCTGACGTACACGGTGTACAGTGTCTTGAACGATTCCTTGTTAAGGTAACGGAACGCTAATCTTAGGTTTGCCAGTCGCCCATATGCTGCCGCAGTTATCTGGTTGATGTGTGCCTCCGGAGACGTGCTTGGCGTTATACTCACCCCAAGGTCTTTCTCCTTTGCCGAGGTTTGTAGCCTTTGTCCGCCTAGCCTGTACTCTGTCAGCGGTCTTCTTTGCCTTTCTCCGATCTTCATGACTTTGCATTTGGTGGGATTGAATTCGAGAAGCAAGTTGCTAGACCAGATGTCAAGCTTGTCCAGGTCTGTTTGAAGTCCTGCTTGGTCCTCCTCCGATGTGATTCTCCTCATTAATTTCACATCATCTGCGAACAGATGTTGTGTGTGTGTGTGTGTGTGTGTGTCTGTCTGTCTGTCTATATGTCTGTCTCTGTCTCTGTCTGTCTGTCTGTCTGTCTCTCTCTCTCTCTCTCTCTCTCTCTGTCTGTCTGTCTGTCTGTCTCTCTCTCTCTCTGTCTGTCTGTCTGTTTGTCTGTCTCTCTCACCAAGACCCACAACACTTGCTTGAAGAATGAGTCTTTCCCTACTGAGCTAATAGACCGCTTAATGTTAATCCTGCACATCCTGAAGCCGAGCTGCTGTGTCCTCCTGTGACCTCTCAGGGAACTCCTCGGAGTCCTTCAGGTAAAACCCATCAAGCTCCTCCAACTTTCGAAATAGAGAATTTAATTAATGCCAATAAAGGATGCAGTCTGATTCTGACATTAAAAAAAAATCTTCAATACATAATTAACAACGCAGACGGCAAATTGTTAATGGCCAGTATTAACAGAACCACCGATTTAGTTTATGTTATAGGAAAGATCATTTAATCGCCAAAGCGTGAAATATTATTAAAAAGAACGAGACATGGAAGGACGAGACTTTATCATGGCAGCTTCTCTTTCTAAGGTGAACTTTCTCCGTGAATGCAACTCAGGGAGTGCCGCTCAGTGAGCACACACACTGAGTACAAGACAGTGAGTACACACACAAACATGCGCACCAATCTGTATCGACCTCCCTTGCAATTCAGTGCTTCAAGCACACTCAAAGCACGAGAGCTGATTAATGTATCGACACTAACTGCACTCCAACATTCCCAGGTAAACATCAGCGTGTTGGGGGAAAGTGTAGCACCACCACCACCACCGTCACCCACTTCCATCACTTCCCCTCCCCCTCACACTCCATCCCCTCCCTCACACTACCTCCCCTCCCCCTACCTCACCTTGTTTCGACGTGACCAAGCCATGTCGACAGGTATTGCTCACACACCGTTATACCGTAGCTAGTGAACCAATAGGCTTGATAACACCCCGGCGTCCTATGTCAACAAAGGGCTTCGGCCTCATCTCCATATGTAAACAGCTTCAGCAACTAACCGACATGCTAAGACAGCAAGAACCCTGCCTGGGATGCCCAGAGAAGTGAAACAGGAAATTCCCATGTCTATCATCAATATATATATATATATATATATATATATATATATATATATATATATATATATATATATATATATATATATATATATATATGACTCAGAATATGCACACACACACACAAACACCCGAAGCGAGACAGACTCAATACACAGCTTAAAGTGTATTTGATAAGGCCCAAGTGGCCAGAAGTCAGTGATGCCAATCAAAGTAGTCTAGGAGGGCCGGGAACCAAGACTCGACCCTTGCAAACTCAACTTGGTGACTGCAACTCAGTGAGTACAAACAAACACACATTAACCCAAGAGGTTGCTGTGTGTACTCACCTAGTAAAAGCATTGTGTGTGTGTATGTGTGTGTGTGTGTGTGTGTGTGTGTGTGTGTGTGTGTGTGTGTGTGTGTGTGTGTGTGTGTGTGTGTGTGTGTGTGTTTGAGAGGCGTACCAGGAACCAAAACTCGACCCCCCGCAACGAAAGTGGGTTAGTACATACAAATTCTGTGATTCCTCTGACAAACACACATACATATTAGTATTTTAGGACTTTTTTCTCATCACTCTATCGGAGTTTCACTGCACTTCCGAAGTCTCTGAATTCGCAAGTATATTTTCACAGCCGTATTTTTTGCTGTTGGTGTATCCCAATGCTTTTGCGATGCCGTCCACAGGATGGATATGAGGTGCATAATAATTCATTCTGTCTCATCGCTGTGCCTGTGAGTTTTCATTATTGTCAAGAACTTTGAAACTTCGAAATTTTCGAGAAAATATTATTAGTTATAGATAACATTTCAGCAAATGTCTATAAAAAGGCGAAGGCATATATATCCCAGGTGCCAGCTTCTAGCAACGAATTTAATGAAATAATTCTCCAGATTCCATTTCTAACGTTACGCCGATATTTAATAATAGAGTATTCACAGAGACAACATATTTCAATCTATTCTGTTATTACTAACATGAATATTGCCATACTGTTTTAAAAGTCACTTTTAACTCTAGCAAACTTCACAAACGATGAACCAGCTTCCGGCTTGCTCACACGTTCCTTGATTAAAATGAAATCTATATGCACATTCATTTCTAGTGATGAAAAAAAAATCAGAAATCCTCTTTTCTGGTACGAAACAAAAGCTCAAGCCATAAACACAGGAAAATATAAATATATGAACGTCTTACTCAGTTGTACGAGAACGTTGGCATGAAGTTCAAGAGAACGAATGTTGTATATTACACACGTGTCTAGGTTTTTTTGAGAACTGTAGTAGCAGTCATAAGCGAACAAAAGTAATGTA
>WNWK01001407.1:240000-250000 GCA_009830355.1 Cherax destructor
TATATATATATATATATATATATATATATATATATATATATATATATATATATATATATATATATGTGTGTGTGTGTGTGTGTGTGTGTGTGTTTGTGTGTGTATGTTTTTATGTGTGAGTGTAAACATATACATATATTGATTTACGAACATGTTGTATTATGACCAGATGAAAATATCAGGATATCTTTAATGGAGAAACCACGGATTTTGTTTTGAGGATGGGAGATAATAATGGCACTATTGTCTTGGCTCCATGATACATTGTCTGCGTCTCAGGACGTCCAAGGAATGCTAGATTAATGTTTGTATGAGTGAGGTGCGCGTGTGTGTGTATAAATTCTCTGTCGACATAATTCTGTGTACAAATATGTGTGTGCTCAGCATCAATGGATAAAGTACTGTGTACTCTGTTGCCGAGTTTGCAGGTTCGAATCCTGCCGTGGACTGAGAGATAATGTTTGTAAATAATTTTGTTTGTTTGCGAATTGTTAAGCACACGCACACACACACACACACACACACACACACACACACACACACACACACACACACACACACACACACACATATATATGCCAAATATAAATGCCAGTTTTTTAAGATTTTTAAGCATCACTTTCATATTTGTATTTTGAGAGTCTTCAAAATATTTCTAAAAGAAAAAACTCTCTGAATTATAATAGACTAATTCTGGCGACGGTCCAGTAGCTGGTAACTCAGTTCGCG
This sequence comes from Cherax destructor, assembly GCA_009830355.1. Lineage (NCBI taxonomy): Eukaryota > Metazoa > Arthropoda > Malacostraca > Decapoda > Parastacidae > Cherax > Cherax destructor. The sequence goes on from WNWK01001407.1 coordinate 240,730, forward strand.
CTTAAACAGGGGCCTCCTTGTGTACCAGGGTCCTTACATAGCATAATATTTCACACTTCTTGCAAGATATAGTCTTACCAAAATGTATAAGCACTATAATGCTTATTTTAGTTACGTAAAATGTAAACATACAGTCGCTGCTTATCTTTAAAGAGTATGATTTTTTAAAGGTGCCCTTTGCTGGTCAAGGTTATTTAATCGCTACTACTGTAGGAAAGATCTATCCTATTTATAGTCAATACTTAGCCAATGTTTCAAGTGCACACACACAAGTGATGTAGTGGAGGCAGGAACCATACATAGCTTTAAGACGAAGTATGATAAGGCTCATGGAGCAAGGAGAGAGGGGACCCAGTAGCGATCAGTGAAGAGGCGGGGCCAGGAGCTGAGTCTCGACCCCTGCAACCACAATTAGGTGAGTACACACACACATACCGAGCACATCTCCTGAGGCGCACATCAACCAAATAACTGCTGCAGCATATGAGCGCCTGACAAACCTAAGAACAGCTTTTCGATACCTTAGTAAGGTGTCATTCATGATACTGTACATCGTCTACGTCAGGCCCATATTGGAGTATGCAGCACCAGTATGTGCAAAGATTTGCAACAAGACTAGTCCCGGAGCTGAGAGGTATGTCCTACGAGGAGAGGTTAAGGGAACTCAACCTGACGACATTGGAGGACAGGGGATATATGTGGGATATGATAACGACATATTAAATATTGAGATTAATTGACAAGGTGGACAGGGACAGAATGTTTCAGAGATGGGACTCAGGAACATGGAGTCACAACTGGAAGTTGAAAACTCAGAGTGTTGTCAGGAAGTGGAACAATCTGGAGAGTGACGTAATGGAGGCAGGATCCACACATAGCTTTAAGAAGTACAATAAAGCTCATGGAGCAGGGAGAAAGTGGACCTAGTAGCGACCAGCGAAGAGGCAGAGCCAGGAGCTGTGAATCGACCCCTACAAACACAAACAGGTGAGTACAAATAGGTGAGTAAACACACACACACACAACAACAACATACCAGGCACGCCCACAACAAGCTTAACATGAAACGCACAGAACCCAAAACACAAAAACGCAGTCCAACCAGCACCGTGTCCGTGGAGGACCCGCACACCTCCTACATTATTCCTCACCTCTAGAGAATTGCATGAAAACTGCAGCAGAAAAAAGAGGAGTGAAATATTGAGCTGCTATAAAACCTGGTGATGGTCGGAGCTTGAGAAATGACTGAACCACCCGCTCGTATCCACTTCTTCTCTAATGGCACATAAAATCCACATTTTCCACGATGATTTCTGGCTTGGGGAGAGTGAGGTTAAAAGAGTGTTTAGTTCACTTAAGTGAGAAAACTTAGTATTTTGTGCGTGGGAAGGATGAGGAGGCAGAGAAGTTTTCCTCTTGTTAACTTGAAGGTCTTGAGGCGTGTAATGGGGGCGAGGAAAAAAATAAATGGGTTATTATTTATTAAACATAATTGGTTTCATCAGCAGTGCGCTGCCACCCTTGTTTACATGGCACCTACACTGTGGAACCCAAGTTACAAGGGTCGTATAAGATAAATAACAGAGAAACAAAGGTGAGGAGTGTTAAATGCGTAAGGAAAGATGTGGGGTTTTGACAAGATAATTAACTCAGTAAATGCAAAATGAGTAAGAGTAATGAAGAGTAGTTAATTTCACCTTGAGAATCGTCTGTCCGCCTCAGGTTAATGGTAAGACCAGCGGCTCACTCCCTCCCACCCTCCTATACTCTGCATCACCAACACTTACAAAGACCTGTAAACATCACCACCACAGCTTTCTATAAACATCACCACAACTCTTTATAATCATAACCACCACCACTACAGTTCTCTGTAAAAATTACCACCGCCACAGCTCTCTATGAACATCACCACCACCAGTAACCACAGCTCTACAAATATCACCATCACCACAACTCTCTACAGACATCATTACCACCACAACCATGTCTCTCTACAAACATCACCACCACCACCACCAACAGCCACCTACAAGCATCACTACCATCATTACCACCACAGTCGCCTACAAACGTCACGACCACACTTGCACCTCCATCGCCTCAAACAGCCACCTAAAAACACTTCCACTATCATTGGGATCTCAAGTTAGCATCGGTTAATATTTTGGACGAAGGTCTCCTCCTCTAAGTTGTGTGACTCACCCACTGTCACTGTCACTGTCTCTCTGTCTCTGTCTATATGGCAAGAAGACCGTGATGTGTAGATCAAGTGTTTACAGTGAAGCATATATGTGAACAGTATTTAGATAAAGGTAGAGAAGTTTTCATTGCATTTATGGATTTAGAAAAGGCATATGATAGAGTGGATAGGGGAGCAATGTGGCAAATGTTGCAAGTGTATGGAATAGGTAGTAAGTTACTGAAGGCTGTAAAGAGTTTTTATGAGGATAGTGAGGCTCAGGTTAGGGTGTGTAGGAGAGAGGGAGATTACTTCCCGGTGAAAGTAGGTCTTAGACAGGGATGTGTAATGTCACCATGGTTGTTTAATATATTTATAGATGGGGTTGTAAAGAAGTAAATGCTAGGGTGTTGGGGAGAGGGGTGGGATTAAATTATGGAGAATTAAATGCAAAATGGGAGTTGACACAGTTACTTTTTGCTGATGATACTGTGCTTATGGGAGATTCTAAAGAAAAGTTGCAAAGGTTAGTGGACGAGTTTGGGAGAGTGTGTAAAGGTAGAAAGTTAAAAGTGAACATAGATAAGAGTAAGGTGATGAGGGTATCAAACGATTTAAATAAAGAAAAATTGGATATCACATTGGAGAGAGGATTATGGAAGAAGTAAATGTTTTCAGATATTTGGGAGTTGACGTGTCAGCGGATGGGTTTATGAAGGATGAGGTTAACCATAGAATTGATGAAGGAAAAAAGGTGAGTGGTGCATTGAGGTATCTGTGGAGACAAAAAACGTTATCCATGGAGGCAAAGAAGGGAATGTACGAAAGTATAGTGGTACCAACACTCTTATATGGGTGTGAAGCATGGGTTGCAAATGCTGCAGCGAGGAGGAGGCTGGAGGCAGTGGAGATGTCCTGTCTAAGGGCAATTTGTGGTGTAAATATTATGCAGAAAATTCGGAATGTGGAAATTAGAGAAGGTGTGGAGTTACTAAAAGTATTTGTCAGAGGGCTGAAGAGGGGTTGTTGAGGTGGTTTGGTCATTTAGAGAGAATGGATCAAAGTAGAATGACTTGGAAGCGTATAAATCTGTAGGGGAAGGAAGGCGGGGTAGGGGTCGTCCTAGAAAGGTTGGAGGAAGGGGTAAAGGAGGTTTTGTGGGCGAGGGGCTTGGACTTCCAGCAAGCATGTGTGAGCGTGTTAGATAGGAGTGAATGGAGACGAATGGTTTTGGGACATGACGATCTGTTGGAGTGTAGCAGGGTAACATTTTGTGAAGGGATTCAGGAAACCAGTTAATTGATTTAGTTGGACTTGAGTCCTGGAAATGGGAAGTACAATGCCTGCACTTTAAAGGAGGGGTCTGAGATAGTGACAGCTGGGAGGGACTTTTCTCAGCTGTCGTATCTGAGCTCCTCTGCAAAGACAGTGATTATGTATGAGTGTGGTGAAAGTGTTGAATGATGATGAAAGTTTTTTCTTTTTGGGGATTTTCTTTCTTTTTGGGTCACCCTGCCTCGGTGGGAGACGACCGACTTGTTGAAAAAAAAAAAATATATATATATATATATATCAATAACAACACTGCAACTAGCCGAGGACTCGAACCCATGTTGTTTTGGCTCGCCTCATGGTAAGTGAAAATTCCATGACTCTCTAACCCACAAGACCATACAATCCTACAAAGATCACGCACCCAGCAGAGCTAGGTGTTGTACCGTGATCCGAGGATATACAATGGTGTAGGTATATACTGTATATATATATATATATATATATATATATATATATATATATATATATATATATATATATATATATATATATATATATATATGTGTGTGTGTGTAAGTGTGTGTGTGTAAGTGTGTGTGTGTAAGTGTGTGTGTAAGTGTGTGTGTGTAAGTGTGTGTGTGTAAGTGTGTGTGTAAGTGTGTGTGTAAGTGTGTGTGTGTAAGTGTGTGTGTAAGTGTGTGTGTAAGTGTGTGTGTAAGTGTGTGTGTGTGTGTGTGTGTAAGTGTGTGTGTAAGTGTGTGTGTAAGTGTGTGTGTAAGTGTGTCTGTAAGTGTGTGTGTGTGTGTGTGTGTGTGTGTGTGTGTGTGTGTGTGTGTGTGTGTGTGTGTGTGTGTGTGTGTGTGTGGTTAAGAGGAGGACATGTCAGCAGATGGGTCTATGAAAAACGGGGTGAACCATAGACTAGTTTAGGAAGGGGGAGCAATGAAAGGCAGGCGGAGTGTCGAGGCATCTGTGGAATTAAGTTTATCTATGGAGGTAAAAAAAAATGGAGAATGTGGCAGAGCACAGTGGCACCAACCGTTCTATATGGGGTTCAAGGCATTTGCTTTAAACACTACAGCAAGGAGGCTTGTGGAAACGGAGATGTCATGTTGGAGAACAATGTGTAGTATGAATATTTTACAAAGACTGCGTAAAAATTTGAGGACAGTAGGGGGGAGAGGAGTTACAAGAGGTGAGGCTTTTACCCTTACCATCAACGATGGTACGTCTACACTGCCTTCTCTCACTCTCTATCATTCTCCTTGCTGGCAAAAGCACGCTGTTCTTTTGTTTCGTAGCAAATTTTGCTAATTCAAGCTCAAGGAAGGCAGTTTCACCCTATGTCAGCCCTGGCCTGCTACCCTCTCACCACCACAACAGGAGCACCACCAGATAAGAGGTCAGGGGAGTGATCACTATTACGTGCAAGGAAGCGGAGGGGTAAGAACAGACTAGTAATAGCTCCAAATACACGAGACACACCAGAGGGAGATATTTGAATCATAGTTGATAAATCAGACATTAATTTGTTGCGTATTAATTCACAAAGCTGCACAACAGTCAAATGACAATAAAACGATCAATGAACTAACAACGCTGCAGCGATAATTGAGGCAGAGAATGCAAAACAAGTGATGTCACCATAAGCCTGACCCGCGCCTATGGCGTTACCCAAACACCAAACAGCAGCAAAACAGAGTAACCAATAGCACAGTGTTTTTGCAGGCACCCCATACAAGACGATGCACACATCCTCCCAAACAACGACCAGCCTTGCCTACGGCTGGCTAAGATGACATACAGGAAATTGGTTATGTTGGAAGTGCGTCGAAATTAGGTGACTTGGCCTATTTTTCTAATTTGCTTATTTGTTGTTAAACGTCCGTTTTTAAAAGTTTGTGCATTGTAACGTAAGCAAAATTAATTTGAATAAAATAGACAGCAGAAAAAAAACTTGAACAAATTGATGTTTAGCATCCCCCCAAAAAAAGTATTATACTAATTAAAATTAAGTTGTGCCATATTCAGAGCCAGGCAGGTAAAGACTCGCTGGATCAGTCCAAGTCAACTCATGAGAAAACCTGAGAAGGGAAAAGCAAAAGTGCCGAAACATTATCACTAAATTCTAGTTTGAACCTTCTAACCTGTAGACTCTCTAAGAATCCTCTGTTTAACCAATTTTGTTCCCTTGTTACCATTTTAAAATCAACCACACCAATTATATACGGTCACTGGGTTCAGAGTTCAGTCTGATTTGGGAGAGAAAAGGTTTAATTAATATTTTAAGGACCGGTATGGTGTTTTTTTTTTCAGTATTTTACATGTTGTGGTTTGAAAATTCCGAAAAGAGCTTTTTTTCTATTTTATATTTACTTTTTACTTTTTGCTATTTTTTTTTACTGTTTTACCATTTACTATTTACCATCAATACTCTTCACTGTCATCAGCATACACTCTTGCCACTCTTCGAAATAGCAACTTCCACTATCACGATACTTAACACAAGAAAATCCACCACCACACGCACCTCGACACAATACTCACCATCCACACAATACTCACCATCCATACAATATTCACCATCCACACAATACTCACCATCAACACAATACTCACCATCAACACAATACTCACCATCTACACAATACTCTCCAACACAATACTCACCATCAACACAATACTCACCATCAACACAATACTCACCATCAACACAATACTCACCATCAACACAATATTCACCATCAACACAACACTCACCATCTTCACAATACTCACTATTAACACGATACTCACTATCACCCCAATGCTCAGCATCACCACCACACTCACCACCACCTTCACCACCACACTCACCATCACTATAATATTCACTATCATGTAAGTGGGTAGTATTCCAGCTCCAGATCCATTAGACAATTAATTTTCAATCTTGCCGACACATCTGCTTCCTCCACCGCCACTCCATTAACCTTTGAGGATATGTTCTGCCTCTTACCCCCCCCCCCTCATCACCCTTCCTTACACACTATGAGCCCTTTCCTTCACCATCACTCCCTCTCCCTACACCATTCTTCCCTCTATCACCATTTCCCTCTCCCTTCACTATCTTTCCCTTCATCCTCCTTCCCCCCCTCTCTCTCTTTACCATCACTCCCTTTCCCGTCATCATCTTTCTTTGCTTCTATCTCTCTCTCTTCACTATCTCTCCCTATCCCTTCACTATCGTTCCTAGTTTCCGTATCATTCCTCTTTTCCTCCCACCAGTCTTTCGATTGATGGGGAATTGATGCTTGTTAATCATTCCCCCCTCATTAATCACACGTCCAAGTAAATCTCTTTCTTCATTCGGCCACTTACCCTCTTCTATCAGAACCTCTTGCTCTTCCCCATCAATCGCCTTTCCTTCTCTATCAACTCCGTGTCACTCCTTATCAGCCTTCTCTCCCTCCCCATCATTCCCCCCCCCCCTCTATACAAAATGTTTTTTTTTTTAATAAAAATCTGGAAAGCTATTCACTGGCTTATGTGCATATGTACATATATAACTGATCTACTAATAGTTGTTCGGTCAGATGACCAAAAGCTCCCGCTGCGGGTCATCATCTGACTAAGACCCGCGTCAAGAAACACCTGTGATGTTGTGGGTGTTACACCTCCCTGTTGTGCCAAGTAACTATCATAATATTGACATTATACAATACCGACAGGTAGATGAGTAAGACACGTGAGTAAATGTTTCACCCACTCAGTAGACTTCCTCAGTCTACTTATGTTGTAGCCAGTATACAAATTAACTCTGTATTTCGACTGAAGAAACCTGGTGAGTAAGCGAAACGTCTCGGCACTGAAGATACCGAACTGCTACACTTGTGTCTTACTAATCTAAGGTAACACAAAATTCGTTTTACACAAATATAAAACATTCTTTCGTCGCTTAAAAAATTTAGATCTGTATTCAGCGAAACGTTGGTATAATCTGAGAATTACAAGCGTAGTTGGAGACCAGCCAGAAACCACACCGGATCTGTGACAAGGGAAGGAGGGGGGTGATGGAGAAGGAAGTGGAGGGAAAGGTAGGAGACGAGGGAAATACAGGAGAAGTGAAGAATAAGAAAGGATGCCTTTCTTCACACAGCAATGTGTGTGTGTGCGTGTGTATTCACCTAGTTGTGGTTGCAGGGGTCGAGTCACAGCTCCTGGCCCCGCCTCTTCACTGGCCACTGCTCGGTCACTCTACCCGCTCCATGAGCTTTATCATACCTCTCCTTAAAGCTATGTATGGATCATGCCTCCACTACATCACTTCCAAGACTATTCCACTTCCTGACAGCTCTGTGACTGAAGAAATATTTCCTAACATCTCTGTGGTTCATCTGAGTCTTCAACTTCCAACTGTGACTTCCAACTGTCCCACCTCTGGAACATTCTGTCTCTGTCCACCTTGTCGATTCCTCTCAGTATTTTATATGTCGTTATCATATCCCCTCCATCCCTCCTATCTTCCAATGTCGTCAGGTAGATTTCCCGTAACCTCTCTTCGTAGGACATACCCCTTAGCTCCGGAACTAGTCTTGTTGCAAACCTCTGCACTTTTTCTAGTTTCCTTACATGCTTGGCTAGGTGAGGGTTCCAAACTGGCGCTGCATACTCCAATACGGGCCTAACGTACACAGTGTACAGGGTCCTGAATGACTTCTTATTAAGATGTCGGAATGCTGTTCTTAGGTTTGCTAGGCGCCCATATGCTGCAGCAGTTATTTGGTTGATGTGCGCCTCAGGAGATGTGCCTGGTGTTATACTCACCCCAAGATCCTTTTCCTTGAGTGAGGTTTGTAGTCTCTGACCCCCTAGACTATACTCCGTCTGTTGTCTTCTTTGCCCTTCCCCAATCTTCATGACTTTGCACTTGTGTACTCACCTAGTTATGGTTGCAGGGGTCGAGTCATAGCTCCTGGCCCCGCCTCTTCACTGGCCGCTACTGGGTCACGCTCCCTGCTCCATGAGCTTTATCATACCTCTCCTTAAAGCTGTGTATGGAACTTGCCTCCACTACATCGCTTCCCAAACTATTCCACTTCCCGACCACTCTATGACTGTGTGTGTGTCTGTCTGTCTGTCTGTCTGTGTCCGTGTGTCTGTGTGTATGTGCGTGTCAATGTGCATGCAATTGCATGATCGTGTACATGTGTATATGCATACCAGTGCTAACAGGTTTATTTGGGTACACGTGCGAGTGTAGGCTCGTTGCATGACAGTTTAATTAAGCTTAAAGCCTATTTGCAACACGAGGGTCATTAAGTCTGCGTATCACTAAAAGTCAAGTATACTTCAGTCCATATATATATTATATGTATATATTTATATATATATATATATATATATATATATATATATATATATATATATATATATATATATATATATATATATATATATATAGTATATATATGTATATATATATATAAATATATATATATATATATATATATATATATATATATATATATATATATATATATATATATATATATATGTCGTGCCGAATAGGTAAAACTTGCTATTTTCGCTTAAATAACAAACTCTCTTCTTGCCGAATAAGGCACGCGAAAATTTGTGTATGCAGTAATTTCGCGAAAATAATTCTGAAGTTAACGAAGAAAATTGATTTCATTGTGTTTGTTTATTATTAAATTATTGTAAACTTATCTAAAATATATTTTTTGGATTAGGCTAAATTAAATTGCGCTTTTTATAATAAGGTTAGGTAAGTCTTCTAAGGTTCTTCCGGTACAAAATTATTAATTTTTGCAT
>WNWK01001407.1:252500-285405 GCA_009830355.1 Cherax destructor
GTCACAGTCACGAGGATGTGTTCCTTTCCACAGGCAGATACAGTATGCTGCACGTGTGCATTTAAATGGCTGCTCATTTAGAGCGAAACGTCGCCACAATGAAATCTCTCCTGTTACCTAACATATTGTCGGTAGTTCTACCAACATAATTATGGACATTCTGTTGTCTGGTGGGAAAGTCAGACATCCCATTATTTCGTGAAATGACGAAACGCCCATTATTTGGAAACATTACCGAAAACAACATTATTCGAACACAACATTGTTTGGTTACCTAACCAAACATTCTATTGTTTGGCAATATGAAAAACATTACCAAACATTTCAGGCTGGAGGGAAAACCCAGAGAAAATTGGTTGGCCGCTTGATAATTAACAAGATAATACATGAAGCACTCGGCCCCACGCTGTTGCTACAGTGTTTTGATCGAAATTCGAAAATTTAGAACATTGGTTCATTAATATGTTGTGTAATGTTAGAAATAGGGGAGTGCAGTGTGTGTGTGTGTGTGTGTGTGTATGGTTAAATTTGGATCTTTTTTTTTTTTTTCGAAATTCTGTTTATCGTAAAAACATATATCAGACTCAGGTCGTCATCCGAATGAATGAGCGGTAACAATTCGATTGTCTTGTGAAAAGTACAGTCAGGAAGAAAGTGTTGATGACTGCCAGTCTTGTGGTATAATAACTCTCCTTCACCTCTCTCTACCACTTCTCGCTTTACTTCTTGTTCTCCTCGCTCACTATTTTCTCGTTCTTTGTCTTATCATTTTTTCCCCTCTTTCCCTCTTCCTACCTGGAAGTTACCTGGAGTCGTTTCCGGAGGTCACCGCCTCCACCGCCCGGTCCTAAACCAGACCTCACCGTTGCTGGCTTGTTTGTTATGGTTGTTGGTGACCACCACCCGCGGCCTAGTTAATCAGAAACTGATTTTAGAAACGTGAGGAACCTGATGAAAGGTTCGTGATCTTATGAAATGGGCCTAACCTCCTCTTCCCTGGGTCGTATCTGATTCTCTTATTTCTACATACAGTGCATAAAAAACTAATCCTCGTCTGCTGTGTCAATGTTTTCCTCTTCTTCCGTCTTCTTTGCCTCATCACTGATCTCTTCTTTCTCCTTTTATTCTCCTCTTTTTTCTTGCCTCCTCTCTTTCGTCTTGCCCTGGCCAGCATCCCCAAGGGACGACCTGACTTGTAAATAATAGAAACATTTACAATTGTTCTGTCGGTCAGGGAATATAACGCCAGTAACTGTCCTTTTTTCCTCTCGTTATGTGTCCGCTTGTGACACGAATAACATTGACTTGGCTTCCATTTCCAGTAAAAGAGATACGTACTCTTTTTTTTTTTTAAATATTTTTTGTCTACTGGTGAATATATAGGGGATACAGAAAAATGTGGATGGAGAATTGGTACGACGTTGGTTCAGAGATAAGAATGAGGGATTCATGTTTACGTTGGAGGGTTGTGGTGTATTTTGTTGTTGTTGTTTCTCCTTTCATCTTCCTTCTGCATTCCTTCCCCTTGCTAGAGGGTTGTGTATTTTTTTCCTTATTAGAAGGCCGTGCATTTCTTCCCTTGCTAGAGACTTGTGCATTACTTCCCTTGCTAGAAGTAGGCGCAGTACTTCTGTTACAAGAGGCTAGTGCTCCCCTTTCCTTGCTATTAGCTTGTAAATTCCTTTTCTTGTTAAATACTGGTACATCCCATCCATTCCTAGACTTTAGGGCACTACTTTCCTTGCTAATTCATCTTATCCTATGCTAAACTTGTTCATCCCTATCCCTGCTAGAAGCTGATTCACTTTGTCACCTGCTAAAGGCTGAGTCGCGAGGGCGTTGACCCCACGAAATACCCTCCAGGCTGGTTATCTATCCTCCTTGCATATATTCTTTCATATCCGTTACTGCTGGTATTCCTCATCTCTTCCTCTCTCAATATACCTCCCTCTCTCTCTCCCTCCTCTCTCTCCCTCTCTCTCTCTCTCTCGTTTACAACTAGTGCCCCTGGGAGCCCCTAGAGCGAAGGTCCGCCAGGATCAAATACACCACTCACCCTTCTGCCTTTATCTTGATCACGAGAATGAGATCCTGACTGAGCAGAACCTCGAATTGGAACGATTCTTATTTATGGCTCAGGGTGGGCCAGCGGGGCCATGATCTCATCGGGGCCAGCACGGGACGTCGGTCCAGCTGGACAATAGCCCCCCTCGGGGTCCACCAGATTGGATCATGACCGCCTCGGGTGAACCAGCAGGACTGTGGCCGCCTCGGGGCCATATGCCTTTCGTCGGCACACACTTCCTTAGGTTGTCACGAGACGATGTAACACAAGATTATCGTTTTAAGTCTCTGAGATAACTAATGTTTTCTGCAATATTTCTTCGTCTTTTGTTTCCTCCTCTCTTCGCGTCCCCTTCTTCCTTCTGTCACATTTTCCTTGGCTCTTCATCCCATTTACTCATCTATTATCCTTTGTAATTAATCTCATTCGTACTCTTTGTCACTATATTTATCCACTCTGTTGACATTTATACTTTACCTATGTTCTAATCCATTCTTATATACCCATAAACGTTTGCTTTCATGATTCAAGTTATTTTGCCTCACTATCCTTATCCATCACTTTTATTGCCTATTCTTCGTTCGTGTCCCTTCCTTATTCCTCTCTTGCCCTTTCCCCGCCTCCCATATATCACAGTTATCTAACTTCCATCTCTCTTTCTCAGATGCTTTCCCATATTTAAAAGATGAAAATTTTGAAGTAACCTCATTGAATAGACCGTTTCTGACAGAAAAAAAAAATATTGCAATTTGTGTTTTTGCTGCAGCAGTTTTGATAAAATAATTTTTCCCACTCATTTCGTAAAAGGGAACTCCATAAACCAGACATTAAAATTTGCCAATTAACCTTTGTAAATGGGTAAGAAGACACAATGCACAGGACAAGTTTTTCTGAGGACAACGTTTCACTCAGGGTACAGCATTATCAGGGACTTGGTAAAAGCCCTACACAGACCCCTACGGGCTCCTGTAGAAGCTTGTTCTGCATATTGTCTTAATAATCACGACACCTGGACGTTTAACCTCATAAGCTGTAGTTGACACAATAACATCTTAAAGAAAAAGAACAATCGCTGAACGCAAACATCTCACTACAAAGACCTGATGGAAAATTCCCTACATTTAAGTCAACATTTGTGACTTGGACTTTATACCACACGAAAGCTGTTAGAGAGTGAGCTAAATTAACTTTATATTGGGGGTAAGCGAGCAATCTGTATGTAAATTTGCGCAGATGGTTTTCAAGGAAGGTCAAGGGGAGTGGCAGGAAAGAGGGAAGGGGCAGGAAAGAGGTGAGGGGCAGGAAAGAGGGGAGGAGGAAGATGCAACGGAGGATCAGAGGGAGAAAAGGAAAGAGGGCGGAAGGGAAGACGGGAGAGAGAAATGAAAGGAAGGATGCAAAAGCAGTGAGAGAGGATGGGAAATCTTGCTCTGTTAACATTCCAATTTACATAAATGACTTGTGAGAAGGAATAAAAAAAACTACACGAGTATGTTTACTGATGATGTAAACATGCTCAGTCAGATAATTAATAAAAACAGCCCTAAATCCCTACAGTATTAATTAAGTTGAACAAATGAAGAGCAAGAATAATGATGGAATTTAATACGTATTTCACAACACATTAAACCCGCACTTAGAGAGGCTATTTAAGACGAACTTTCGGATCGTTCTGAACCATTATTAAATCTCTGCTGATAAGTGCTGCAGTACGTCTTGGAAAAGGCAACGTGAAGAAAAAAATAATGTGATAAATATAAAAAGAGACAAATAGAAGAGGGATTTAGGAGGGATCATGGATTATCGTCTGCATGAAATCTTGAGAATCGAGTGTTTCTTTAAGGACTAAGTGGTAGAATAATGGAGTGAGGAACAAGAGGAGGAAGAAAGTGCTACTACCAATGAAATTTAAAAACAAACATGATAAATACAACAAAAGAGATGGAAAATCGCTAGCATAGCCCTACTAATGAAGATTATTATCAACTGCCTAACTATTTACAGACCGATCCGAGATTAGTGGCAGGAGGATCGAGACACTACCACTCCCTGTGTGTATTGAATTACCCGTGTTTCTTATTATTAACTAATTGCATCATTAGCAGTGATCCTTTGGTTACAAATAGGTAAAACTACACAATGTACAGATCGTTAAAATACACATCCATTTCTACACAGCATACCATTCATGCACATGTTTATTCCCTCACACATATTCTTCCAGTGTACACACACACACACACACACAGAAACCAGGAGCTGTGACTCGACCCCTGCAACCACATATATATGAGGTGAGTGTACACACACTTATTTATCATGTGAGTTATTTTATGGCATAGCCGGTGTTGTGGCGCCTCTAAGAGTACATCAACAACACCATCTAACTTGTCCACTTCTTGTAGGTTCGCCGGTACGTCCGGCCCGGGTCTTCTCCAAATGGTGACCCGGCCTTGGCCCCCTGGATAGAGGGTGTCGAACATCTTCTTTCTTCTATCTTCTTTCTTGGGGCCCCCCGGGTGGGGGGGAACTCGTCCACCTTGATTAATACTCACAGTACACTGATAAACTTATTTTACAAAGTGAAATTTCTCATTACAGAGAAAACACGCAAACATGTGAACGATGAGAAAATTATTAAAGATGGACATCAAGAAGACAACTCCGCCCCTGTGACTACAAATAGGTAACTACATTTAGATAATTGGGAAAGCCTGTGCAGCTCAGACGTTACTAAGTAGACTTCACGGAACTAACCAGGATTTAAACATCTAGCATCTCAAGTACACATCAGACCTTGCCGTTTTGGAGGGAGATCTTTTAAGGACCTTCTAATCACTGGGGCATTGGGCATTGTTATGTTTTCGTGTGGAATGGTAGAAAATCAGGTTTCATCAGAAGAATGGAAGGATACTTCCAGTTCCTTGGACCACAAGCGTTATTCCACCTTCTTTAAAGGGAGCTACAAGGTTATTGCTGTGTTCGTGGTGTTTAATTTTTCTGTATTTATTTACCCTCAGTTTGTTAGACTGTTCTAACCAACTCTCTCTCTCTCTCTCTCTCTCTCTCTCTCTCCCCATTTCGTAACGGTGTTCTCTTGTATTAAACTTTTTTCCACCTCCGCCTCTTCAGAATGAATCAGCCTGGCCCCACAGCAAAAGTTACCTCCTCCCAGAGCAGAATTTTGGCGTTCTCGCAGCAAATTTCCACTGCGCTAACTTTTTCGCAAACGCCAACTCTCATCCATCGCCAACTCTAACTTTTGTTTGGACTTTCTGTCCTGTAAATGAGCAATTCTGAAAAGTATTTTCACGCTCTTGCAAACTTATTCCTTCTCTTGGGTCCTTTCACCTGGGTCTTTATGAATGGTAAATCAAAGAGAAATAGACAAAACAGACCTTTAAGCTAAGTTTCGCTCAGTGTAAGCTTCATTAAGTTCGCACTGAGAGAAACGACGTTTTAATCTAATCTGCTTCTCTGATTTACCGCGTGATGGATCACTACATGTTGGATCACTGCGTGTCGGATCACTGCGTGTCGGATCACTGCGTGTCGGATCACTGCGTGTCGGATCACTGCGTGTCGGATCACTGCGTGTCGCATCACATGTTGGATCACTGCGTGACCCATCACTACGTGTTGGATCACTACGTGTTGCATCACTGTGTGTCGCTTCACTGCATGTCGGATCACTGCGTGTCGGATCACTGCGTGTCGGATCACTGCGTATCTTTCATCTGTGAATAGTGTTGGTTCAGTCAGACCAATACAGTTTTACCAGAAAAAAAAAAGATCACACATCACTTCCAATATGACTCGTACTCTTTTAACAAGTATTTTTTTTAATATGATGCAGTATTTTTAGCATTTACAGTAGCAATAATATACATTTCACCAATAAAACAGTCTAGTAGAGCCGTTATTAACAATTTAATGTAAAGTTTCTAGTTGTTTAAACTAAGGATTACAAAAATGGTACCTTCAGTGGTATTATTTAAGTCTGGTTAGGGTCTTGCCTTAGCTCTGCTAACCCCTTACTCCATCAGAAAGAAACAAATAATGGTACGAGAGGGACAGTGTCTGTAGCCAAGCTGCTGTTTGATAGTCACTGCCGGGTCACCATTTGGAGAAGACCCGGGCCGGATGTACCGGCGAACCTACAACAACAACAACTGCATCGGGGTGGTTACAGGTAGTGTTATATCCCCGTGCTTGGAGGAATTATTACCAGTGTATGTGAAGGTCACCACCTGTGTGAGTTATTCAGTGGAAGAAGTGGCTGAGGCTCGATCCACCGTTCCATAATCGCAAGACAAACACGCTACCTAACCGTACTACTTCCCAGGTCTGTGCTTAGAGACAGGCATCTGGGAGGGTCCTTGATGTCAACGAGGGCTCTTGATCTCAGGAATTTCAAATGCACCTCCTTTGTCGACTCAAATCAAAGACGTTTAGATTGCAGACTATATAGTATTGGATCAGCCCGTCCGTCTGGTGATGAATTGAAAGCGCTGGCTTGGTAGAAAAGATCTTTTCTATACATATGGGAATCTTGTCACATCTGCTGGCTTATATTGTTGTAAATCAAGCTGTGTTTATCCAGAGGTTTCAAGATAATGTTTCACGATGCTGGTAACCCGCAACGTAGAAAAAAAATATAACGAAAATTTAGAAAGCTGCAGTGAAAGCAAATTCCGGTCGAGAAACAGAGAGGCGTCGCCCGAGACTCGTCCAGTGATTAAGCCGGCGAAGGCCTAACTGAAAAAAGTGGTGGTGTTTTGTTCGTCAGGAAACACAACAAAGTGTCCTGACCGGTAAATTTGTTCCCACGTATATTTCTGTGTTACACTGCAGCCTCCCGCCCGGTGCTTATCCCATCCCTTTCTGGTTAGTCCGGTTATCGGAAATTGGTAATTTTTTTCCCCAGGTCGAGAGCGGACTTCCCGTGGCGACAGTGACAGGAGCCCCGGGTTGGTGACTAGGTCCAATGTGGGCCCCTACAATGAATGTGGGCCCCTACAATGCTGCAACTTTTTCCTTTCCAATGGAACGTGAATTAAAATAAAAACGAATAAAGTTTTCGTGGCGGAACTTCATGTTTTTACTGGGAAATTAACTAACTTGAAGGACAAGAAAGGTTATTTACTCAGAAAGTTTCAGAGAGGGAATTCTTTTGCATTAAAAGGAGGCTTTGAAATTCATTATCGAAGTATTTTCTGTTGTAAAAATCCTTCGAGAGGTAAATGAATATATGTCTTATTGATTATAACAATAACAAACTAAGAACTGGGTCGCGGGAGCGTTGACCCTCGAAATGACCTTCAAGAACGACCTCCAGGAGCTACCTCCATGAACGACCTCCGGGAACGACCTCCATGTATAGTTATGCATAACTATGAACCACTCACTAATATGCCAGTTGTTTGATTTAGTTATAGCTGACTTTGGCAGATATCGTGAGTGATTGGGCCATGACTGTTCACTCAATTCCAGCATGTTCAGCAATTCGGCTCTACTAACCCAGATGCGATACAGTGGTCCACGATGTCCCGAAATGCATTCTGGAGTTTCATTTGCTGAATGTATTTAGAATGTTGAGTGTATTTAATTTACACACTCGTGGTTAAGAAGCTCATGACTATTCTAGTCAGGCGTGAGAAAACTTTTTTCATGCATTTTAAGAATAATAATTTAAGGTTTAGATAACGACATACATGTGTGAGCTTTGAAGGAAATAAGTGAGGTGGATAAAAGGAAGGAGAAAGATAGGAAAAAAGGGTCGAGGAAGGATAGCGAATGGCAAGGCAGGATAAAAGAAAGAGTGAGATAGGTTAGACTCTAATTTGTCTCACTAGGAAAAAGGAAGGTGTGGCATCTTAGGTGAAGAGACGAGGCAAAATATGGAGAAAGGGCGAGACAGAATTGGGCAGAGGCGAGGCAAGATAGGAAAAGCGGCGAAGCATGATAGAAAAAAAAGGGTCGAGACAGGAGGACAAGGAGTATACGGAATGAAGCTAAGCAGGAAAAGAGAACAGGCAAGGAATCACACGAAAATGGGCAAAATTTGCCTAGAAAAACAGGAGAGAAAGATGAAAATAAAAATAAAAAAAAGGCTGAACAAAGCTAACAGCAGATGAAAGAAACTCATACTCAAAAAACAACAGTAACATAACAAAATCTAATAACACCATTCCTGTTCTGTGTGGGCAGCCATACAGGACGGACCAGCAGCGAAGTCTACCCAAACAGTAGTTAGACTGTTGGGTTTAGTCCTGACTCTTTCTCTTCTACTTCAGCTCTTCCTCTCACCGGCTATTCTTCTTCTGTCCCCACTTCCCCCTCGCCCCTAGTGGGTTCTTACCTGAGAGTCTGAACTAACTAACTAAAGTCTACCCAGTCTAGTCGTGGAAGCCGTCGGAGATGTGAAATTTATAGTATCCAATTACTGGTTACACTTTATATATATATTTTTTATCACATAGAAGAGAGGAAGGGGGAGTGATGAGAGAGCATGGAAAATATTATACATAATAAAAGGAAGGAAAAAGGAAGAGACGCAGTGAGAGGATAGTAAAGTTATTGTCACCTCTCCTCTCCCCCTCTCTCTCTCTCTCTCTCTCTCTCTCTCTCTCTCTCTCTCTCTCTCTCTCTCTCTCTCTCTCTCTCTGTCTTTCTTTGTCTCTCTCTCCCAAATGTAATTGTTTCTTTTTCTTTGTCCTTTGTCTCATTTGTATATTTTTTCGCTATTATAGGGTGACCCGAAATGAAGAAACACTTTCATCATCATTCGCTTCATCACTGTCTTGCCAGAGACATGCCTACACTACAGTTCAAAAACTGCAACATATTTCCACCCCCTCCTTCAGAGCACAGGCACTGTACTTCTAACCTCCAGGACTCAAGTCCGGCAAACCGGTTTCCCTGAATCCCTTCATAAATTTTACTTTGCTCACACTCCAACAGCACGTCAAGTCATAAAAACCATTTGCCTCCACTCGCACCTATCTAACACGCTCACACACCCTTGCTGGAAGTCTAAGCCCCTCCAACTTTTCCTTGGACGACCCCTAACCCGCCTTCCCTCCACTACTTAATTATTCGCCCTCTAATAATAATCTTTATTTCTACAAAGTACAAGAAATATCTGACACAGACGTAACTGACATCATTGGCATATTGTATGGAAAGTCCCTGGTTATGCAGAGTATTTCGGGCAACTTACATTAATCTTGTCCCCCAGGATGCCACCAACTAACACCCAGGTACATACTATCTGCTAGGTGTACAGAGGCACCAGGTGTAAAGAAACGCCCAACGTTTCACCCGTGCCGTCCATCGACTCTGGACCCTTGGTGTGTAAGAAACTTTATTTAAGAATAGGTACTCAGACGTACAATTATCATATATAATTTAACATATATGTAAATTATCTAGAATAACCCCCAAAAAAGTCAAAGTGATGTCTTATCAACTTAGTTGATAAGCCTTCTCCTCTTAAGACTTTTAATATCAAAGTTGCATTTGAAAATCTTGATATAGTAAAAAACTTTTGATACAAAATTCTCCCCAAAATGTTGACGGATGTGTTTATAAGATTAATTGTAAAGTATGCGATAAAGTTTATTACGGTCAAACTGGTAAAAGTCTTGAACTAAGATTAAAGCAAAATAAATATAGCATTAGAACTGGACAAGATTCTAATGCTCTGTTTATTCATGTGAGAGATTTTAACCATCCAATTGATTTTCAAAAGGCTGAGAAAGTTGTATCAAGCAAGTCCATGGTTGAGAGGAATATAATAGAATCATGTTTCATAAAAAGCCGTTTTGAAATAATATGAATATTTCTTTTGGTTTAAATAAATTGGATTCATTTATAATTAATAAAACTTGGGAAGAATTTAATGATACATTAGACAAGTAAAAAATCTTGCTTGGGTAGAATATCGGTGTGTTTCACAGAGTCGGTGTTGTGACGCGACTGTGAGGTGTAGTTTTGGCCTTATACGCTTTCCTGTTGATGTTTTGTTTTTATAGATTCCTCGATAATGTGAGAAGTCACGAAAGCGATTGGAATTTCACTATTTTTTCACAGTAGTTGTTCTGCATATTGTAATATCATCTGTTTGTTGTTATTTTATTGTATTTTATTGCCCGGTCTCAGACCGGGCCGCGGGGGCGTTGACCCTCGAAACCCTCTCCAGGTATATAGTATATATATATGAACCCACGAAACAAGTGGTTTTTGAATCATTTACCAAACTGCGGCAGGCCAGGGTTCGACCCCACTACACATTGTCCCGCCTCAAGAGAGAACACAAAGTACATGTCACCTTATCCACTCAGCCATCGATCCTACAAAGATCACGCACCCAGCAGAGCTAGGTGTTTTTCGTGATCCGGACACTCGTGATAGTGGTATGCTCAAGGATTAATTTCAGCCTCCTACCCGTTTGAATACCCACCTCCACAAGCAGTCTATATAGCAATGAAGCCATGAAACAAGTGATTTTGATATATATATATATATATATATATATATATATATATATATATATATATATATATATATATATATATATATATATATATATATATATATACACTTGTATGTATATATATTGCAAAAATCTATGTGATCTTATGTAATGTATGTACTTGAATGAACTTATATGTAAATGCAATTTAGAATTAACACTGTTGATAAAAACAGAATTATTTTCGTACAGTGTGCCCACTTTTACTCTAGCAAGTGCAAAAAGCATCGTTGATAAGTATTAAGAAATATCAATACATGAAAGGCATGGAGTAAAATTACGGACTATAAATTAGAAAAGCCTTTTAGATTCTTTAAAGGAGTTACCCATTTACTTATTATTTACAAAGCACTTCAGAGGCGTATGGGTGACTTAAACAAATTCTGCAGACTTTTCAACAACTTTCTCTTTGCACGAGAGATTGATTAAGAATAGTTTTAGACTGCATTAATCACAACAGAAAGGCTTTGCTTTTATTAAATGATTTTGTAGCTCGTCCTCTCAGGTAGAAAATACAGTCTAGAAATGTATTGCAATGCAATTTGGATTATTAACCTGGAGGAATAGACGTTTGACGTACCATAAAGAATTTTAAGCTCTTTTGAAAGAGTGGACCGGTAAGCCAGTGGAAGGCTTCGGTCAGATGACTAAAAGCTCCAGTGGCGGGTCATTATGGTCCTGCTGCTTGACGAATCTTACCTAACCTAACTGAAAAGCAACAATTACGAGTAAAACACGAGAAACCAAACACGGAACCAATTTTTTAAAGGTAGCGGGGATAGCTCATTTCGCATCAGTCACGATGTTTGGTGTGATGATTAGGAATACATTCTCAGTAATAATAACACTAAGTCACTTTATATACACATATATGCTTCTATGTATGATAATTTATGTAACAGAATTTATTTGTATATGTACCTGAATAAACTTATTTACTTATACTTTATGCGAATTAGTTAGACATTTGACCTGAAAAAATTTGAGTTTCTAAATTCGGATGTAAATCTCAGCCACTGGACCATGTAGGCTTCAATAAGGATCGTCCAGAGATGATAAGATGATGATAAGATTTTTTCGGATTTTTACCCCGAGACTTAGCCACTCAGGATCACCCAAGAAAGTCAATGCGCCATCGAGGACTGTTTGTTAGTTCATTACCTTTGAAACTTCCTCAGCTATCAAAACTTTGGGGTCCAGTCCCTGGACCCATTATGTACCTCTGTAATATTTTGACTACCGCCCACAGGATGGGTATGGGGTGCATAATAATGATATCAAACTGATCAAACTGGACTGTTTGTCTTATTTCCACTGGGGTCCTACAATCTTCTTCCCCAGGATGCGACCCATACCAGTCGACTAGCACCCAGGTACCTACTTACTGCTTAGTGAACACGGACAGCAGGTGTAAAGAACCATGCCCAACATTTCCACCCATGTCGGAGATCGAACCACGGACACCCAATTAGAAATATTTATACACTAAATGAAAATAACTTCATTTATGTGGCAATATTAATAAGGAAAACGGGATTCAATACTATTACTAGAACTTTTTTCCGACTCCCCTTTCAGGACTATTTTGACGCTAAATTGTTCTACCTCAGCTCATTTTAAAGTCTGATAAAGGAAACAGTTAATTTAAATAGAGTTAATTTAAAGATTTACATTGTGGTGGTCCATAATAATACATAATACTATAATATACATGTACAAGGTATACAAGCCTAGCTGACATCAATGACATACTACTATGAGCATTTCGGGCAAATTAGGTCAGTTTTGTCCCATGATGCGACTCATACTAGTCGACTAACACCCAGGTGCCCATCAGTTTAAAATGGGTACGTGGGTGTTAGTCGAAGGTGAGTCGCATCCTGGGACAAAACTGACCTAAAACAGTCCTGAAAGGGAAGTCGGAAAAAAGTTCTTGAAATAGTATTGAATCCGTTTTCTTTATTAATATTGCCACGTAAACGAGTTATTTGTCGCTCTTTCCTACCTAACAGAACTGTGAGAGTTGAGATCACAGTATGCAGGTTCACAGGTTACCTCGAATTTATTGGGTGTGTTTCTTTGTAGCGTTCGCCGTCTTGGTGAGTCAGGCTTTAATTTTGTGATTTATAACCATATAAGTATGTATCAATATAAGACCTGCTCTGGACCATTATATATACTATATATATATATATATATATATATATACGTATATATATATATATATATATATATATATATATATATATATATATATATATATATATATATATATATATATATATATATATATATATATATATATATATATATATATATATATATATATATATATATATATATATATATATATATATATATATATATATATATATATATATATATATATATATATATATATATATATATATATATATATATATATATATATATATATATATATACGTATATATGTAAAAAAAACGCACAGTGTTAAGTGGGAACTATACATTTCTGAGGTCCTTTTCAGCAGTTGCTTTGTAAATTACGTAGGTCTGCAAAATCGCATGCCTTAAAAGGGGCTGTTGGGCTGTTAAAGGTTACATACGAGAAAAAGATAAATAACTATTGTTTATGAATGAGAAGTGAACTTCATTGACTTGGGTGTTGGCCTTCAGAAGACAGGGCGCTGATCAACCTCAAATTTCAATTCACAGTTTCATTTTGGATCGCTCGACTGTATTCCTTATTCATATTTCTTATTTTCTCGCACGAGGTAACTCTCATTTTATGGACAAGGAGTGTTTGCAACTCTCATGCAGAACTGCCATCAAGCTGAATCTCTCTTCATCAAACTTTAAAAAGTATAGAATATCGGATTTCATACAAGGAAGGGGAGGTCAGCTCAAAAACTTAAAATAAAGCCTTTTCACCAGCATGAAGGCACCCTCTCCCCCTCTCTCTTTAAGAAATCCATAATATATAAAACCAGGTCATGTGACTTGAATGTGGAAATAGAACAAGCGACTTCATGACTAAGGCTATGTCAGTTTCCACATTTTTTCATGTATTTTAATTGGTCTTATGATGAAAATAGTGGCTTTGAATCTTAGGTTTTAAAATTAATGAACGAGCTTGCATTTTTGCCAGGTATTTCGTACATACCATGTACGTCAAGAATGGCGGTGAAAGGTTCTTGATTCGGCAAAATTTAATTTACCCTTCCCTTTCTTGGATAAATCTTCATTAATCCTCATTCCCCATGCAATGTTTGACCACCAACGGGTTGACGCTCCCCCATGAATAAGAACATGAAAAACAGAAGGATTGTGGTAATACTGCAGTAAGCCTATTGACACATGCTAGCCAGGTCCACTACACACTCAAGTCATATACCTGTCCAACCATACTTCTTCTATGTAATAAAATTATTTATATTAATACGACTTTCACTCAAACGTATACGAAAATGAATACGTCTGAATACGAAAATATACATAATACAAAAATCAAGAAATATAGTTATGCATTTATTTCATACATTAAAACCATTATCAGTGATTTCCTTCTCAGATGTTAACGATGAGAGGACCACCAGCAACAGTTGAGGAGGACCTGTTACTTCTGGCGTCTTTGTCCGACCGGCTTAGCTACGATGATCCCAATCTCCTTCATATAGTGACTCGTTCCTTCCTACACCCGCCAGCCACCCTCCCTTATCACCTTCTAAAAGACCTGAAGCACAACACGGAAACATCCAGCTATTATTTATACGAAAAAGATGGTTCTTTTATGTTCTACAAAAAGGTCATGCACGATCTATTCGAGGGGGCACCTCCTGGATTCTTTGTGGAGGCAGGAGCATTGGATGGGGAGTTCCTCTCGAATACACTGTCTCTGGAGAAGGACAGTGGATGGACGGGGCTGCTAGTGGAGGCCGACAGGGAAATGTTTAACCAGTTGTTGCAAAAGCGAAGGCGGTCATGGGCAAGCCATAGTTGCCTGGCCACCCAGGCTCACCCACACCTCGCCATACTCGTCAAATACCTACGGGATGCACATTTTGATTCTTACGTCAACTTTGCTGTGAGGTCTTATGGATCCCTGATGAGCGTGGCCGGAGGGAGCACCTTGGACATGTCGGAGCCGGGCCATCGAATCTACGAGTCTGTGCAGTGCTTGCCTCTGGCTACGCTGCTCTTGGCGATAAACATCACTCACGTAGATATGGTGTCACTGGATGTTGAGGGCGTCGAGGAGGGCATCTTGCGTCACTTTCCCTGGGATCGCATCACGGTAGACGTCTGGTTAGTAGAACACCAAATTCACACCCCTTCCGAATCCATACACTCCTCCCAAAAATCCTCTTCCGGGTCTTTACCTGATGCCTCAAGAGGATCAGCAGCTACAAACAATCACAAATTATCAACAACTTCTTTCAAACAAAAGAAAGTTGACGGAGACTTTGTCAACATGTTTAGTGCACATGGTTATATACTGTACAAAGTGAAAACAAATCATATTCCCAACTATGTATTCATACTACAAGATTCTGATGTACACAAGAGACTCAAAGCAAAGGGCTGGGTAGCAAAGTCTCCGACTTAGGATCGCATTCATTATAAAATTTTGGCTTTACCATGATTATAACATCAGGATTAAAACCTCAATTATTTTAACATTCCTAAAGCTTGATTGCTGGATTATCGGATGATGTCCAAGTGAGAAAATGCAGGAAAACAAGAAATGGACACCACCTAGGCGATCATTCTGGCACAGTCAAATATACAACTGTATATTCATGGAGCGTTGCACCAGTATGGTTATACAGCTCTTGGTATAGCTCCATTTCCTCAGATAAAGAGCTTTTCATTAGTATCAGAGTTTGTATTATTTTAAGTACCGTAAAACTGAAGTAAAAATATGTAAATAAAAACTTAGGAAAACTTAAAACGTTAATTTTACAGATTTTTATATTAGAACTTTTAGATTCTTAGATTAGACTTTCATCTGGAATTAATTTCAAATGAGCTGATGCATGGCAGAAATGCTATATTAACACTCATAAAATTCACATTGACCTGAGTGGAGCTTATTGCTAACCAGCCTGATCTTACATTTTGTGTTTTTACAAGTTAGGAAGATATATATTTTTTATTAAATACCTTCATAATAAACACGGAATCAAAATACGTATATGTGTAAAATCCTTGTCATGTCATGTCATGTCTTTTGTTTCGGTCTATAATGTTTGAGATATTTTTGTGAAGTGATTTTTTGTTTCACATTCTTCATCAATTTAGGTTTGTTAAATATAACTATTCATTTGTTTCTCAACGGCAGGTGAGAAATTTATTATTATTTATATATGCAAATAAAGTTTTTCCTACACCTAATGTTTGTTTTATTTTGAATCGACTTCTGGCAACCTTCTCAATTTTTGTAAAAAGTGACGATTCTTTCATCAGGTAATTTTGGTTTAGTTGGTGTCTGTATAAATATATTTTGTCACAATAAAATCTCACATAAGTTGCACTTGTGTCCTTTTACCTAACATATTGTTGGTAATTCTACCAAAAATACTAATTTTTTTATGAAAATGACTTAATTCTCAGCCAACCGGTAAATAATTCATTAACTTTTTATTTATAGTTTAAGCCATGTCTAGGACTTTATTTTTTTTTACATCATAATCAGAATATTCAGTCAGCTAACTCCTCACTTAGATGAATATATATCTTAGTATAAATGCATCCACGAAACAAGTGGGTTTTAAGGAAATAAGAAAACTATGACCAGCTGTAAATCGAACCAGAGATATTTAACCAGGTTGGTTATATATCTGGGGTTCGATTCCCGGCTGGTCGCAGTATTGTCATATCTCTGCATGTTTATTTATCTTGACTGGTGGTGAGGAATTTACACGCACTTTTAATGACCATTTGTGAAGTCGATAGGATTTACACCCTGTTGAAAAACCAGCCATCACCTGACTCCAGAATCACTTGACACTTCCGTCACCTGACTCCTAACTCACCTGACGCCTCAGTCACCTGACTCCTAACTCACCTGACGCCTCAGTCATCTGACTCCAGAATCACCTGAGACCTCAGTCACCTGACTCTAGAATCACCTGAGACCTCAATCACCTGACTCCAGAATCACCTGAGACTTCAGTCACCTGACTCCAGAATCACCTGAGACCTCAGTCACCTGACTCTTTTAATCAACTGTCTCCTAAATCACTTGACTCCTATATCACCTGACTAACTAATCTTCTGACAGCTCAATCACTTGACTAATAAATCCCCTGACAGCTCAATCACCAGTCCAAAGCTCGTCCAAAACTGATAGAAAGCTCCTCGTCCTACATTAAATTTACTTATTTCTTTCACTTCTTCACTCGTCATTTCAAGTATTTGATGATGAACCTTGACGTCCCTCTCAGGAGGAGGAGGAGGAGGTGTTGATTCACCGGGAATGCTCCCGGCCCTGGTCTTTTCCAGATGGCGACCCGGCTCCGGCTCCCTGTCGTGGGAGTATCAGAGACCTATGTCTCCCATGGGAGGGGGTACCCCTCAGCTGCGGGACTAACTGGCCCCAGGCCTAGCCACATTCCCCACCAGCACGAGGCAGGTAGGTAGATAGATGCTAGGCCACTCTGGTCTGCCACCTTCCCCGCCCCAAGGAGGCTGACGGGAAGAGCAGGCTTGCGAGCAGCAGATGGGAGCAAGCACCTACCCTGCCCTAGAAGGGCTGGGCATGGTGATCGACCGTCCCTCTCAGCTCAACACAAGAGAATCATTCAAAATATTGAAAATAATTGTTAAATGTTTACTCCTGTATACAAGGGTAAATAGTTTTCTCATCTGGTTTTATACTTTCATTTTTTTTTATTTTAAGTATCTATGTATTATGTTTTTCGGTCCAAGTCGGACAGAAACGTCGTCCTAAGTTTTTTTTCTATGTGCGGGTTATTTGTGTATTATCATTATAATAGTTACACCGCCTACTTTATCCTGTATGTATGTTGCCTAATAATAATAATAATAATAATAATAATAATAATAATAATAATAATAATAATAAAAATAATAATAATAATAATAATAATAATAATAATAATAATAATATTAATAATAATAATAATTTTTATTTCTACATGTACAAGGTATACAGACCATAGAGTTTGGGGCAAATTAGGTTATTTTTTTCCCAGGATGCGACCCACACCAGTCGACTAACACCCAGGTGCCTATTTTACTTACAGTAGGTGTCTTAAGGAAACACGTCCTAATGTTTCCACCCATACCTTCAATCGAACCATGGATTTCAGTGCATGAGCTGAGAGCGCAAGCATTCGAGTTCGGGGACACAACAATGTAAATATGGTAACTTTATTTACATTATTTCAAGGTTTTCCTTATTATCTTCGCAGCTTCCACGTCACATGATGCGAGACAACTTCCTGCTAATGGGAGCTTAATTTAGAACATATTTTTTTCCTCTAGCATCGGTATAGTGAGAGAGGTGCGAGCAATATGAAGGCACACAAGACCCTAGTAAGAGTTCGCAATATTTGCCTCTTGTTCACAATATTTTTATTAGTGAGTTAAAACTGTGTTTAATTATGTTATATGTACCGAAATACTATTATGTAGTAGCTATTATTTATTCTTACGAAATGACGTTGTGAAAACCGGAGTTGATTAGCCAGTTATCTCGTCATACAAGATTGGAAATAGTGTTGCCTTTGTTCGTTGGTTGATTCGTTAGGTTTAGTGAGATTCGACAGCATATGGGCGAACATAACCAATCAAGAATATTTTTTTCTCTATAATGGAGGTAAGAGTAGACTCTCAGTATTACGTAGACTGAATGGTATAAATCCAAAAGTAAGTGAGGGAGTAAAAGTTGAGCGCTGATGCAGCGCTTATTTAGCAAAAAAAGGTTGTTGAGACGAGTACTACCACTGTAGCAAGTTACTCTGTCCATTTTTTTGCCGTGGCTGCCCACCTGAAAGTGGTGGCGCCGATAGCACTGTTTAAAAAAGATTATTGTGAGTAATGACCTTAATATAGTTTTATAATTGCATTTAAATATTCAGTAGCATATTGAATTAAATAAAATCATGGCACCGTCGAGAGTAGTATGTCTCTCTTCACAGTCAGTTGGAGGATGGAGCTCCACTGCTCCAATTCTGAGTGATCCATACGCCCATACGGCTCTTGTGCTTCACATGAACATAATAATAATAATAATAATAATAATAATAATAATAATAATAATAATAATAATAATAATAATAATAATTAGAATAATAATAATATTTATAATAATAATAATTATTATAATTATTATTATGATTATTATTGCTGCCATCATACTTTACAATTTTTAAAGCGGTATTTTTCTCAGCTAATTCTCGGTTTGTTGCTGTTTACATTAAAAATTATTTCGAAAATGCTAGCGTGACTGAATTCTTAACAAATTAATAAATAATTTACTAACTTTTCATTCATAGTTGAAGCCATGACGAGTGAAACAATCAGCTGACTTCTCACCGAGAGGTATATATTTCTCAAGGTATATACAGTGAGTTTAATACCTATTTGAGGGATTAAAGTAAATGATTTCTTCCACAGATGATAATTGTGGTGAGAGGACCACCAGCAACTGTTGAAGAAGAGCTAATACTCGCGGCCCGTTTGTCCGGGCCCCTCAGCTATGATGATCCTGATCTCCTTCATGTGGTGTCTCGCTTCTTCCTACACCCGCCCTCCACCCTCCCTTATCACCTTGTGAGAGATCAAATGTACAGTCCTGAAAAAGTAAAATATTCTTCATACGAAAATGAATTCGCTTTTACGTTTTACAAAAACGTCATGCATGACCTATTCGAGGGAGCTCCCCCCGGGTTCTTTGTGGAGGCAGGAGCTTTGGATGGAGAGTTTCTCTCCAATACACTGTCTCTGGAGACGAACAGTGGTTGGACAGGGCTTCTGGTGGAGACCGATGGAGACATGTTTAACCAGTTGTTGCAGAAGCGAAGGCAGTCATGGGCAAGCCATACTTGCCTGGCCACCCAAGCTCACCCACACCTCGCTATACTCGTCAAATACCTACATAATTCACATTTTAATTCTTTTACCAGCCATGCTGCGAGGGCTCATGGATCCCTGATGAGTGTGGATGGAGGGGCCAGTTTTGACATGTCGGAGCCGGGCCATCGAACCTACGAGTCAGTGCAGTGCTTGCCTCTGGCTACGCTGCTCCTGGCGATGAACATCACCCACGTAGATATGGTGTCACTAGATGTTGAGGGCGTCGAGGATGAAATCTTGCGACACTTTCCCTGGGATCGCATCACGGTAGACGTCTGGCTGGTTGAACACCTATTTCACACCCCTTCCAACTCCATATACTCTGCCCAAGACTCCTTTTCCGGATCGCTACCTGATGCCACAAGAGGATCCGAAGCTACAAACAATCCCAAATTTCCAACAGCTTCTTCGGAACAAAAGAAAGTTGACGCAGAGTTTGTCAACATGTTCGTCATGCACGGCTATGAACTGTACAAAGTGAAAACAGATCCCATTCCGGATTACGTATTCATACGAAAGGATTCTAAAGTTGACATGAGACTTAAAGCAAGAGGCTTGAGTAGCAAAATCGCAGATTCAGGATCGCGTTCATTATAACAGCCCTATAACTTGTAGATTAACTTTAATATTTTATTTATTGCTATGATTATAATAAACTCAGAGATTTTATATATTCAAGTGAGAAACTTCAAGAGACTATGGCAGGGACACCACCCAGGAGTGTACTTGTGCCTTAAGGCAAAGTGAAATTTGCAGTTGCATAGTAATTCATGAAGCGTTGCACCAGCACGGCTATGCAGCACCTGCAATAGCTCCATTTTTTTCGGATAAACCGACTTTCGTTTGGATAATGTTCTGAATAAATTTTAGGTAAATATTAATAGAGTATATATATTTTAATGGAAACAGATAAATCTGTTGAAATTTAGAGAAGATTTACAGAAGCTTTTACGCTAACACGCGAACCAACATGACCAACAGGTCCACCAATTTCATAATATTACACTGAAATTAGACTTCCTCTTGGGATTAATTTGAAATGAAGTGATAGTTGGCATAGATTCCTTAACAACCTTCCTTAATATCATACTAAAAATTAATACTGGTTCGAGTGTTGTGTTTGTCGCTATCCTTAAAAAACGAAAAGGCTCCTCATAGCTAACTAATTCTGACTTCTGATTTTAATAACTCGAAGTTAGGGCGTTGACTCAAAGACAAAAATCTCTACATAAAACTCAGAAAAAATGTACTTGAAAAAAATCCCTCTCATTTTCTTCCCGGTATATTAAGAAGCCGTTTGGTGAAAGATGTGTTTTTCTTTTTATGCAATACTGGTATCGCAACGAAAGCAGTCAGTGTAAACTTGAAAATAATAATAAAGTAATAAAGAGGGGACTATGTATTCCGCCTTTCTTGATCTGCAGGACAATAAAACCATCAATTAGAAACTAAAAAAGTACATACAACCCTTCTTAAATATTTTATTTATTTGTTATGCAGCCATAAAACTTAAGAATTTATTTTGCTTTTTTTTTTACCAAAATGTGATTCAGTTATGATTACCTACACATAACAAAATACATTACTATTTATCGAAACATATATTGTATTTTTGTTTTAATCTGCAAGGATCGACATATTTCAGTGGTGTAAGGTTTTGTTTTGCATTGTTGCATCACTTAGTTTCATTAGATGAAACTGATCGTCTGTTTCACATGACAAATTTCCAACAATTCAGGTTTGTCAATAAATTTTTCACAAGGGTTTTTCTTTTTCCTATTTTAAATGATTTCATTTATTACAAGATATGAAAATTCACATATAGGCGCATTTTTGCTTTCCTTTTTACTAAAGAAAGTTTGTACATTTCCCTGTTAATATTTCATTTGTTGACATTTATACTAAAAATTACTTGAAAAGGCTACCTGGACCGACGGTAGGATATCTTTACTGTTGGGACAGTAGGATATCTTTACTGTTGGGACATGAGGGTATCTTTACTGTTGGGACAGTAGGGTATCTTTACTGTTGGGACAGTAGGGTATCTTTACTGTTGGGAGAGTAGGGTATCTTTACTGTTGGGACAGTAGGGTATCTTTACTGTTGGGACAGTAGGGTATCTTTACTGTTGGGACAGTAGGGTATCTTTACTGTTGAAACCTGCTAGTGTACCTGACCTATAACCTAGTGATACCATTGAGTAAAACATTCCTATTGAAATACGAAGAGGTGAAAAATCCCGAGGAAATACGAAAAGTGTACAGTTTTGTAGAAATACGATAAACAGTGTATAGTTATCAGTAATCGTATACAACAACATAAGAACATAAGAACATAAGAAAGAAGGAACACTGCAGCAGGCCTACTGGCCCATGCGAGGCAGGTCCAAATCTCCAACGGCTTAAGCCAATGCCCCGACCCAGCCAGGTCAGGTTACATTCACTTAAGGAAGGAGCACTGCATCTGACCTAGTAGCACAACCTAGTCAGGACCAATTCACACCCAACCGCACCCACTCATATAATTGTCCAGCCGACCACCTGGTCAGGTCACTTCCACTTAAGGAATTAGTACAGGTCAGGTTACATTCACTTAAGGAAGGAGCACTGCATCTGACCTAGTACAAGCTCACACCCATCCACACCCACTCATGTATTTATCTAACCTATTTTTAAAACTACACAACGTCTTAGCATCTATGACGGTACTCGGGAGTTTGTTCCACTCATCCACAACTCTATTACCAAACCAGTGCTTTCCTATATCCTTCCTGAATCTGAACTTTTCCAACTTGAAACCATTGCTGCGAGTCCTGTCTTGGTTGGATATTTTCAGCACGCTATTTACATCCCCTTTGTTTATTCCTGTTTTCCATTTGTACACCTCAATCATATCACCCCTAATTCTACGCCTTTCTAGAGAGTGCAGATTCAGGGCCCTCAGTCTATCCTCATAGGGAAGATTTCTGATACATGGGATCATTTATCATCCAGAAACCTTTCCACAGTGTTGCCGTAGCTAATAACCAGTAACAAATTGGTACTTATTGGGGTGAAGTGACGATCATTAGAAATTTCTTCATTTTTGAAATACGAGACGTATACAGTGGAAATACATTAAACTTGTAGTTAGCAGCGGTCGCAATATACACAACGAAAAGCAAATATTCCTCCTGTAATCTTCACCAGTCAACCATAGTGATAAAATAGCATTTGTTGTGGTGGAGGGGAAAAAAATCTAGAAAACTAAATACAAGTGATCTATAAGTGTCCAAGACTAGGCTGTAAAAAAAGGGTACAGGTCACCGACAGTTCGTCATAGTAGGAGCTGTCAGAAGTCACCGCTTTCTCCAATACGCAAGTTATACTTTTTGTATCAAACTGAACACATATTACTCTGCTAAATAATATTCCAGTTGTCCCTTCATGAGCTAGTCCAAATTCACCGACCGTATACGTTCAAAACAAGTGTCCCACTGACCGGATTCGTCCAAGAAATAAATGAACCATTGACCGGATTCAAACGGATTCGTTGGAAAATAAGGTATCCTCTGACCGGATTCATAAGTGACGGGGTTTTAGGCGCCCTTATCGAACACCCAAACAGTGACTACTAGAGCGGTAAGCCTGTCCAAACAATACACGTACATATACAAATAGATACAATACAAATAGACAGATCTACACTCAAAGGAGGTTATTAGTAGAATATACAGTAAAACAACCAATAAAATCACATTATGAAATCCTGTGTAGTCTGCAACCAAACAACCAAACGGGCTTCTGCATGGATTACATGCAACTTCTGTGGTAATTGGGCCCACGCACCTTGTGCAGATATCTAAGAATTATCTACAAGAGGTATTAAATCAGGGAAGTGTTTTTGGGTATGCCCAAATGAGATCCAACTGTGGAATAAAATCACATTTTTATTAAAAGATGATAAAACCAAAACGGCCTTCATAGAAAACCTGAAAGCATTCTATAACTGATGGGAATATAAAACGTCTGGGCCAGATGGTGCTATCGCCCCTGGTGCAGATGTTGTCCTGGTAGTTACTGTAAGAATGGAGAAATGAATGTTAGTGCCCTGGAGGGAGACAGGAGCTATAGTGGGGAAACAGGTGTAGACAAGGACATGAAAAAACCAATGTTACAAACTAGCAATACCACGGGAGATAGTAAACAAGGAGATGTCCCTAGAAATAGTGAAGATAAATTACCAGAAATATCTGGTGAAAGCTCCATGGTTAGTACTAGTGCTGAAGATAGAAATGAGACAGGAAAACACACACCAGTAGGGAACACAGTCACAAAAATCCAAGGCAAACAGAAACCAGGCCTATGCAAATTCTATGCATTTGGTATCTGCAGGCATGGACTATCTGGAAAAACGGATGGGACATGCAACTTTGACCACCCCAGAAAATGCCGTGCCCATATAACAACAGGAAAATGCAACCTCCCTTCCTGTAAGCTTTTCCACCATGAAATGTGTCACTCTTCAGTTCAGGAAAGACAGTGCTATAATTTATATTGCCAGGCACACCAAGATACAAAACAAGAAGATACAAAACATCCAGACCATGGGAAAACCTGAGTATCCACAGCCACTCCAGAGAGGTTTTTTTAGTGTCAGGAAGGAAAAAAGCTGACAGGAAATGACAGAAATCTACACCAACTCCGATCATTTCTGGAGTGGAATCACAGTCGATGGCCTCCACTCCAAAACAACAGATTTTAGAGCCAGGAAAAAACGACCCCCCATCCATACCACCAATCCGATGACATTCTTCTTTGCAAATATACAGGGTCTAAAGCCAGTAACGAACAACAAAATACCTTTCATCCGTGTACTGCTTACAGATTCAATCGTAATGTTCGCGGTTTTCACAGAGACCCACATGAAGGATCACTTGGACAACGAAATATGGATCCTGGGTTACAACCTATACAGATGCGACAGAGTGAACAGGCAAAAGGAAGGGAAGGAGGGTTGGCCTGTATATCACAGAGTCGCTTAAATACTCGGAACTACTAAATACCTCAAATGATGTAGTTGAAGTTTTAGCAGTAAAGATCGAGAACCAAAATCTGGTCATTGTGGTTGTATACAAGCCTCCGGATGCAACGTACCAACAATTCCAGGAACAGCTTTTGAAAATTGACCACTTCTGGAAAATCTTCCAGCTCCTGCCCCCAACATCTTGCTCCTGGGGGATTTCAACCTAATGCAACTAAAATGGAGGAACATAGCAAATAATGTTGTAGAAGAGATAACACCAAGAGGCAGCTCAGATGAAAACTCGCACACACAAGAGCTTTTAAATCTCTGCACCAAATTCACCTTAAACCAACAAATAATAGAGCCTACTAGATTGGAGAATACACTGGACTTCATCTTCACTAACAATGATGACCTGATACGGAATGTCACCATATTAAAAACAATATACTCAGATCACAACATAATAGAGGTCCAGACATGTATGCGGGGAGCCCCAGACCGACAAAATGTGACCAGTCACGAGGGAACCTTCACCAAATTAAACTTCAATAACAAAAACATAAAGTGGGACCAAGTAAACCAAGTCCTAAATGATATAAACTGGGAAGATAGCCTAAGCACCACAGATCCCAACCAATGTCTAGAACAGATTAACTCTGTGGCACTGGAGGTATGCTCAAGGCATATTATTTTAAAAAAAAGGAGGAGAAGATATAAACTAGAAAGAGAAAGGCGCTCCTTATACAGGCGAAGGCAAAGAATAACAGAGCGGCTAAAAGAGGCCAATATATCTGCAATACGTAAGGAGACACTGGTCAGAGAAATAGTAAACATCGAACTAAAGCTAAAGAAATATTACAGGAGTCAAGAAATGCGGGAACAACTAAAAGCCATAAATAAATTTGAAAAAACCCAAAGTATTTCTTTTCTTATGCCAAATCAAAGTCGAGAACAACATCCAGTATTGGGCCTCTACTTAAACGAGATGGGAAATGAGTGATCTACTCAAGTCCCAATATGACTCAGTTTTTAGCGAGCCGCTAACCAGACTGAGAGTCGAAGACCTAAATGAATTTTTTATGAGAGTGCCACAGAATTTGGTAGACGCAAACATATCAGACATTATACAGACGCCAAATGACTTCGAAAAGGAGGTAAATGACATGCCCATGCACTCTGCCCCAGGCCCAGATTATGGAGAGGGAGCATGGACACAGGGGTCGTTCCACAGCTGCTAAAAACAACAGACATAGCCCCACTCCACAAAGGGGGCAGTAAAGCAATAGCAAAGAACTACAGACCGATAGCGCTAACGTCCCTTATCATAAAAATTTTTGAAAGGGTTCTAAGAAGCAAGATCGCCACCAATCTAGATACCCATCAGTTACACTACCCAGGGCAGCATGGGTTTAGAGCAGGTCGCTCCTGTCTGTCCCAACTACTGGACCACTACGACAAGGTCTTGGATGCTCTAGAAATCAAACAGAATGCAGATGTAATATACACAGACTTTGCGAAAGCCTTTGACAAGTGTGACCATGGTGTGATAGCACACAAAATACTTGATAAAGGAACAACAGGAAAAGTTTGTAGATGGATCAATAATTTCCTAACAAATAGAACGGTAGAAAGCTCTGTTCCACAAGGCACAGTACTCGCTCCCATCTTGTTCCTCATTCTCAAATCTGACATAGACAGGGATATTAGCCACAGCGCCGTGTCTTCTTTTGCAGATGACACCAGAATTTGCATGAGTGTCCTCCATTGAAGGCACCTCAAGACTCCAGGCGGACATCAACCAAATCTTTAAATGGGCCGCAGAAAACAATATGAAATTCAATGAGGAGAAATTTCAATTACTCCGATATGGAAAACATGAGGAAATTTAAACTAAATCGGAGTATAAAACAAATTCCAACCACACAACAGAGCGAAAAACTAATGTAAAAGACCTGGGAGTGATCATGTCCTAAGATCTCACCTTCAAAGACCATAAAATTGTATCAATCACATCTGCTAGAAAATTGACAGGATGGATAATGAAAACCTTCAAATCTAGGGATGCCAAGCCCATGATGACACTCTTCAGGTCGCTTGTTCTATCTAGGTTGGAATATTGCTGCACACTAACGGCATCTTTCAAGGCGGGTGAAATTGCTGTCCTAGAAAATGTACAGGCGGGAGAGATACATGATCATATACACTTGGAAAATCCTAGAGGGATTAGTACCAAACTTGCACACGAAAATCACTCCCTATGAAAGCAAAAGACTCGGTAGACGATGCAACATCCCCCCAATGAAAAGCAGGGGTGCCTCTAGCACGATAAGAGACAACAAAAAATGTGTCATGGGCCCAAACCTGTTCAACTGTCTCCCAGCATACATAAGGGGGATTACCAATAGACCCCTGGCTGTCTTCAAGCAGAGACTGGACAAGCACCTAAAGTCAGTACCTGACCAGCCGGGCTGTGGTTCGTACGTCGGTTTGCGTGCGGCCAGCAGTAACAGCCTGGTTGATCAGGCCCTGATCCACCATGAGGCCTGGTCACAGACAGGGCCGGGGGGGCGTTGACCCCCGGAACCCTCTCCAGGTATACACAGTAGGCTTCTTCAGTCAAATACAGAGGCAGGAGGTGTAGTAGGATGTTTACATCCTGAATGGCCTACTCAGACAGCTGACTCCTCACTTAGAGGTACATATCTCTCACTATAGATACCCTGAAAGTTTATTTTAATCATTACTTTGGGAACTGAAATATCCTTGAATAGTAGTGAACATGTCATAATGTAGCCTTAATAACCCATGTGTGTAGTCGACAGGCTTGAAACGCAACTAACCACTCAGCTATCAACTTACTCTTCAATAAGCTGATTTCTCTGTCAGTTGACAGCTTCTCGCATGACCTCTTCAGTCACCCGACACATTGCAGTCTCACCGGCTCGTATAGTACAAAGGTTGTCCAAAATAAGTAGACAGATCCACGTCCTAAATTAAATTCCAAGAATGCAATAACTTCTTCACTCGTCATTTCAAGCAATTGATCATGAACCTTGACACCACTTTCAGCTGACCACACGGGAACCTTTTATAAAATATAAAATAAACACCATATTGTGTTTTCCTCTGGGGTCTATTTTTCAACTGGTGCTGTAGCTTTAATTATTGGTTTCGTATATTGTTTTACAAGCATCACGACTATTCTTCCAACTTTATCCTGAATACATGCTGCCTAAAAATAAAATGTTATTGACAAAATAATTACTGAACGATGGCTTATAAACTAGCAGAGATTCAGTAGGTAACAGTATTTAGCTTGAAAATAAATGCAGGAAATCTTAACTTAGCCACATGACACGAGACGTAACTTCCTGGTACTGGGAAGTCAATTTGGACCATTTACCTTCCTCTAGCATCAGTATAGTTTGAGAGGTGCGAGCAATATGAAGGTACACAAGACCCTAGCAAGAGTTTGCAAAGTTTATCACTTGCCAATGATATTTACATCAGTGATGATTATACTGGGTTTAATTGTGCTATATGTACGTATATGCAATCGTTATTATCTATTCTTACGGAATGACGTCTTAAAAACCAGAGTTGATTAGCCAACCATCTCATCATACAAGACTTTAAAGTGTCGACTTTGTTTATTGGTAGTTTGCTAAATTTAATGCTCATTGAGAGCATGTTGATGATTAAGGCTGCATTCCATGTGCACATAACTAATCAAATATATTTTGCTCCCTGTAATACGAGTTGAAGTAAACTCTCTGTTTAAGTGCACTAAGAGATATACACTTTAAAGTCAGGGTTAGCTTAAGAGCAAGCTGAGCTCTCAGGCGACGTATATATGTACTGCTAATATAGTACTGCTTGCACTATTTAAGAAAATTCTTGCATATTCAATAAAATGAAACCAAGAGATGGCGAAAATCAAGACACAGGTTCGAGAGCATCTTCTTTGTCTCCAGCAAGTAGGATGGAAGATGGATAGTTATAACTATAACCATAATTTTTAAAGGGATGGACCGGTAAGCCAGCGGAAGGACTCGGTCAGATGACTAAAAGCTTCAATGGCGGGTCATCATCTGACTAAGACCCTCGTCCTGTTTCTTGACGAACCTTACTTAACGTAACCTAACTACTCTACGCTTTTATGGTTCACACGAATATCATCAACTATTAAAACTACTACTACCACTACTAATACTACTACTACTACTACTACTACTACTACTACTACTACTACTACTACTACTACTACCTACTACTACTACTACTACTACTACTACTACTACTACTACTACCACCACTACTACTACTACCACCACCACTACTACTGCTACTACTACCATCACTACTACTACCACTACTATTACTAATAAAATAATAATAATAATAATAATAATAATATAATAATAATAATAATAATAATAATAATAATAATAATAATAATAATAATAATAATAATAATAATAATAATACAGTGCATGAGCTGAGAGCGTAAGCAATCGAGTTCGGGGACACAACAATGTAAATATGGTAACTTTATTTACATTATTTCAAGGTTTTCCTTATTATCTACAATTACTACTACTACTACTACTACTACTACTACTACTACTACTACTACTACTACTACTACTACTACTACTACTAATAATAATAATAATAATAATAATAATAATAATAATAATAATAATAATAATAATAATAATAATAATTTGAGTACCGCCTTAACGGAATGCAAATGGACCTGATAATGCATTTATAAGTATGTTTGCCTTTTACATTTTACTGTATAGTGATGATTTCCTCCACAGATATTGATGGTGGTGAGAGGACCACCATTAACGGTTGACGAACCAATGGTCGTGGCCCGTTTGTCCGGGCCCCTTAGCTATGATGATCCCGATCTCCTTCGTGTGGTGACTCGCTCCTTCCTACACCGGCCCTCCACCCTCCCTTATCACCTTGTGAGAGACCAGAAGCACAACATTGAAACAGTAAAGTATAATTTATATAAAGGTGACGGCTCTTATATGTTCTACAAAAATGTAGTTCACGATCTGTTCAAAGGAGCTCCCCCCGGGTTCTTCGTGGAGGCTGGAGCTTTGGATGGGGAGTTTCTCTCTAACACTCTGTCTCTGGAGAAGGAGAGTGGATGGACGGGGTTGCTAGTGGAGACCGATGGAGACATGTTCAAACAATTGTTGCAGAAGCGACGTCGGTCATGGGCAAGCCACACTTGCCTGGCCACCCAAGCTCACCCACACCTCGACACACTCGTCAAATATCTCGGTCATGCGCAATTTAATTCTTTCATGAATTTCGCTGCGAGGGCTCATTCATTATTGATAAATGTGTCTGCAGGGACCGCCCTTGAGATGTCAGAGGCGGGCTATCGAATCTACGAGTCCGTGCAGTGCTTGCCTCTGGCTTCGCTGCTCCTGGCGATCAACGTCACCCACGTAGATATGGTATCTCTTGACGTAGAGGGCGCTGAAGTGGATATCTTGCGTCATTTTCCCTGGGATCGTATTGCAATAGACGTTTAACTGGTAGAACACGAAATTCGCACTCCTAACTCTTTCCACTCAGCCATACTTTCCTCACTAACGTCACCTCTTCCTACCCAAAGAGCATCAAAAGCCTTAAACAGTAAGGAAACATCAACTTACTCATCAGAGCGAGAGAGAATAGATGAAGAGTTTGTCAACATGTTCATCAAACACGGCTATGAACTGTACACAGTGAATACTAATTTCATTCCCAACTATGTTTTCGTACTGAAAGGATCAAATGTACATAAGAGACTCAAGAAGGTTGGGCAGTAGAACCCCTGATTCAGGATTGCACTCATTTTAATACTACGATAATAACCACTAAATCTGAGTGGGTCATTCAGAGCAAGGGATGGCGGAAACTGGATCACTCATCTACTAAGCGCATCTCGGCCGCGCTCGCCAGTCAGATTAAAAAACCAGGAGATTAAAAAACAAAATTAATTTAATACTGACAATTAAGAGGTATTATAGATATCGAGCTCAGAAGAACTAGAGGCTGAATCCCACACGTAATCATAATTGTGTGAATAAGCAAAAAATATTGGAATCAGAGATTTCTCTTCTTATCTGATTGGGAAAGGTCATAAATGGTGCCCATAATCTGCATTTTGCCCAACAGGTGCAGTGTAACCTGATCCACGTTTTCCATGCACTCACATGAGTTTAGAACTTCACAAACAAAAAGTGCATACAGTTCTGTCCATTTCAAAAGACAGGTGAGCAAACATTAGAGTTTCGGTCCTGGGACCCTCGGTCACCTCAAGGTCCCAGGACCGAAACTTTTTCCAATAAATTTATCACGGTGTTTACTTTCTTGCATTTTTAAGCCACGTGCCAGTATCCATTAACAAAATAAGCAACCCCCATAAAAAACGTATTCAAGTTCACTCATGTTTGCCCATAAGTAAATCACCTATTCATAAATGGGTAACTGTTTTCGTAAAAAAGAAAGACAAATGTATATTACTATAGATAATAGTTTCTCATGCTATTGTAGGTATAAAAGTTTCATAGTGGATAATATGCGAAACAATATTTACAAGTTATACGAGAATAAAGTGAAGGATGGCAGGTACTGACCATAAGTATGATAGACAATGGTTAGAACTATTAAATTTTTGATTTGCTAGAGCTCTATCCAGAGCGAAAAGTCCTCTATAGTAAAGGTTTACTCTGCACCAAGTGTCAAGCTACAATAAACAATGATTAAATAAACATGTTGTGATTTGAAATCTGTTTAATAAAAATTTATACATCGACGTTATTTTCATTTTCATTTTCATTGTCTTCATATATATATATATATATATATATATATATATATATATATATAATATATATATATATATATATATATATATATATATATATATATATATATATATATATATATATATGTCGTGCCGTGCCTAATAGGTAATAGGTAAAACTGATCAATTAGCAATAACTCATTTAAAATTAAGACCTTTCTAAAATTTTCTCTTATACGTTTAAAGATATTTTTTTTTCATTTATGTTAATGTAAAAATTTATAATTTTGTACCAAGAGAAACTTTGAAAACCTACCTAACCTTATTATAACAAGCGCAATTTAATTTAGCCTAACCCAACTAAATATATTTTAGATACGTTTACAATAGTTTAATAATAAACAAACATAATGAAATATATTTTTTTCGTTAGGTTCAGAATGATTTTTGCGAAATTATTGCATACACAAATTTTCGCTTGTCTTATATGGCAAGAAGAGCGTTGCTATTTAAGCCAAAATCGCAAGTTTTACCTAATCGACACAGTTTGAGGTATGGCAGATGATGCAGCCAGCCAGCCACAAAGCCAGGGAAATGGTGCACCCAACAATGAAAGAAGAGGCACATGTCAGGTGTGTGGAGAGTTTCGAGCACGCAACAGAGATGGCCTTATTCGTGCACACAATGGGTGTGCAGGATCACATAGGCCCCCAGCAGAGAGCAGCCCACAGCCTCCACAGGCAGAGGTCAATCCCAATGGCAACCTCCTCTCTTGCGAAAACCTTCTTCTGGCATTCAAATCCACTGCTAGCAGTACCCTATCCCACATTCCTAAAGCAGCTCGCCCATATGCAGCAGGGAAATTCACAGACCTTCTTAAGCAGGTGAATGGAGGCTCCACCAATTTAGAAGCCCGAGGCACCATTAAAGCATGGCGCAACCTGCTCCTGTTTGGCAATGTCTGTCTTGCAGTTCCTGAAAGACGAGGCAAACTGCTAACCACTTCAGTCATCAAGGCGGTGCGCAACTACCCAAGAACAGATAATTGTGTCCCTCTGCCCCACCATCGCAGGAATCACAGAGGTAGACCCAAGAAAAACTCCACTGAAAACGAGAAAATTTGGCACAGGTTAGCAAAAAATCAGAAGGCAACACAGTGGGAGCAATCAGAATAATTACAAGTGACGACACTGTAGCTCCCAAAGATGAGACCACAGCTCAAGCACTAAGAGACAAGCATCCGACAAGGGACACCATAGCCATCAACAACAACCCTGAAGGAGACCCCATCACTGAACAATTAATTTTGCCAGAATCAGAAGTCTATAAGGCGATAGTGTCATTTCAGCAGGATCTGCAGGAGGTTACACTGGAATTCGACCACAACACCTCAA
>WNWK01001408.1:0-22500 GCA_009830355.1 Cherax destructor
CGCGGTCAGCAGTACATGACCTTCCAGTTTCATATAGAGGTGTTCCTTTCACGGACTATTTTGCGGTCATTGCTACCCACCTTCGCACCCGTTGGCAACAACGCTGGTCTGACCTGCTGAATAACAAACTTCATTCTATTAAACCGGTTATAGGTTTCTGGCCTTCTTCTTGTCACCAATGTCGAGGTTGGGAGACTACTCTCTCCCGTCTTCGCATCGCCCACACTCGTCTTACTCACGGGTATCTCATGGAGAGGCTCCCTGCCCCTCTCTGTGAGCATTGTCAGGTTCCAGTGTCTGTTCGACATATCCTGTTGGACTGCCCACTCTATCAACGAGCACGCAGAATTTACCTCCAACGACGTCTTCGCTCTGCGGCCCTTTCTTTACCTTCCCTTCTTGCAGATGGACCCTCCTTTAATCCTGACTCTCTTGTTGACTTCTTGACAGAAACTGACTTACTACACAAACTCTGAAGATTATACCTCTAGCACCTCCCTCAGTCCCTTCTACCTCGATCTCTTGCTACCCTCCACCCCTGCACTACCCACCGTCATCTTGCACTCCATACCCTACTAATCGTCCATCTCCCTCTTACAACTCACTCTCCCTGCATCCTACAATAACCTGCAGCGCTGTATGACCCCTGTGGTTTAGCGCTTCTTCTATTTGATTATAATAATAATAATACGTCCTTAAGAAATAATGTCATGTAGGTTAGTCTATTTCAGACCCCCAAAACTACACTTCCACAAGAACTTACAAAATTATACTTACATAATTGCACGATTTCCGGGGTATTCGTTAACCGAGGGTCCACTGTATTCTTGGTTTCTTCTTAGCCATGCACTTTCATCAGTGTGTGAGACTAGGGAAGCAAAACTATTTATACCAAATATCTCATACTAAACAGTTTGCTGTAGTGCTAAAGAACCCATATGGATTTAGCAATTTTTTTTTTGTATAATAAGGGTAATAATGATCATGTATATGGAAAAATAACATTAGAGTACAATACTTTATAAAAAATTTCATGCAATACAATGATAATTAAAGACAGAGGATGCATACATCGTCTAAGGCACGTAAAACGTTAATGTTGTAATAAGAAGATACAGCCTTAACACTAGTCCTACTACAGTATTTACTAGAAAAGAAGAGAAATTCTTTGACTAAACCCACTTCAAAAGAAAGAACGTGCTCTATGAATTAGTGATATTACTTGAAGAACTAGAGTATGAGAAAAGAAAATACAATGAACATTGACTGTATTTCAGAGAAGCA
This sequence comes from Cherax destructor, assembly GCA_009830355.1. NCBI lineage: Eukaryota > Metazoa > Arthropoda > Malacostraca > Decapoda > Parastacidae > Cherax > Cherax destructor. The sequence goes on from WNWK01001408.1 coordinate 1,285, forward strand.
TATTGTAAAGTAATATTGCAAGGAACAGAAGTAAACAACATACAGGGAGCTTTGCAACATATTTGAAGTCTCTCCAATGAGTGTTCACTCATCTGAATTGTAATGTCAGGACACTTTTGGAGAGATGGTGATAGAATAATGGTGAATGCATATTCTTCTTTGAATACCCCTATCTTGGCAGGAGACTGCCATTGGTTATTTGAAAAAGGGGCCAAAAACCTAAAAAGAAAATGTTTAAATGGAAAGTGCTGGAGAACCATGAGGAAAATTACTTTGAAACAATTTATTGAAACAAGCCAGAAATTAATATGCAAGGAAGAAAGGAGAATGAAACTTTGAGAAAGAGAGAGTGCAAAGAGCAAGACAGAACCAAAAGTTTTATGCAAGATTGTAAATTGCAAACTAAATGTGAAAGGCAAAATAGTAAGAATCAAGGATGACTAAATTGCTGAAGAAGAGAAGGAAGTGTGAGAGACTAAGTATGAAGTTTTATTGTGTGTTTTTGGAAGAGGTCACCATATAAGTACCATATTTATGAAGAACGCACATGTCATTCAGGGCTAAGGGGACACCCTAGATGTTGCACATTTAAACCCAGCCAGCCAATTGAAATGATAAACAGCCTCTCCTCACTTAACGACGGAGTTCCGTTCCTAAGATCATGTCGTTAAATGAATTCGTCGCTAAGTGAGGAGCATACTATAATGGTAGTGAGTTTGTGTCAACTATCTTTGATATTGTTTTAATGTCACCTTTACACCATTTATAAAATTTCTGGTACTGTATAGTATTTTTAAATGTTTATACAATAGTGTACTGTATATTGATATAAACAGAATAGAGGAAATCATCTTTAATATACATTATTTAGGGATGAATACTGGTCAGAGCCCATCATAAGTCCGAGGCGTCGGTAAACGAGTATGTCGCTAAGTGAAGAGAGGCTGTACTATTCAATGTATTAATTATCTGAAGAGGAGGTAAAGAAGTTGCTACCGGGTTTATACAAGGAAAGTTGATAGAATCAGATAAGACAGAACTATGGGTCATAAGACTATGCAGATAAACTAAGTCATCTACTGTACATTTTTGTGATTTGCTACAAGAAGATAAACCGGTGAGCAAATGAAAAATGGCAAATTGTGCTGGCCAAGAAAGGTGACAAGCATTGGTGTGAAATACGTACTAGAAAAAATGATTAAAACAGAGATGAAGTCTGCTAACTAGCAAACAGTTTGATTTTTGATTGACAAATACCTATACAGAATATATTAAGCTACTACAACAGTCACAAATTATTTCAGAAATAAATACGCAAATTGCATTTACTGGTCCCTTCAAGAAGGGTGGGTGCCTTGATGCTAGCCAAAGACTACCCCTTCCCTTCTTTGCATTAAATCTGATTATCTCCCATTTCCCAGGCACTGTATGCCCCTTTCAGATTTATTGCTTCTCCAGGATTAAATATTAAAGTTCTTTTACTTGTAAAAAATATATTAAGCAACCATAGTGCCATCACACATTCTTGTCTTCAGTCTACTTTTACTGGAAAATAATTACCTTTTTTTTTTCCTCTAATCTGAGCCTTGCTATCCATATAAAAACTCAGTCTATAAATGTGACAAACCTAACCCTCATCTTAGTATTGTTCATTTATCTGTTTCAATGTAAACACAGTCTCTACATTCCTTACCCTTTCTAAATTCTTGATTTTCTGCAATTTTTGTTTGTCACTCATAACTCTTTTAATAATAATTCTTTCATACACTTTACCCATATACAGTAGGGCCCCACTTATATGGCAGGTTAGGTTCCAGGCTACTGCCGGAAAGCAGACATCGCCGGAAAGCAGAACGTTATTTTTTTCACTTATAAATGCCAGACAACAAGTTTACACTAACTTATATAAAGTTAGTAATAGAACTAGGCATTAAAAAAACAATAAAAAGTAAAATACATACACAGTACATTCATTACTTACCTTAAAATATTTGTAGTCTTAATGTAGGGCGAGAGAGAGGTGAGTAATACGTACTTATTTGTAGGAAGTCAGGTGTAGGTAGCCCTGGCTTCCCGTCCCAAACTTAATATACGATATATAAAGCAGCCCAGAGATAAAATATACATACAGTACACTCATTATTTACCTTAAAATATGTGTAGTCTTAATGTAGAATGAGAGATGAGTACATAGTATTTATTTGTAGGAAGTCAGTCTAGGTAACCGGTAGATGTAGCTATGTAGTCCGCCTGGCTACACAGCTGCACCTACCTACCTACAGTGGTACCCCGACTTACGATATTAATCCGTCAGAGAGGGCATATTTTAAGGCGAAACAATCGTTAAACGAATCAATTTTCCCCATAAGAAATAATGGAAATAAATTTAATCCGTCCAAGACTTCCAAAAGTAGTTAAATAAAATATTTTTTAGAACTTTTTGACATTAAATAATACAAAATTTAATAAAGAATACCTAAATACACATGCAAATATTGAACAATAACATGTCACTTACATTTATTGAAGAGTTGTTGATGTGTGGAGGACGGAGGAGGGGAGAAGGTGGAGTAGTATGCTAGTGTTTGGAAGGGAATCCTTCCATTAACACTGCAGGTACCAAGTTCTTTTCTGGGGTTACTGGCCTTTTTCTTTGAATGCTACACTCCTGCATGAATGCTACACTCCCATGAATGCACACTACACTCCCCTGCATCCTTGCTACACTCCTGCATCCTTGCTACACTCCCTGCATCCTTGCTACACTCCCTGCATCCTTGCTACACTCCCTGCATCCTTGCTACACTCCTCCCTTGCACTGATGCTCACTCCCTGCATGACTCTACACTCCCTGCATCCTACTACATTCCCTGCATCCTTGCTACACTTCCCTGCATCCTTGCTACACTCCCTGCATCTTTGCTACACTCCCTGCATGAATGCTACACTCCCTGCATGCCTACTACACTCCCTGCATCCTTGCTACATTCCCTGCAGTCCTTGCTACACTCCCTGCATCCTTGCTACACTCCCTGCATCTTTGCTTCACTCCTGCATGAATGCTACACTCCCTGCATGCCTACTACACTCCCTGCATCCTTGCTACACTCCCTGCATCCTTGCTACACTCCCTGCATCCTTGCTACACTCCCTGCATCCCTGCTACACTCCCTGCATCCCTGCTACACTCCCTGCATCCTGCTACACTCCCTGCATCCTGCTACACTCCCTGCATCCCTGCTACACTCTCTGCATCTTTGCTACACTCCCTGCATGCCTGCTACACTCCCTGCATGCCTGCTACACTCCCTGCATGCCTGCTACACTCCCTGCATGCCTGCTACACTCCCTGCATAAATGCTTCACTCCCTGCACATTCTTTACCACAGGCTTAGCACTAGGATCTTTCCTTGGACCCATGGTAGCTTATTTAGCAGTTGCAAGCACTAAAAACAGTGGAATAATGACAATATACTGGTATGAATGCGTGGGTGTGGGTGGGTGGTCGCTCTCGCTTGTAAACAATAGCACTGACGCTCCCTGGAGTGCGCGCTCAGCTGGGCGCCAAGCGGACACGTCCGGTACGAATGTCGGTAGACGAAGCAAACATCGTAAGTCACAATCAAATTTCTTACGTTATAAATATCGGTTATCGAAAATAACGTAAGATGATAACATCGTAAGTCGGGGTACCACTGTACATAGCTACACAAGATATTTAATGCGGCCCAGAGCCATATTATTACCATCAACATACCTTGTTCACTGAGTTTAATCGTTTCTAACAACTACCTTTAGATGCCATCATAAACGAAGGGAGAAGTAATGAATAATTCATGCCGGAGTGTTAAGGGGGAGTGACTGGGACAAACGCAGATTCATACACGTTTTCTCTGATGCTGGACCAGAGAAAACGTAATGTTTTTCCTCCGCCCGGCTACCACGCCTCCATAGCATATAAACAGTTTATAGCATTTTTATATGCTATGTAATGTGTTTCTTATATAATTTTGAAGAAAATATAGATGGGTTAATGAAAATGTCTATATTAATGTAAAATAAGACATTTAATGAGTGATTATTATTATGTACTATTAGTATTACTATGGCATTAAGACTAGAGGGAGTTTTGGTCATAATTTGAAATCGCCGTATTAGTGGAACACCATAAAGCTTATTTTCCTATATTTTTCTCTTTTTGTCCCCTTTTCTCCTTATACAATACAGAGGGATTATGCATACTCTGCCAATCCATAGGTACCTTCCCTTCTTTCATGTATATATTGAACAAATACACTAACCACACCAGAACTGTATCCCCACATGCTTTTAACATCATTTTAAATCCCACATGTGGAAGTTGCTTTACACCCTTTCATTTTACCCTTGGCCTTACACATTTTCCCCATATTCTCTTCCAACTCTTCCTTACTTATACCTGCCAGATATTATTCCTCCCTGCCCAATGCAAGATGTCATCATCTTTTTGTTATCAGTATTTAATAATTAAAATGTTATTTCCATTTTTCTAATATCTACCTTTCTCTATCTAACATCCTTCATTTGTTTTTAATTGCAAAGTCCATTTGCTCCTTAGTCTTTCCCAACATGTTAATTTCTCTCCAATACTGATTCTAATTCTCAGCAAAATTTGCTGATATTCACCCATTTTCTGAGTTTTTCTTTAGGACACAATTAGTTTTAACTTTTTTTTTTTTTTTTGCCATATACTCTGCCTTCTTGTAAAAGCTGTATCACTTTTCAATGAACAGAGTGGAGTCCAAGCCTATGGCAAGCCAGTCTTAAAACTAGTACAGTGGACCCCCGAGTTACGAACACCAGGGAAATCGTACAATTATGTAAGTATAATATTGTAAGTGCTTTTGTAAGTATATTTTTGGGGGTCTGAAATGGATTAACCTACTTGACATTATTTCTTAACCCTTTACCGGGCACTCCCTGGAAAATGATAATTTTGAAATGTATTTCATATGAGTGGATAGAGTAACTCAATGTAAGGATAATGAGCCCATATAATTGAAATTCTAAAAAAAACTTTTCACGCAATTGCCAATATTTAAGGACCGTCTACAGACGGTCCTGACCGTTAAAGGGTGTCAAATTCTGAATGTTGCAAATTTGCAATTGTTAATAAAACACCAAATAAGTATTTTTCTATTTTATTATACTAATAGACAATATCAAAAACACAAATGGAACTTGTTTCCAAACATTTTGTAGGTATAAAAATATAAAAGTGAACCAAAGAGCAACATGGACACATTGCAAAGGGATAAAACTTTCAAGTCCCATATTCCTGAATTTCCTGAGAAAAACAATCATTCTTGATCACTAATTGCTACAATGAAAGGCTATGAAGCAATTTCTTTCCTTCTTGATGCATAGATTTACCTTGCATACGGCACACAAAAATGAGGATGTGACATGATTTTTCGTTTTGCTGCAATAATTGCATGTAAATATTCTGCCTTGCACTGGCCAGTGACCTAGCATTTTATCAAACCTATCATTTTGGTCAAACCTCACACTGTCATCAGGCCTTTCTGCACGTTGGTACTGCACTGGAGATGGCAACAGGTCATCTGGTTCTGGATCTGAGTCACTTTCCACCAAAAGCAGAGATATTTGAACTTCTGTTGGAAGGGTTCACAATAGAACAATTTCTCATTGATCTGGAATGACAATAAGAATGTTCTGTACACACCCAGACCACTACAGAATTCATATATGCACTAGAAATTTTTATATAAATATTTATTTACTGAAATTTAAAATGTGGCCCTGACGGCGGGACCGTCTGTACACGGTCCTCTTTTGTTGCACTTTTTTCAATTGCATGGTACACTCATATTATGCATATCTAACTCCTGATATATATGTATCTCAAAATATGCCTAAACTATTCATTTACACACTGGACACAACAATTAGTACTTACCGACATTGTAGAGAGTATAATCACAGTGTATATGAGTGGAACAAGAGCAAAAATTCGGCTCTGGGTGACGCCAAGCGAGAAGTGTTTACATTTTGGTCTCTCAACCAATGGGAAGCGAGCAGATGCCGGTCTCACTTAGCTGGAGCGACTCACAGAAGGCTTGTGATTGGTCAGATATAGAGAATGGGAACCTAGATGCGCTGGGGGAGTAGGATGACACGCGCAAAAACACGTGTTTAGGACCGTCTGTACACGGTCCTGCCCGGTAAAGGGTTAAGGGAGTAAATTCGTTCGGTAATGGCACTTGAGCAGGCTTCTGGAATGAATTTTGTTCGTTACTCAGGGGTCCACTGTACATAGTAGTAGTTTTTTATTGTGTTATCCACTGCACCATGCCAGCCTAATAAGAGTCATCCATCTAGGTGTATTTTAATGTATACACTAGGAAGCTTAGCGTGGTCCCCACTGTGACCATAAATACTGCTTTTATACTGACTGATCTCTCACCAGTATGATTGTGGCAAGCTGTGGCTGAAATTCTCTCAAGAGTTGTTATGAATGACAACCATGTCATTTCAATTTTGTGTATGCTTTTTATGAGAAGAATTTTTTTTTATTATTATTCAGTGTTAGTTTTGTTGCAACCTTATTTATCTGTATTAGTGACCAACAAGCTGTTGTCAGTCAACTCATACGTAGGCTTCTGGCCAGCCTCTCCTTATACTTGTTGATTGTTGGATACTGTTGTCTCAAATACTCATGGGTTAGACTATTCAGGAAAGGATTCCCAGTTTCACTCTTCTTATTGACCCTAGTGTAAACTACAAGCTTTAAACCCCCCTGTTTCACTATAAGGGGTTTCCATGTCACAATAACTGTCCAACATTTTAATAGTGTTTTCTCAGAAAAAAAGCTGACTATTTTTTACCTCTCTTTTTTAATGCTCTGGTATACTTACTGTACCTTAATCTCTTTAAGTTCTTAAGATGCTCTCCATGGCCTCTTATCTAATGGTTGTTTTAATACATGCATTAACTGAGTACTTCATTCTTGTGCTGTTACTCCTGTCATATCAGCGCTGTAAGACCCTGGTGGTTTAGCGATTAGTTTTGATTGTAGTAATAATAATACTCCTGTCATAAATTGCTCTCAGTGCCTTTCATTTGCAGCTTTGTATTTTTCCCCTGCAGAATTAAGTACCCTCACACACAGTACTTTGTGATTACAGTGCAGCCCTGTAATTTGTGGGTATAAGGTTCTTGCAAGCTTTGAATCTGGAAAATGCTAATAAAAAAATTTCTTTTATGAATTGTTGAACTGTTTGACTCTCTCTCTCTCCTTAAATTCTGCTTAATATTGAAACTTATAAGAAAGAATGACCATATTGTAATGAAATTCAAAGTTTATTTTTCAATTTAGAGGTGTGCTAAAGGGATAAAAAAAAAGGGCACCAAGAAAAACTAAATGGTGTCCAGTAAAAAAGACATTGTATAATCAAATTCAGATTATGAAGTGCATAAATTCTTTGGTCGACTTATCTGTCTTTTCTCAGGCTTTTTGAAGTGTGGGTTCCATGCTGGAGCTACATTCTCCACTACTGGCCTCTTGTAGGTGTTGCAGTATGTATGATCTTAATGGCATGTTCATTAAGGTTCCTAAAGGCTGTTTTTTATGTTCAACAGTGGGTTGTGCATCACTGGTATTATCCTGTTCTTTGTGAGCATCCAGCATTAGGTTTTGCATTATGCCTACCCATAATATTTCTTTGTTTCTATCAAGAGGTAGTTGCCTCAGATAACATAGTATTATTGGTTTGTTTTTTCATTTATCTGTCTCCTTGTACCTACCAGGGTTGAACTCAGGGAGCCATTGGTTGGATCATTCTTGCTCTCCATCCACGTCATCTTGCTGTTTTTAACAATCCTCCTCAGTCTATTCCTTTCATGGCTTTGCATCATCAGCAAATAGCAACGTGTAGGAATTGATGTACCCAAGCAGGTCATTCATGTACTGTCAAGAACAGCATTGTACCCAGAGCTGCTCTGTGGGCGATCATATTTCTCTCGCTCTCTTTATCCTGTGGAATATTCTCTGTTATTGTAGCCTGTTCTGCAGTTCAGGAATATGCAAATCTGTCCACCCTTTTCCTGTCATTTTTCTGCTGTGTATACAAGTATGCATCATTGTAGGGACAAGGCAGTTTTAAGATTTTTCAGTGGACAATCATTCAAAGAATTTTTTGAAATAAAAAAATGATTTACAGTGGTCCCCCGGATTGCGTCATTATTTCATTCCAGAATGCTGTTCAAGTGCCGTTACCGAACGAATTCGTTCCCATAAGGAATAATGTAAATTAGATTAGTCCTTTTAGACCCCCAAAAATACACTTACAAAAGCACTTACAAAAATACACTTACATAATTGTTCGAGTTTGGAGCAGTACGTAATCCGGGGGTCCACTGTATTAATATCTGTCACTTTGTAGGTTCTAGCTACAAGAAGTGGTATGTAGTGTACATATTGTTCTTGGCATTACGAGATTGGTGGTATTACACTTGTGAATGTCTCCAAAAATTTCTTCTGTTCAATGAGCTTGGTTTTTATTTTTTGTGCAAGAATCCAAATTTTACGTCAGTATGTCTTTCATGTGACTTCTTGGGCTTGATTCACATTTTTTTTATGGAACTGATTTAAAGTGGAGCAAAACATTTAACACAATACATACATTGAAACAATAATAGTTAACCCTCGATTTAATGGACTAATGGGGAAGGGCAGCAGGCAGCCAGTCATGGCGATTGAGGTGGATAGCGAGATTATTTTACTGTGATCCTTACAATAATTAACAGTTGACCCAGTAGATTTTGTCCTGTATTTCCCAAGTTTGTTAAATCTAGGTCCATTAAATTGAGAATTTACTGTAGTTTAGAATTGTGGAGGAACTTGAGAAGAGTTGGTCTCGGTAACTAGGTTGTTAGGCACTGATAATACTACATAAACATACATGTCCAGTAATTAATTGCACAAGCAAAAATTTTATTAAAAAAAAAATTATACTAGTAAAGAATATTTTACTACAAAAGAAAAAAAAAAGAAAATATAAATGAAAAATTTTGAACAGCTGAATTTTAGCATTTTATAATACCGATCAAGACTAAAAAAGGAGAGCTATTGTGATGTAATTTTACTACTGTATTTTATACCAGTATATTTTCTTTCATATTTATTTTGTGATATTGCCTAGCCGAATGGTATTTATTGATTGTAGGTTGTAAGCTACAATTTGTAGTTTGCCAAGCATTAGCTACTTAAGGATGCATTAGAGCAAAAAAAAAATTTTAAGAGGGAATGTCGATATCTACAATTATGATAAGTTTTTAATCAAATTAGTTGTGTATATAGTACTAAGGGACTGCATTACTCTTGCTTTATTACATGTATTTATAAACCACAACTTATTATTCCACCATCTCCTTCAAGGACGGGGGTACCTTGATGCTGAGGTTCTCTTGATCCAATGAATTAGAGGTACCTGTCCCTCTTGAATTAAATATGATTAACTCCTCATCCGTATAAGTTTAGCGGTTCCCCGTGAATAAAGTACTACTACTAATATAAACAAAGGATTATACGGTATACAATTTAACCGCTTTATACTGTACAGTAATAGTTAACTAATGTAGCACTTTCTCTGTAATTATGTTTGCTACAGTGGGAAAAGTTTACAACTTTTTCTGGAAACAAATGATTTTATATACATGTAATTGGAATATGCAATAAATTAAGGGGTTCCACTAAGTGTAAATTTTGCTTAGTGTCACTTTTCTAAGGTTGCCCAGGAATTACTGTAGTTCGATCGGAATCGTGAAAAGAATCATGACATATGAGCTACCCGAGTCAGCTCATCATCCAGTTTAGTTGTACAATACTTTGAATTTCTCTTATTTTTCTTTGGGCCCAAACGTGTTGCAAGAATGGGCAATATTTGCTTGAAAGAGACCACGATGCCATGGTATTTTTGAAAACCATAATGGCTAGGAAACGAGTTTATGCTACCTTTCACCACCAAGCACATGAGCCTTTATGCTGTGTGTAACTTTGCCAGGCTGGTAGGAATGTCTCAGGAGCAATTGGCCTATAAAACTGCTGATGAGTAGCAAGTACATTAAACAATATTCCATCAATCGTATATCAAGTCATATATACTACTAGAATGTCGTTTCTTGGGGATTACCTGTATAGTAAGATATGACATCTTTTAAGTTTATTTTGACATATATTTGCTTTATTTCCAAAATATTATCAGGACTTTATTAATATATACTATACAGTAATTTTCTTTTTTTTTTTGCTCTCTAGTTACAATATTCATTTGAATTCTGTAATTCTTTATTTTAAACCTGTTAATAACTAAGTACAACTATCTTGCACCTTTCAGCGAAGAGAAAACGAGATGTAATCAAAAGGATAATACGGTAGCGATTTCCTTATCAAATTGTACTGTTTAGAATTTAGGATTAGGCTGCTGTGTGTGTATTTGGTTACAAGATTTGGAAAGATTTAATAATTTGGAAATGATTTTTAGAAGACACTCACACATTCCAAAAGGCTGTTTTGAGCTCGGCTAATATTATAGTAAGTGCGAGCACTGTACTTTGTTTACATTTCTGTGTGCATTACGTGATTCTGATTTTCATTATTATTCCTGATTTAGCTACAAATTTAATTTGGTATATAATGTAAAAAAAAAAAAAAAATTATAGAGTATTGATATTTTTACTTTTGTGACTGGGGTGCCTTTGTATATTCAAACATTCATAAATAATTCATTAAAAGTTTCAACTTCAGTATTAGTCTTTTATACAAGGAGAAAGTATAAATGAAATTACAGAAATGTAAATAATAAGTGTTCATTGCCCAGTTTTCCATGGAAAGGCTGGTCAATTAATGTACTGTATATACAATAGCCATAAAGAGTAAGAATTTGATAGTGCTTCCAACATGGTATTTTTGGTTTATAACTCTGAAGCTGTGTTAGTAATTGATTTATCAGAAAAAACAATTATACTGTTATTGAATTAATTTAATTAGATTGAAAACCAAAGCAATATTTTTTTATGTAAACCACTGACTAGTAAGTAAGTTTTATTGGATGGTTGAAGGGGATTAATGTGACTCTGCATTATTTATTTAATCAGTCATAATGCAATAAGCTTAGTCAAGTATTTATTTAGGCAGGTAAACACTATCCATTAGCATCATCAGTGATATGGGAAGGTGATAAAAACCTGGAAATAGCATTATCTTCACTATGAACTATAGGGTCTTTCTGGTGCTTCTGGTACAAAGGGCATTTTTAAATTAGTTATGTATTAAGAGGACCTTAACTGCAGTAGTACAAAGGAGTCATTTTACCAGAAGCAGCATTCTATTTTCAACTAACAGAAATGGCATCTTTGCTAGTATTGCTGGCTTACTAGCAAAAATTGTGCAATAAAATGTCAATTATTAATGATGTTTGATTTGTACAACCATCCTGCTTTTGTTCATCCAAGATTTTTAAGCAGTTTTTATTATGTTAGTTTTGTTTAATATGGATTCAAGTTTTCATAAATTATGTTTTACTTGTTATAGTACTGTAATCATAAGGCAGTGTATGTTGTATTAAAGTTATTGAATCTATGATCATTTATTTGTAAATTGCTTATATATTTTATGAATTATTGCAAACATTAGAGTTATCTTGTAGAATAGCTTAAGGAATTTGGTAAAAATAACATTTTTGTTCTTCAGATATACTGGCTATTTCCTGCAGAATTCTCAATCTCATTTTAATTTGTCAAGCACAAACAAATAAATGGGGATAAAATGTTACTGAAAACAAGTACTGTTCTGTATATTTCAGCCTTTTGCCAAGGCCATCTTCAGCCAACTGCTGAAGAGAGCCTCAGAGATAAAAAAAAATTAAGCACTGTATATTTTGTCTGAACACACCAACCATCTCCCATCGAGGTAGGATGACCCAAAAAAAGAAGAAACACCTTCACCATCACTGTCTTGCCAGAAGCATGCCAGTACTACAGTTCAGATGCCCCTCCAAGTACATTTCCCCACCACTTCTTCAGAGTGTAGACACTGTACTTCCCACCTCCTTGACTAAAGTCTGGCTAACCAGTTTCCCTGAATCTCTTCATAAATGATACCTTGCTTACACTCCAACTGCATGTCAAGTCATAAAAACCACTTGCCTCCACTCACTCCTGTCTAACACACTCACACTTGCTTGTTGGATGTTCAAATCCCTTGCATACAAGACCTTTACCCTCCCCCTCCCTCCAACCTTTCCTAAAATGACCCCTACCCCACCTTCCCTCCACTAAGATCTATATGCCCACCTCAACAGTCCCTCCTCAGCTCTCTGGATAATACTTTTAACTAATCTCCAAACTATAAAATTTCTGAATAATATTCACACAACACATTGCCTTCAAATATGACATCTCCAGTGCCTCCAGCCACCTCACTGCAACATTCACATCCCATACTTTTCACCCATATAAAAGTTTTGGTACTACTATATTCATACATTCTTGCCTCCATGGATAACATTCATTGTTTCCACAGATAAATCAGTGAGCAACCCACTTTTTTTTTTTGTCCCCTCCGTTGTCAGTTGTATTGTTCACCTTGTCTTTTAATCGACCTGTCTACTGACAAGTCTAACTCCCACATTTCTAAACACATTCACTTTCTCCATACTTCCTCTTTCCAATCTGATATTCAATTTCTTGTTATCCTCATCACCTTGCTCTTTCCTATTTTTGCTTTTAATTTTCCTTTTCTAACATACCTTTCCAAATTTGTCCACCAACCTTTGCAACTTCTCAACTCCCACTTTGTATTGGATTCTTTATCTTTTAAATCTCTCACCTCTCTCCAACACCCTAGCATTCACTTCTTTTACAGATCCAGCTATAAATATATTAAACAACTATGATGACATCATGCATTCCTGTTTAAGGCCTACGTTTACTGGTAAATAATCTCCCTCTCTCCTACCTGAGCCTATCATAAAAACTCTTAACTGCTTTAAGGAACCTACCACCTATTCCATATACGTACTTGCAACATTTGCTATGTTGTTCTATCCACCCTATCATATGCCTTTTCTAAATCTTTAAATGCAACTTGACCTTCCTTACCTTTTTCTAAATATTGTTCATTTATATGCTTCAGTGTAAACACTTAGTCCATGTATCCTCTACCATTTCTATAACCTTGTTTATCTGTGATCCTGCCCTCTGTCTTCTTAACTACATATTTCAATAATAACTACTGTACACTTTACCTGGTATAATCAGTAGATTTATTCCTTCATAGTTTTTACACTCTTTGGTCCCCCTTTCCTTTATATACCAAGGAACTGTGTATGCTGCCTGTCACTCCCTGTCACAAAAGCATCAACCACTCCAAAACTACATCCACCACCTGCCCTTAACATTTCTGTCTTAACCCCATCAATCTCAGTTGCTTTACCCCCTTTCATTATACTCACAGCCTCACACACCACCACTTGTGCAAGTTCATTTGTTTTTTGATCAGTGATCATTATACCTTTGTGTTTGGATTTATTTCAACTGGATTACATTTCATGATATCCCTTGCAAACATATTGTATTTATTTTTCCATTCATTGTCACTTTACATAAACTCATTCCTGCACTGTATATTATTGGTACTATATAGGCTTCCATTACATAACAATTTAGATGCATTCCTTAAAATCTTGTCTTTGTGACATTGTCTATATTATTTCAAAAGACGTTTTTCTGTGGATTCGACAATGCGTTCCTGGAAAAATATTTTAAATTTGCTTTTCCAAATGGCAGACAATGGCAACATCCAACAAGTGGAAATTTCATATACACTAAGCTGGGAAAACCTTCATTATACTGTGTTTAACCACAGTGGTGCTTTATCAAAGCCATGCTGTGGGTGAAACATTGCATAATAAAGGTGTTTTTTATTAAAAGTGTCTTTGAAATTACTGTACTATTTCCAATTACCCTCAGCTTTTTTATGAAAACATCACACTTGCAACAACAGCATATGCAATATACAAGGAATGATCATAATACAGTGTGGTAATACTAATCAAGAATAAATACAGTACAGTTATACTAAAGAGTTCTTTACTTGGAGTGTGGTTTTGTACCAGTAAGTGGTTAAAAGACACGTATAGCAAAAGAACAACTTTCATTATTGTGACGTTTCATCTACAAAAGGCTTTATGAAGTACGTACAGGAAAAAATACAAAACATCGATATACAGTGTATGTATAGTGCAAAAAGGTAGTCACATCAGGTACCAGGTGAAGATGAGGTCAGCTGAAAGAGAGGTGCCTGGTCACAGGACTGGGCTGAGCTCTCAGGTCCTGGTAATTTGTGCTTCCTGTGTTCAAAAATTAGTTTTGTGATAGGTTATGGTAAAATGTACATTCTTCTCTTCTCTGGGTTGGTGTCTGTGACATGAATAACTGCAGAATCTAAACATAACCATCTTTCTGTCATTCTCCTGTTTCTGCAGTTTCTCTTTTCGAGCTAGATCTCATTCATCAATAGAGGTTATTTTGTGTCTGGGAGCCTCGAGATATTGCTCTAGTTGAAAGCCTGTACAGTATTGCAAAGTCTACCATTCCCACATTGCAGTCATTGATATGCCCCTTGTTTCAGTTATCTTGACAATTTCCTTGATTTTCATGTTCCTACAATCTATAAAATTATTACAGATTATTGAAGCTAGCATCTCAGGTCATCACTCCTCTATTGGCCGGGTCACCACATGGACAAGATCCAGGCCGGGACTATGCCGGTGAATCAAATGGGAACCCCTCTATTGTTTTTCTGTAATTTATGCTTACATGGAGAGGGTTTCGGGGGTCAAGGCCCCCGCGACCCAATCTGAGACCAGGCCTCCTGGTGGATCAGGGTCTGATCAACCATGCTGTTACTGCTGGCCGCATGCAAACTGACGTACGAACCACAGCCCGGCTGGTCAGGTACTGACTTTAGGTGCCTGTCCAGTCCCTTCTTGAAGACAGCCAAGGGTCTATTGGTAATCCCCCTTATGTATGATGGGAGGCAGTTGAACAGGCTTGGGCCCCTGACACTTCAGACCCTTATCTTCTGGTACTGCTAGTTTTTACTTCCTCTCCTCCCTTGTTTAAACATTAACATTTCTTAATGGATTTATCATCATTCAGCAAACTTTATTCCCTATCTTTGAGGATTAACTAACATTATGGTTAACAAACTGTTTTGAAAATATGAAGGGTTATGTAAATAGAGGAAGACCAGTCATATTGGCATTTATTTAAGGCAAGTGATTGCTTCTCTATTTCAAGTCTCTCTTCTGAAGGAACAAATTTAAAAGTTTTCCCTTTTTTCTTATTTTGGATTTTTTGTTCATTTGTTTCACGGTAATAAGGAACAGGGTTTAATAATTGTGTTACATCAAATATTGTATATGGTTTTGCAGACTTGAAATTAAGCAAAATAAGATCTGAAAGGTGTCTTGAAATGCAAAATATATTTTTTCCTTATAAATTTATATTAAATTTGCACGGATTCACTTTGTATGCAGTTTTCCAGGAATACATCCCTCGCACAAACTGAATTCTTACTTTGTAAGTACTGAGTCTCAGTGTCCCCTTCCCAGTGAAACTTTATTGGCAATGAAGTAAGGTTTACAATGTTGATAGTATTCAATACAATAATGGTATATACTGTACAATACCAACATTTCTATGAATTAGTCTCAATTGCAACACCTGTGTATCTCCATTTTGAAGACATCTTTTAAATACCCAGGTGTTACATGTGTCTAATTTATCAGTATGCACTTACAGCTTCATTTCAAACACACTTAAGTATATTCAAGGTGCTTGCAGATGAAAACTGCTGTGATTCTTGTGTATAATATAAAATTTAGTGTATAATTATTCTTGGCTTGAATTTTCTGTTAGCAATCTTGCTTTCAAGCTTAACTTATATTGCTTGCTATGAGACAATTTCAGGTTTTCTTTTTATGGAAGTTGTGAACACAGTACGGTAATTACTCTTATTTGTTAGTTATAATGAATAAAGTGGTATATGTATATCGACTACAGAATGGCTTATATTGAATATGCTGTCATATACTGAATTAGTATGACAAGTCTGCCACAATCATTACTTTTACTGAAGCTCATTATTATTGTTTTGATTATACAGTGGACCCTCGGTTAACGAATACCCCGGAAATCGTGCAATTATGTAAGTATAATTTTGTAAGTTCTTGTGGAAGTGTATTTTTGGGGGTCTGAAATAGACTAACCTACGTGAAATTTTTCCTTAAGGGAGTAAATTCGTTCGGTAATGGCACTTGAGCAGACTTCAGGAGTGAAGTTTTTACGAAACTCGGGGGTCCACTGTATACAATATTGTACTGAATATTTTAAAAACCATTCTGCCCAAAAAATCCTTTTAAATGACAATAACAAAATGTAACGCATTAAATATCTCGCCTAACTTCACAAAGTTATGCGAAAACTTGCACATAAGAACACCTGAGGCAAGGCTTCACTAACAAACAACCATGAACAAGTGTCGCTTGAGTATACTAATATGCTGTAGTATATGTTTGGTGCTAGTTACTCTGTTCTTTGAATTGCTTTCAATATTTTTCCATAATGACTTATTACTACTTTATAAGGTTTTTTTTTGTAGCTGAATACTACTGTGTATTTTTTTTATTTATGTCTATTTTAATGTTAAGTGACAAATCCTGCAACATTATTAAACATTGCTACACATGTCAACCTGGTCTAATAAAAAATACAGTAAGCTCTCTTATAAAGCTCCTCTGTATAGGGCAATTTTTTTTTTCTTAAATGTGACTGAAAAAAGTTCATCCAAAATTTAACATGTTATTCAGTTTTCGGTGTGCCTCAGTTGCATTTCCAAAAAAATTGAACTCTACAGAATAGATTTACAGGAGAGCATACTGTAGTATATTCCATTAAAGTAACATAATATTTTGGGTATTGCACTGCATCATAGTGAATATTACTGCATTTGTACTTTAACCCCTCACTAACAGATTAATTCTCACATTTTGTTCTTGAGTTGTAAGCACTATTGCACGTGGAAGATAACATTGCAGTTGTTATCCTTAAAATATGGTGATGAGGCTTGGAGTAACGTGCTTTGGATTTTACACTGTCGTGAAGTTCACTAATGTTAAAAGCAATTCAAGGTTTAATTCTCTATGCTTTTATTCTGTGTGGCCCTTTACACATTATAAGTTAATGCTTGTTGCTAAGAAAGGAGTGTGTGTCTTGGTTTTGTGATGATATTGGGTAATACATGTCTGCTTTTAATATATTTTTAATGTTTTTATAGAAAAAATGCAAAATTCTATTCATACACCTTACAATGCTGAAATTTCAGTATGTAATCTATATGTATATTTTATTTCAGTACAGTATATCATCAGCATTTATTTGCTATTGCAGTTCTATATGCAATTATTCTGAAAAGGAAAAATATTAAAATAATTGCAATTAGTTACTGACTTGTGTACAGTATACCAAGATAAGCAACACTGACGCATGTCCATTGTTAAATATTGAACTATAAATGTGTTTACAACTTTCTAGAGCCACAAAAGCTTTATTTGGTAATTCAGAAAACTATTACACATCTCTTCATTATAATCTATATACTACAGTAGTACAGTGGTCCCTCGGTTTTCGCCGAAAATTCATTCCAGAATGCTGCTCAAGTGCCATTACCGAACGAATTTACTTCCTTAAGAAATAATGTCACGTAGGTTAGTCTATTTCAGACCCCCAAAAATACACTTGCAACAGCACTTACGAAAATACACTTACATAAATGTTCGAGTTTGGAGATGCATGAAAACCGAGGGACCACTGTACCTCGGTTTTCGTCGATAATTCATTCCAGAATGCTGTTCGAGCGCCATTACCAAACTAATTTGTTCATACAAGGACAAATGTAAATTAGATTAGTCCGTTTCAAATCCCCAAAAATACACTTACAAAAGCATTTACAATAATACACTTACATAATTGTTCGAGTTGGGAGCTGTACGAAAACCAAGGTACCACTGTAACTTATACTGTACTATCAATATTACATAGTTGTTTAGTGTGGTTCATTCATGCATTAGACAAAACAAGTCCTTATCAAATTAAAAACAATGTAGTCAGTAATGAGATGAGCCATGGCAGGTAAATACCATTTCAGTTATCCTTACAGTTACCTACAGAGTTACTTGGTCTACTTAGGAGAACGCCTGTGTGAATTAGTGTTATCTTGAGCTGCATTCATGCCTTCCCTCATTCTTTCACTCTATGGTAAAGAGTAGTGCGAGGATGTTGGAGAAAGGAGGGAGCGAGTTGGAGGAATGTAGAAACGATACAGAAAAGTGTGCAAGTGTGTACTGATGAAAGTTGTAATATTTACATAGTGCTTGTTAATAAAAGGCACTGGCACTATATATACATTTGTACATGTACACACACACACACACACGTACGTACGTACGTACGTACACTCATGCATACACAACATATAAAATACTGAGAGGAATCGACAAGGTGGACAGAGACAGGATGTTCCAGAGATGGGACACAGCAACAAGGGGTAACATTTGGAAGCTGAAAACTCAGATGAGTCACAGGGATGTTAGGAAGTATTTCTTCAGTCATAGAGTTCTCAGCTGAGAATTGGAATAGTCTGGAAAGTGATGTAGTGGAGGCAGGATCCATACATGGCTTTAAGAAGAGGTATGATAAAGCTCATGGAGCAGGGAGTGTGACCTAGTAGCGACCAGTAAAGAGGCGGGGCCAGGAGCTGTGGCTCATCCCCTGCAACCACAATTAGGTGAGTACACACTACACGCATTTATTGATCATCTAAAAAGACATACCTCTGGTAACGTCTAAGCGAGATAGGCAGAGAACTATGTATTTAGGCCACTACTCAAGAGGGCATTCTGCACTGTCCATAGGAGCCTCATACAACCAGTGGGTGTTAAGTAAAAGGACACAAATGCAACTAATGTGACATTTTATTGTGGCAACGTTTCGCTCTCCAGGAGCTTTCTCAAGCCGTTACAAGCGATACATGGACACAGTGGGCTATTATATACTCTCAAAGTGAGGTGAAATACTAGTGGTGGTCGAGGTAGTAGTGATAAGTAGTAGTAGTAGTAATACAATAAGATAGAACAATCAATATGCACATGAGTAAAAGGTGATAAAACAAATACTTGGGTAGTATAACAATAGGTTAGACAAATATTTTTGCTGGAGGTTGAAATATAGAAGGCCTGTAGGAGTGTTCCACATCTACGATGTGCTTGTGTTGAATTAGCAGGAGAGACTATGTGATGGTATGGTTAACTGTTTTCAGGAGGATTCTTGCTAAGACTTCAGAGATGGTGAAGCTGCCTTTGTTTTGTTTAATTGTGTTAGAAACAGAGATAAGTGCTGATTCAAGGCATTTGCGTCTACGGAAATTAGTTTCTTTGATTACTAGTCGGGCGTCTTTGAATTTCATGAGATGATTGTTGGAATTTCGGTGTTGTACGCAGGCGTTGTTCAGGTTATCGTTTCATTGATGCGTGTTTCGAGGTTTCTTGCTGTTTCTCCTACATAAATTCTGTCGCAGCCTCCACAGGGTATAGTGTAGACCCCTGCGTTGACTGGTTCTACAAGCACATCGTAGATGTGGAACACTCCTACAGGCCTTCTATATTTCAACCTCCAGCAAAAATATTTGTCTAACCTATTGTTATACTACCCAAGTATTTGTTTTATCACCTTTTACTCATGTGCATATTGATTGTTCTATCTTATTGTATTACTACTACTACTACTACTACTACTACTACTACTTATCACTACTACCTCGACCACCACTAGTATTTCACCTCACTTTGAGAGTATATAATAGCCCACTGTGTCCATGTATCGCTTGTAACGGCTTGAGAAAGCTCCTGGAGAGCGAAACGTTGCCACAATAAAATGTCACATTAGTTGCATTTGTGTCCTTTTACTTAACATATTGTCGGTATTTCTACCAATATTATTACAACCAGTGGGTGGTTTTCTATGAACCCCCTTCACCTTTGGCACATTTTTGTGAATAATAATAATAATACAGTGGACCCCCGGATATCGTACTGCTCCCAACTCGAACAATTATGTAAGTGTATTTTTGTAAGTGCTTTTGTAAGTGTATTTTTGGGGGTCTAAAAGGACTAATCTAATTTACATTATATTCCTTATGGGAACAAATTCGTTCGGTAGCACTCGAACAGTATTCTGGAACGAATTGACGAAATCCGGGGGTCCACTGTAATAATAATAAATTAACTAACAGAAGGCTCTTCACATTGCCAGAAAGATCGTAGCATAAGCTAGATTTCTAGGCATATGATTAACTCTGTGCATGTAATGTAAGTCCAGCTCATAGCTATCTGAAGTACAATATTCGACAGGTTCAAGGTTGCATTCAGATGTACCAGCGGTCTCGGATCCACTCCTCAGGTTTGGTGAGCACACCCTTAATATATCTAATACCTGCAGAACATCCATTTAGAGCTTCAGATGAGAAGTTTATGTTAGTGTGGTCGAGAACTAGTCTCAGGAATGTCACTTGGTCTCGTAGGGAAGGACTATACCTTGAAGGAGCACATGAGAAGCCAGCTGCCTCACTCAAAACTGGGTAAAATAGACTCTTCCACGAGGAAAACTAGTGGCTGACTGAAGTAGCCCGCTGCAATATTTTGTGCCACCTATAGTCATTAACAGGCCACCTCAGGAGTGGACACTGAGCAGTATGCTGCCAGGTCATTCGTGTTCGTGTATAAGGGGAACTAGACTCCGTTAGGACAATGCCACCCACATCATCTATGACCATGATAAAGCATGTGATGCTGAGAATGTTGCCATGAACCATCATTTACCATTAACAACCTGTTACACAGAAACTGCTGGAGAGGCCAGGGTCATCTTTGCAATACCAAACGTTGGAGACAGCAGAGAATGACCCACCTCCACATGGTGTCATAAGTTTTCTTCAGGTTGAAAACCACCAGGTCAAATTTCCCTAGATATCACCAATCAGCCTAACCAAGAAATCCATTTTTGACTGGAGCTTATAGCCGAACTGCTTCTAGGGGA
>WNWK01001408.1:27500-80000 GCA_009830355.1 Cherax destructor
GACTCAGATGAGTCAAAGGGATGTTAGGAAGCACTTCTTCAGCCATAGAGTAGTTAGGAAGTGGAATAGTCTAGCGAACGATATAGGGGAGGCGGGAACCATACATAGTTTTAAGACAAGGTATGATAAAGCTCATGGAGCAGGGACCCAGTAGCGGACAGCGAAGAGGCGGGGCCAAGAGCTGAGTCTCGACCCCTGCAACCACAATTAGGTGAGTACACACGTGTGGTAATACAACAGCGAGCTGTATTAGTGGAGTTTAATCCTGACGCGGGTCTTAGCCAAATGATGACCCTCCACTGGAGCTTTTGGTCATCTGACCGAGGCCTTCTACTGGCTTACCGATCCACCCCTTTAAAAATTAAGGTTATAATTATAACCAGTCAGTGTTTCACTCTTGAGGTTTGCCCATATTGGCCAGGTGATGTCAAACTAGACAAAAAAAAAATATTTATCAGATTTTGAACGTCTGCAAGGGCAGCGACGAGCTATTGGGGAAAATTGTGGTAGAGCATTCTGCTCACAACGGAAAGGATTCAGGTTCAGCCTCGAGCAGGGCGAGATTTATGAGCAACTCTTAATACCTGCTGCCCCTGTTCACCTAACAGCAAAAATGTACCTAGGAGATGGTGAAGTGCATTGTGTTGCATCTTAGGGAAGGGCCTAAGAACTCCAACAGAAATAAGCCACATTAATATAACTGGTATTCATTACAGAAACATCTTCAAATGAAGATATTCAAGTATTGTATATGTGTCTAATTCCTCGGAAATAAGCCGCATTGCTGTCTTTGGTTATCTTGGGTTAATAAACCTCCGGGATTAACAGTACAATAAACTTGTCTTCATCATGTGAACCCGTCTTTGACCATGACCCCGGCATTGAAAGTGCAATTCCCGTTCTATAACTGCTCTTGTGCAAAATTGTCGGGGACTGTTTTATGAAGTATTAAACCCCACATAAGAACCAACAGAGGATCAATCTTTCGTTCGCTGGTTGCTAGCCAGTCTCTGATCAGTAAGTTCGCCGGTGTTGTCCCGGCCCGGGTCTTTTCCAGATGGTGACCCAGCGTATTTGAGAAGGGTCAGTGTAGCAAGCTTTCAAGGCGACTCGCAGGACAGACATGTGCAGTACCTGGGTATCTGTACTGAGAGACGTTTCATCTGCACAGACTTTATCAAGGATGTACAGGCGAAACATCTCAATAAAGATACGAAGGCATCATGACAATTTATAGTATACAATACCGACAAGTTGTTATATAAAATATGTGCAACACCTGGGTATCTTTACTCTGAAGACGTTTCGCCAACCAGTGTCTTTATCAATTCAATACGGAGGTTATTTGGTGTTAAACTGGAGACAGTAGAAGACCTAATCAGTCCCTCCCTATATATAAATTAGCTGCAAATACCGAGAGTAGTATATTTCCTTGTATAATGTATATACGTACACTTTATTTTAATTCCTATGTTGAGGCTGAAAGTATTCTTGACTGGTGATAAACAAGCCTTATTATTAAAGACCTTTACGCAGTAGATAGGCTTTAACCCTAACAAACCATTTCTTGCGTCACACTTATAAAAGTATCGTGCTTTCGTGGTCCCTGGTCAGTGTAAAAGCATTAATTAGCTATTAACCGAAAAGATAAAATAAAAATGATTTGCCATGAGACCGTGACCACTGGCGGAACTACAAATGCCTCATTATGGATACTATTGTAACATTACGGATGTAAGTATGGCTGAAACTATAAACTTAATAATCTTGCTAATTTGATGTCAACTAGAATAATCATGGCATAATGGTGCATGCTTAGAATGCTCTGAGAATGTTAATGTCTGGGTGTCTTGAAGAGCACTAGAGTAGGATTTAATGGTTCTCTTAATGAAGGATTCTCAGCTGTTTCAGTAAATGCTGTAATATATTCATGTATGATTAGTATGTATTTTATAATGTTTCGAGTATTAATATTTTTGGTAACATTTACAAATTTTATATTTAGTCCCTTAGCTCTTTGTTTACATTTATCATCGTGTCTGTTGCAGCTGAGAATGTATGTAGTAGTTTAGTGCATGATATAGAACTATGCTGTTGATAATAGTATTATTGTAGATAAACTGATGCATGATGTAATGTGCTAAGCAATGTAGGTGCATGTGCATGATTACAGGCCTCCGAGGAGAAGAATAATAAACCTCCCAGTGATGCAGCAGCCCCAGGACAGGACCAGGAGAGTAAGCGGAGCTCTGCGACTCTAGATGTTAAGGGAGTGGGCAAGCCCCGCTGTCCCTCTCCTCCGAAACTGGTAGAGGCCAACAGTGTAAATACTGCAACTAACGTCGTAAGTTCCTCAAAGCCTCTCGGTGTGGCAGATGTGTTGGGCAGATCAAGTTGTTTCGAGTTGCAAGAAAGGACTGATTCACAGAGAACATCGCTTTGCACGAACGATCGATTAAAGTCGGCTACACCACCTCCACTTCCCACCAGACTACAATTAAATCATAGTCTAAATTTATCTAATGGGAAAGATTTAACCCCCAAACCACAACAGATAGCTGGCTTAAAATCAATGGGCGGTTCGTCATTGCTCAAGTCAAGCGAGATCTTTGGACCTGACTTTCCCGGACAAAGTACGTACCATGGAGCTGTACGACCGGCGCCACTCTTGCCTAGTAAGCCCCCTCCAACTTTGGGACTCGACCTGTGGGGTAAACCTTTGGCTCATGATAAGCCAAGTCTAAGCAAAGAACCTGGCGGACCTGACAAGCCGCCTATGGTACCAAGCAGGCCAATTTCAAGCATAGGTGTTGGTGGGTCGCCTTCGCTAAGTAAAGCTTCGTTACCTACAAGATCTGATGGGGCTGGGAGTAATAAATCAAGGTCTTCAGAACCTAATGAAGGTGGCCTACCAATAGTACCAACGAGACAATTTCCTCCTCCGTTAGATAACCAGAAACCATTCCCAGGTGGTTTATTTTCAAACCCTGTAAACATAAATGAAGAATTCAACAAGAGAGAGTCGCTGAATGTGTTGCTGGATATGAATCCAAACAGAATAGGTCTGCATAAAATTTTTAATAATGCACGTCAATCGTCCCCTTGTACTATCAATGAGATTCCTCCACCAATACCTCCGGTACCTCACAGCCTTCATTCTTACCGTAATCAGAATACAAATATATCCAAGTCTCTTCCTTCTCAGTGCTGTAACGTGCCTACGAGAATGCACGAAGCTGTAAATGTCAGTTCCAACGAAGATGCATCAGAATTGTTCCCCCAAAAAGAAACAGTTGTCACAAAAAGATCAGTCTCTGACCCAGGTGAGTCCGACCATGGTCTTTCTGACTATCATATAATTTCATCACAGACGGAATCAGGAAGTGAGAATGAGACTAGCACCGAGGAGGAAACAGATGCCAGAGACTTGATAGGATCCGGTAAGGAATATTCGGTGATTAATATCCTGGATGAAAGTGTTCACGAGAACCGAGTCTTTTACAGGAACAACCCAATCTATGACTTACTTTTTCCAATCGGACCTCCGCCTCAGCTTCCTGAACGAAGCGACAGTTTAAACCTCCACTTTGATCATGAAGTGAAAAGTGTTCCTAGTTCTACTCATTCTTCCCCATCTCATGGAAATAACTTCTCATACGAGTTTTCTTCACCCGAGAATACGGGTACCAAGCCAAAGAAACCACTTTCTGACCCTGACCTTGCTCGGACAGGAATTACAAGCTCTTCCCTAGAACTCAATGACAAGTCTCAAAGTCTTAAAGCTGACGGAGATTTAAAAATAGCTGATACGTATGGAGTCAGCTTTAAAAGCTCGGAGGCATATATAAACACATCACAGAGTCCAGATATATCTACAGTCGGGTCAGAAAGTCCCGAGGAGTGTGCAGATCGAGTTCATAGTCATGAGAAGTCTGCTGCAGGGCTGCAGAGTTCTGATATTTCTACAGTTGGGTCACAAAATGATGAGATACATATCGCTGACGATGATGGGTTATCGAACCAAGATCCTAGCAGAGTGCATGGTGACCGTGAGAGCGCAGCACAAGACTCAACCGAGCAGGTAATGGTTACACGCAATTAGTCACTCTTGAATCTCTTGCTCCGAGGGTCGGTTGAAAGGTATGTAATATATCATATGTTTAGTAGCAGTTATTACTTCTATGTGGCTCAGGCATGGTATAGAGCCAGGCTCAGTCGCCTCCGTGCTCGGTAAGTGTTCCAAAAACCTGTATCACAAATGTAGTTACTGAATTGATCTTGGTCTGTGTCTGTCTCTCACTACGGCTTCCTTCTTACATGCTCCTTTTATTCCAAACTTGCTTCCGTGTGATTACCGGGCTGCGTACCTCCAGCACCAACAGTCTGATGAGTCCTGACCGTTCAGGAGGCTTGGTCTAAGACCAGGCAGCGGAAGCACTTAATTCTGGAACTATTAACAGACCAGGTAGCAATAGTAGTAATTGTAGTGGTATCCATAGTGAAAACAATCGTAATTATAGTACTACTGGTAGTGGTAATTGCAATTGTATTGATAATAATCGTGGTATAATAGTAATACTAATAATCGTCATATACTAGTAATAAACCTGATAATCATAACCTAATAATAATAATAATAATAAACGTGAGGTTAGGTTGCATTATTTATTTCATGTACCGTACCACTGAAAGTTTCAAAATTTAATACGAAAATAAGGCTCAAAAATTTTGGATCTGAGTACCCAAAATATTGGATTGCAATGTTATCTTACACCTACATCATCTCCATGATATTGGTGTAAGATAAAATAATTACTGTAATGTGGCGACACAAAGTTCAAGAAATAACTCAGCGTTACTGTACGACACAAACCCATTCCATTAAAACTCGTTCTTCCTTCCTTCCTTTTCCCCTCTCCCTATCTTGTCACCTTCCTCCCTTCCCTTTCTCCCTCTCCACGATCTTTCCCCCCCCCACTGCTCTATCGTACCCCAGTCCTTCCCCTCTCCATCCTTTCCATTCTTCTCAGAGCCTAACCAAAAAAATATTCTTCACGTGGTTTTTCAATGGCGGCTTCAGAGTTCTTCAGTATTTGCGGTCAGCTGTGGGAATCTTACTCTCAATATCTGTAATCCTCACAAACATTGAAAAATTGATTTTGTCCCCTTTTATGTTAATCAAACGTGTAATTCCTTATCAGTTAAACTTGATAAAAGCCATATAGCATGAACTAATATGATATTCAGTTCTCTTGTATTCATTGTAACTCCTAAATTTATATTTACACTCACCTAAGTGACTATGTATTAAATTACTCATCTTTTTATTGTCTTGTTAATCTTAAGTTAGTCTTAAGTCTGTCCTAAATGCCCTACATATTTAGGGGCTTTCTGCATGTACACCCAAATGCCATAATCTTTATACAAACATTGTATCATGAGGGTAGTGTTGCCAGGTAGGCCTGACTACCAACATTCACGGCTGTTAATGTACATTCGCATCACCACCATCAACATCCTTAACACAGTCATTATGTCTTCCTGTGACGTTTTAGTTTATTAAAAAAAAAATATGAGAATAAGATTAATTTTGCGGATCACATCAATAAATATTTTTTTCTAGGCTAGATCAAAATGATGCCGTTTTTCGTCCTGTGATAACTTCTAGTTTTTTATTTCTTAGACGGAAAGGGGGGGGGGAAGACCATAACGAAAAACTGAAATGTTCGTCATTGAAAAGGTTTGAAAAGTTGGTAAGTATTATTATTATCCGCGTCCGTACAGTGTACAGTTATGTTAAAATACAAGAGTCTAGTCCGTAATTGCTTTTAAGTACTTTAGACGGTTTTTAAAAGTAGAATATTCCAGCAGGTAAGTGTTGGAGGATATGTTTTACTATATTATTTGTATATAATATTTATAATTAAAACTTTAAAAATAATAAAACACTGGGAGTTTAACAATTTTTCCCGTACTTAAAGTATATTTTTTTATATTTGTGTATTTAATATCTGTATAGGCTATTGTCCCCTCTGTATTACTCTTGGTCTGTCTTCTCTTCCTCTCTTACACAAAATCTATTTCCGATTTTATAAATTACAACGGTATGATAGAATATATGAAAATGTAGTTCTCTACATTAAATAGTGTCTTTAGACTTCATTTTTTTTTTAGGAGTTTGTGAAGATTATGTTTCCATATACCAGTAATTAAATCACTAAGTTACTATAATTGAGAGCATCGTGAAAGTCACAAGATATATGTTAGATGTTTTAAGGGGGAATGTTAGATGTTTTAAGGGGGAATGTTAGATGTTTTAAGGGGGAATGTTAGATGTTTTAAGGGGGAATGTTAGATGTTTTAAGGGGGAATGTTAGATGTTTTAAGGGTATACACACACAACCCGCACATATAAAAGAGGAGCTTACGACGACGTTTCGGCCCGACTTTTACATTTACAAAGTCACACTAGTGTGACTTTGTAAATGGTCCAAGTCGGGCCGAAACGTCGTCAATGCTCTCTTATATGTGCGGGTTGTGTGTGTATTGTTCCAGTCACGGTATTGTGCCTTTTTTGTTATTTAAGGGTATGTTAGATGTTTTATGGTGCACTGGAGGTGCACAGGTTGAGAGGCTTCATAGACAAGAGAACTGTAAGATCGTATAAAAACTTCTGTATTGGTTCAGCTTTCATAATGCAGAAAACTGCATTAGAAAGTCAAATCGGAGAAGGTCTTAATGTACGGAGATGTTGAATGATGTGTTCAGCCGCCGTGTAGTAATGGGATACTGAATCCTTCCTATGTTCTGTGACTTGCTCTGGTTAGTTTTTCATGCTAGTATGGTCATGGTTGCTCCTCATGTGTTTCCAGTATTCAGATACCCGTCAACATATGAGGTTCTGTATTGAACCACACGAGTTACTAGGCTGGTGGTCGTATTGATTCGAGTTTAAACAGTCTTTGGAGGGAGCGTAGCTTCTTTGTTTCTTGGCTGGAGGCCGAGATTGTTATTGTATTTACAGTACATGCTAAATCCGTATTGGTCATTAGGAACTCTTGCGACAGCGCTTCTTGTTGGGCGGCTCGGTCGTAGATGAGGGTGATGGATTCGAGTAGGAGCATTTTTAAGCTCCACCAGCAACCAGCTCTTTTTCTCCAGGATATACAGTTATTAGATTCAGAACTTTGGATGATTAAGGACGCGTTCTATCTAGGGCTCGCTCTGTCGTGAACAAGATATTGTGGAAATTTTTACAATCTCGGGACTGAAGCTCGCCTACCACCATGGCCCCCGTCATCTCCCTCGATGCAGTAACTAAGAACTTTTGCAGAACTCTCCCAGATTATTATAAGAATATCCTTAACCTTTCTTGTCCATCTCCCATTTCTTGTTTAAAGTCCTCCCGTGCATGACGTGATGACTGGTTACTCGTACGCGCGCCTGACTTCCCAAGCTGACAACCTATGAAAGTTGCAAACCACTGTTGACATCTTGAGTACACAATCACGCTAAACTATTCAAAAAGTTCCTGGACTGTTTTCATATCAACAGTAGCCATTTACAGAGTGTGCAGATATTACCTACCGTACATCTACGCGCGGTTCACAGCAAGGCACCTTGATTTTCATGAAGGCTCTTGATCCAAAGAATTAAGGCTACCTTTTTCTGCCTAGGATTAAACCTGATTACCTCCCGCCTCTCTTATTCTCAAGGCGCTCTATGAACTTTGCAAATCATGAGTATAATATTACTGGAAGTCATAGCGTGTCCTATCAGCAAGAATGCAATGATCTCTCATGCCAGCAGACGGCTGTCACCTGTCCCGTACACTCAGCACCCGTCGACCTGAAGCACCATCCTCCAATTTTTAGTACATCTATACACAACCATTATCAGGTTCTCTTTGACCTCCGTCGATCCATTTCAGATATTCAGCTTCAAATTTCGACGCCTTCCGCCCAGTCACTTATGCCCTACAAACCCTCATTTCCTTCTCGCCCATGCATATCTCTTCAGCACAACTTTAGTGGTGGGGTCAGAGATGCACGCATTCCCATTTATCCCTCACCCTTTTAGGCGTGAAGAATCTCTGCCTACTAGGTTTAAAACTGGGTCCGGTATGACTACTCATATTGGACGCTCATTTTTCATCTTGTCCCCATTTTGGGTATCTCACCTTAGACACTCCCTCTCCTCATCAACACCTTTGCAGTCTGGAAAGACTCAGTCGATTTTCATATTACTATAGTCTTTGATTTAACCTGTATTTTGGGGAACGAATTAATTTATCTTTTAACCCCCTCCCTACTCTGTCTCGTCTACATGCTACTCATCATCAAGGAATACAATTACGTTGGGTTGAGGCCTTTCCACTAATATTCTTTCATTACATTGTTGCCGAATTAACCATCGTCTCCGCTATTTTGCTACTTTCGTGACCTTTGTGATCCAAAGAGCTATCGAGTTCTCACAGACATTAGTAAAGCTAGGAGATCCAGTCAACACCAATGTTTATTTATTACGTCGTTGAATCTACGACGTACAGACCCCTGTAGTTACTTGGTACACCTTGTCTTTCTATTCTTCCCGTTTGTCTTCTCAATTAAATTTTTGATAGTCCTATGGTCCAAGTCTGCCTATCTCAATTTTTTTCTCGCAATTTCACTTTTCTGTTTTAGACAACTTATTTCTTGGTCATTTCTAATCAAACCCAGATACTATTGTGTCCTCTACTTGCTTTGCAGTCCGGGGCCTATCTTCGGCAAGCGGCTGCAGTCTACTTTTTTCTGCTACTAAGCACTTGCGAGAGTATTAGCTGTGTCGTTAGTGTTAGTATCTAACAGGTTGCTCTTGGTTATAAATGGGCAGCTAGGTACCCTTCTCTCATGGCATTTATTTGTGGGAAACAGATATTTCATAAAGGAGGTGAATAGTGCCACTGTAAGAAATGTTAGATAGTGTTGACGATCCAAAACTTTTGATAGATTATCCCAGTCATCAGAGAGTACCATTCTTAATTTTTGGCCTCTCCTTAAATCCCTGATATACTTAACCGTGCTCTTCTCTCTGAAAGTCACTTTTCTGATGCAGTTCTTCCTCTACGACATTTTAACAAACTGATTTGTTGCTCCAACCCCGACTTCTTCCCCTTCAATATTCTCCCTTTTTACACTTAATGTCACCCACCCTTAACCATGTAGCGTTCAATTATCCACATAAATATAGCGTTTTACATGACTGTTAACAATAACATACTGTAGTACAGCTTGAAAATAACTTAAGTCTTCCTGGAGCTTGCCTGAGGCTTAACTGGTGTTGATATGGCCGCCAGGGATCCAGAAGTCCGCTCCTGTCTCCCGGAGCCTCGCCTCGAGTCTGCCGCAGAGATGATGTCATCCCCCCGCCCCCAGTCCCGCCCAGAAAGGCAAGCCCCGCCCCCAGCCCGCCCTCCACGCCAGCCACTACTCACAGGTACGTTATCCCACTCATGGTCCCGCCTAGAAAAGGTAGTACCGCCCCCTCATCCTTCCCAGAAATGGTAGCCCCCCCATCCTTGTCCTGAGTAGGAAAGCTAGCCTTGCCTTTGGTAACTCCAAGAAAGTCTGGCTTTGCCCCTGGTCCTGCCCAAGAAGGGCAGCCTTGCTCTAACTTCTGAAAAGGAGTGAGAATTTCATTCTGGTTTCAGCCCAGAAATGCTACTTTCCCGCCCACGAAGACTAGCCTCTCCCAGATCCCGCCCACGAAGGCTAGCCTCTCCCAGATCCCGCCCACGAAGGCTAGCCTCTCCCAGATCCCGCCCACGAAGGCTAGCCTCTCCCAGATCCCGCCCACGAAGGCTAGCCTCTCCCAGATCCCGCCCACGAAGGCTAGCCTCTCCCAGATCCCGCCCACGAAGGCTAGCCTCTCCCAGATCCCGCCCACGAAGGCTAGCCTCTCCCAGATCCCGCCCACGAAGGCTAGCCTCTCCCAGATCCCGCCCACGAAGGCTAGCCTCTCCCAGATCCCGCCCACGAAGGCTAGCCTCTCCCAGATCCCGCCCACGAAGGCTAGCCTCTCCCAGATCCCGCCCACGAAGGCTAGCCTCTCCCAGATCCCGCCCACGAAGGCTAGCCTCTCCCAGATCCCGCCCACGAAGGCTAGCCTCTCCCCGATCCCGCCCACGAAGGCTAGCCTCTCCCAAATCCCGCCCACGAAGGCTAGCCTCTCCCAGATCCCGCCCACGAAGGCTAGCCTCTCCCAGATCCCGAACACGAAGGCTAGCTTCTCCCAGATCCCGAACACGAAGGCTAGCCTCTCCCAGATCCCGCCCACGAAGGCTAGCCTCTCCCAGATCCCGCCCACGAAGGCTAACCTCTCCCAGATCCCACCCACGAAGGCTAGCTTCTCCAGATCCCGCCCACGAAGGCTAGCCTTTCCCAGATCCCGCCCACGAAGGCTAACCTCCCAGATCCGCCCACGAAGGCTAGCCTCTCCTAGATCCCGCCCACGAAGGCTAACCTCTCCCAGATCCCGCCCACGAAGGCTAGCCTCTCCCAGATCCCGCCCACGAAGGCTAACCTCTCCCAGATCCCGCCCACGAAGGCTAGCCTCTCCCAGATCCCGCCCACGAAGGCTAGCCTCTCCCAGATCCCGCCCACGAAGGCTAGCCTCTCCCAGATCCCGCCCATGAAGGCTAGTCTCTCCCAGATCCCGCCCAGGAAGGCAACCACCCAAATGATAAAAAAAAAATCTAGTAATGTTAGTTTTGCCCAGTGTTACCACATTCTAGCAGCCTATATATATATAGAAAATTTTCAAACAGCTTCAGGGGAAACCTTGAGTTTTCCCACCTCCCTATATATAATATAGGGAGGTGGTACCTCCCTATATTATATATATATATATATATATTATATATATATATATATATATATATATATATATATATATGTCGTGGCGAATAGGTAAAACTTGCGAGTTTTGGCTCTTAATTCCGAACAAGGGAAGCGAAAATTTGTGTTTGCAATAATTTCGCTAAAAATCATTCTGAGCCTAACGAAAATAATATATTTCATTATTTGTTCATTATTAAATTACTGTAAATTTATCTAAAATATATTTAGTTGGATTAGGAAAGTTTTCTAAGGTTCTTTTGCTACAAAATGATTAATTTTTACATTAATATAAATGAAAAAAATATCTTTAAACGTATAAGAGAAAATTTTAGAAAGGACTTAATTTTAAGTGAGTACTTACTAATTGGCCAGTTTTACCTATCTTATTTTTAATAACAATTCGTGACATAACAAAGTGTGAGGAGACAGGGGGTCGCCTGACAAACAAAACCCCATCACCAACCATTATCTTGAACAGTAGATGTAAGCTTTCCTAAAGACGACAGATCTACGATGTTAAAGTGCTAATAAACTTTTAAATAATTGTCATGTGTATAATTAAATAACGAGGAAATTAGAAGTCTCTTATGCAACCTTAACTGAAAATGTTAAATCATTTTGGTGTTTAGTAAATGTCCATTCTCAACGCGTTGCTCATCTGATCTATGTAAGCAAGACAAATTTAATGATTATGCAAGCAGTATATTACTGGCCTGGAGACAAACCGGTTGGACCGGTTGCCTCAGCACAGCTTTCAACATCGCAATAGGTCCGGGTGGTAGGTACCATTATTAGGAATCCTGAACGTACTAAGAGCCTTCCGCTACTCCCTCTGATAGAGATATCCTAACCAAGTTTAAGACTGACAACAGAGAAACTGCTGCTTGCCTTGCTTCGACCGTTTCGACAAAATACGTTCTCTTCTTTTCAAGGTATTCTATCTCTCGTGTTGAGGAAGCACGATACTGATGGAGCAGTGAGCATCGCCTATCGTCGAGCTCTCGTCTCACACTTGTATAGTAATAAATCGTCGCTTGCAGTAAGAGACTACTGTACCATGTTTAAATTAACCTACAAAATGGTCAACTCTCGCGAGTTCTAAGTGTTCGCTTTGATTATGTTTATAACATATGTAGGGTCAGCGGAATTAGGGAATTTGAATTAGAAAACATAGCAATATATAGCTATGTATAATCGGTTTACGTACCACTTTACTGCATAGAGTTTTGAAGCCTTACGTATATAATCACAGATATAACAACTCACCGAGTTTCAGATTTAGGATGCCAAAGAAAGGAAAGATGTTAGGGCACTTTCCCTGCCTGACCGCCTGCCCTCTCAGCAAGGTCGTCAATAGTGGTCCTTCCTCTACCATCTCCGCTGCAGGAGTAAATGAATTCAATCTCCTTTTAAGCCAAATGAGTCACGACAGCACCGGACTCATTGTAGAACTGCAGATTAGACTGCTTTGTGAAATCTAATCCCATGATGGTGGTGTCTTGCTTGTCAGGAAGCAGGACAAGTGTTTCTATTAGACAAATATTAACGTACCGGAGGAATGTATTCCATCCCTATTTAAAGGAAGTACAGTACCTTTTGATATGCCTTTTGACGAGTTTCGAGAGTTTTTCCTTCTCCCGTTGCCCGGCCCCGGGCCAGACTTGGCTGTGCTTGCCTGGTCAACCAGGGTGTTGCTGCTGGCGGCTCGCATACCCATCACAGCCTGGTTGATTGTCAAGTAGTTGTGTAAAAAAAAATCACCCTCAGGAATAGGAGCAACTAGCTTAAACACGATAATTCACCTCGTCAAGCTCCTGAATGTCATGTATCGTCCCTAAGCATGTACCCCTTCACCTGCTGCCCTTGTTCACCGAGCAGTAATTAGGAATATGGAAGTTAGCCAACTATTTTGAGTAGCATTCTGAGTGTAATAAAAAAAGAGAAAAAAAAAGAAGCACACCAAACTTTTGTTGGGATCACCACGCCCTCAAAACACTACATCTATGCTCCACTTCATTCTCTTGGCACAGAGAACACCCGGCGACCTCTCTAGGATCAACTCCATAGCAATCATTCCTTGTTCTCCACACGAACAATGGGCCTCTCCCGACTGTCAGAGTTCTCAGGACCCGCAAGTGTCTAGGATGCTTAACATTTCTTGAGCCGCACCATTCAACAACTCAACTCCTGACGCAGGAGTTCCCTGATCACGCCCACATGGAACCCATTATGCGATGGACACGAGTCGTAACGACTTGAGTCTTGACTATATGGCTCTGAAGGATATGAGGTAGACAGGTCACAGAAATGGCGTCTGTAAAATCCCCTATTTTAAGCTTCATGGCTCAGTGGTACTGTGTTGGGCGTGCTACATGCTAGGACCACGGTTCGAGTCCCCGTCCATTTTTCTGTTTATTCATAATACAGTGGATAGCACACTGGCCTGTTAGATTTAAGACTGGTTTACCAAGAGTTTGAACCCCAGCCCATTCAGCGAGGTAATAGGAAGTAACCAGGCTTGAATCAACGGAAGAGCAGCTCCAGTTACTTAGATCAAGAACCCTTCGCTAACATCAAGGCAGCTCCCCCCCCCCCCGTCCACCCTAAAAGGGTAAATGGCATGACACTGTATGCACATCTTATCGCATCTTGTTAGCATTTTCTTCCCTATGGAAGGTCTTGGCCGGACTTAACAGCGTTTCTCTTTTTAAATCCTGAAAACAAACCCAGTAATATAAAAGACATTTTTAGAACTTAAAGAAAAAAAATCATTAGTGGAGGTCCGACACACTGAGAGTGATGGGCAGAAAGGTTAATGGAGGACGACAATTTTTAATATTTATAGATCACTGGAACCAATAAGTCACTGAGTACACACACTACTTATCACATACCAAAACTAACATTCTCTAATGGAAGACCAATCGAACAAGCACACGATAAGACAATAAATATTTTCACTCTAGGTTAAAATACTCAACGTTAATTAAAATAGAATATGAAATAACATTGAAAGACACTCCTAAAAAATTTCCCGAAGTCCTGGCAGGTAACCCATAAATCCTCTCAATTAATGGTTAAGTCAAGGTGGATGTGATTAACACAGATGTTTACACCCATAGGTCGAGTACACTGGATTTGGAAGAGGAGGAAGATATGCCTTTAGCACCCCCCAGGACACTCGCCTCCCTCACGGCGCCCACGGTGGTAACTACGCCCACCACACCCACCTCCCCGCACAGGACAATCACAATCGTCACCCTCGACCCTAACAACGTCACCGTTGAGACCACAACCACAGGTGAATATTCTTACCATCCGCTCATACTTGAGATATATCAGCTGCTTCCTACCTAGGAAGTTAGGAATCATTATTTTACCACCCACTAATAGGGCAGAGTAATTTCTAAACGGTAGTAGATGTTAAATGATGCAGTTCCCATGAAGTAATATCAGGTAACCCTCTTGCATCGAGGAAAATGTTGAATATTAGAGAGTAAGACGCAATACCTTGGCTGGAACACTTCACATCAGTCCATAAATTGACACTTGTGTAACTTGAATTGAAAAAAAAAAAAAAAAATTGGTGTTTAGTAAATATCTATTTTTAACGTGTGTTGGTCATCTGACCGGTCCAGTAGAGACCGAAACGTCATTGAGGTTTCGTTCAAAATTTATAGGATGCTCCTGAATTGTTTCAGCCACGGTATTATGAGTTTCATACGTTTAACTGAAAGTGAGTGACGTTGTGGTGCGTGTGTGTGTGTCACCCAGGGCTGAGCAAAGAAAGCAGTGGAAGGAAGCCCAGCGCCCCGTCTCCACTGCGACACCGGCCACTATCTGTGCCTCACATTGTGCCCAGGACCAGCAAGCTTATGCGAGCCTCTGGTTCCAATCCCTCCCTCTCTTCTTCCTCCTCTTCACCTACCTCCACTCCTGCCACCACGCCCACGCCCGCACCTACCTCAACGCCTGCGACCACGCCCACTCCGCTACCTTCAGCGCCGCCCTTCCCCGTTCATTTCCTCCCTACCTCCGTTGCCCCTTCCTCATCGTTCGTGCCAGTGAGTTTGCCCGTAAGTTCCAGCGGTAACTCACAGCAGAGACAACAACCTATGTCCCCGCTAGGAGGCCCGCCCACCACCACGGCGCCGCCCCCGCCCTTATCTGTATCGTCACCCGTCACAGTTATCACCTATACCCCCGTGATGACCTGTGATGACCTGATCTCCAGCCAGGAGCCCACCACCACCACCGTCACCACTACTATCACCCCACGTCCTCGTACAATCCTGCCCTCTCAGTCCACTCTCATGCCTCCCACCCCCGCCACTACGCCTTCCCCTTCCTCCCCCTCCTCCATTACCTCCTCCACCTCCTCCTGCTCCTCCGGGTCGGCCTCCACCACCAGCAGTGGTGCCGGCTTGGACGTGGACAGAAGAGCCAGTGGAACGAGCCACACGGGAGACCTGGAAGATATCCACGAGGAACCTCCCTATGAGAACACCACACTACCTCCCCCAGGTAACTGATCTTACGTACTACACTACCTCCCCCAACTAACTGATCTTACGTACTACACTACCTCCCCCAGCTAACTGATCTTACGTACTACACTACCTCCCCAGCTAACTGATCTTACGTACTACACTACCTCCCCAGCTAACTGATCTTACATACTACACTACCTCCCCAGCTAACTGATCTTACATACTACACTACCTCCCCAGCTAACTGATCTTACGTACTACACTACCTCCCCAGCTAACTGATCTTACATACTACACTACCTCCCCCAGCTAACTGATCTTACTACTACACTCCTCCCCAGCTAACTGATCTTACTACTACACTACCTCCCCAGCTAACTGATCTTACGTACTACACTACCTCCCCAGCTAACTGATCTTACTACTACACTACCTCCCCAGCTAACTGATCTTACTACTACACTCTCCCCCACTAACTACTTACCACTACCTCCCCAGCTAACTGATCTTACGTACTACACTACCTCCCCAACTAACTACTACTACACTACCTCCCCAGCTAACTGATCTTACGTACTACCTACCTCCCCACTAACTGATCTTACATACTACACTACCCCCCAGCTAACATCTTCGTACTACACTACCCCCCAGCTAACTGATCTTACATACTACACTACCTCCCCAGCTAACTGATCTTACGTACTACACTACTCCCCAGCTAACTGATCTTACATACTACACTACCTCCCAGCTAACTGATCTTACTACTACTACCTCCCCCACTACTTAACTACACTACCTCCCAGCTAACTGATCTTACACACCTCCCCACAACTATCTTACTACTACACTACCTCCCCCAACTATCTTACCCACTACCTCCCCTACGATTACTACTACTCCCCTACACCACTCTAACTACTCCCAGCTAACTATCTTCTACTACACTACCTCCCCAGCTAACTGATCTTACACTACCCTACCCCACACTTACGTACTACACTACCTCCCCAACACTTACTCCACTACCTCCCAGCTAACTGATCTTACTACACTACCTCCCCAGCAAATCTACTACACACTCCTCCACTAACTACTTCCTACCACTACTCCTACTCTTCCACAACTCTCCCACACTTCTTCTACTACACACTCCCAACACTACTACTACACCTCCCAGCTAACATCACTACTACCTCCACTACTGATTTCACACCCCAGCTAACGTCTAACACTCCTCCGCTACTACTCCACTACACATATCACCTCCACTACTATATACCTACCTCCCAGTAACTGATCTTACTACTACACTCCTCCCCAGCTAACTGATCTTACACACTACCTCCCAGCTAACTGATCTTACTACACACTACCTCCCCAGCTAACTGATCTACACACACTACCTCCCAGCTAACTGATCTACTACACACTACCTCCCAGCTAACTGATCTACTACTACACTACCCCAGCTAACGATCTCTACTACACTACCTCCCCAGCAACTGATCTTACGTACTACACTACCTCCCAGCTAACTGATTTTACTACACTACCTCCCAGCTAACTGATCTTACGTACTACACTACCTCCCAGCTAATGATCTTACTACTACACTACCTCCCCAGCTAACTGATCTTACATACTACACTACCTCCCCAGCTAACTGATCTTACATACTACACTACCTCCCCCAGCTAACTGATCTTACGTACTACACTACCTCCCCCAGCTAACTGACCTTACATACTACACTACCTCCCCCAGCTAACTGACCTTACATACTAACCTACCTCCCCCAGCTAACTGATCTTACGTACTACACTACCTCCCCCAGCTAACTGATCTTACATACTCCACTACCTCCCCAGCTAACTGATCTTACGTACTACACTACCTCCCCCAGCTAACTGATCTTACATACTACACTACCTCCCCCAGCTAACTGATCTTACGTACTACACTACCTCCCCAGGTAACTGATCTTACGTACTACACTACCTCCCTCAGGTAACTGATCTTACGTACTACACTACCTCCCCCAGCTAACTGATCTTACGTACTACACTACCTCCCCAGCTAACTGATCTTACGTACTACACTACCTCCCCAGGTAACTGATCTTACGTACTACACTACCTCCCCAGCTAACTGATCTTACATACTACACTACCTCCCCAGCTAACTGATCTTACGTACTACACTACCTCCCCCAGCTAACTGATCTTACGTACTACACTACCTCCCCAGCTAACTGATCTTACGTACTACACTACCTCCCCAGCTAACTGATCTTACATACTACACTACCTCCCCCAGCTAACTGATCTTACTACTACCTACCTCCCCAGCTAACTGATCTTACGTACTACACTACCTCCCCAGCTAACTGATCTTAACATCTCACTACCTCCCCAGCTAACTGATCTTACGTACTACACTACCTCCCCAGCTAACTGATCTTAACATACTACACTACCTCCCCAGCTAACTGATCTTACGTACTACACTACCTCCCCAGCTAACTGATCTTACGTACTACACTACCTCCCCCAGGTAACTGATCTTACATACTACACTACCTCCCCCAGCTAACTGATCTTACGTACTACTACCTCCAGTAACTGTCTTACTACACCACCCCAGCTAACTGATCTTAACATACTACACTACCTCCCCAGCTAACTGATCTTACGTACTACACTACCTCCCCAGCTAACTGATCTTAACATACTACACTACCTCCCCAGCTAACTGAGCTTAACATATTACACTACCTCCCCCAGCTAACTGATCTTAACATACTACACTACCTCCCCAGCTAACTGATCTTAACATACTACACTACCTCCCCCAGCTAACTGATCTTACGTACTACACTACCTCCCCCAGCTAACTGATCTTAGCAGAACACAACACGGAGCCTAAATACCCCATTATTATTACTTTTAATATTTTTAAATTTGTGTGGATCTTTCATGTGAAAATTTCAGTGCTTTGAAGATCCCAACGGGTTAAGTTAATTTTTATGCCATGTTACTGCCACCATTATTTTACTACTATCAACTGCGATGTTGCTACCACCATTATGACTCACGAAATCGTAATTACACGATTGAAAAAAAAAAAAAAATACAACGGGTGAGGATTGAACTCGCGGCGGGTGAGTCGTAAAACTCCAAGCCAGCGCGTAAGTCACAGGGCCAGCTGGCCCCACTGGCCACGAGTTTAATCCCCGCCCATGGTATGGTTTACCACTATTATCTTATTGCCATCACCTGCCATGTCACTAGCGAAAGCTAACTATCATCTTCAACTAACATCTATAGTTATCAAATCATCAGCTTCATTGTCAGATGACACTCATTTGATGCTTGATCCAGTAATACCTAAATTAATCTGGTCTGACACTGTTACAGCGTGTCCAGCGTCAGCCAGGAAGTCAGCAACGGACTCCGATTTGCCGAACTTCCCAGCACCGTCAGCTCCGTCCTTACCCACCATTATGAAGTCCTGGTCGGCTGACAGAAGGTAGGATGGTTCAGGGAAGGTTGTAGGGAAGGTAGGATGGGAAGGCAAGGTTGTAGGGAAGGTAGG
The DNA here is from genome assembly GCA_009830355.1 of Cherax destructor. Taxonomy (NCBI): domain Eukaryota; kingdom Metazoa; phylum Arthropoda; class Malacostraca; order Decapoda; family Parastacidae; genus Cherax; species Cherax destructor. The sequence goes on from WNWK01001408.1 coordinate 46,468, forward strand.
ATGGTTCAGGGAAGGTTGTAGGGAAGGTAGGATGGGAAGGCAAGGTAGGAAGAAGACTAAGGAACATTGGAAAAACGGTAAGAGGGAGGTAATCAAGTTTGATTCGAGGGTACATTAAAGTACTTTTTCTTCCTCCCTGTGGGGAGAGAAGCGGGTGGGACAGCAAGTAGAAGGTGAGATGGAAGGAGGAATAACAAGAGGGACGGAAAGTGAAAATGAGATGGAAGGAGAGAGAGTTATATATATATATTCGAGTTTCTCTACTTCTTCGTTGGAGGTCAGAGGTTCTAAACCAAAGCGTTTCATAAACGTACATGGAAGAAGTGAAAGACGAGATTAACAAGAGAGAATAGGATGGAAACATGGGAGAGAGAGAGAGAGAGAGAGAGAGGACCCGTAAGGGTCTTGATTCAAATTCTTTGAATGAAGAAACCTTCAGCTGCATCATGGCACCGTATATGATGCATCAGCCAGTAAAGATTTAAGATGCTCAAATGATGCGTAGTTATTTCACGAAAAAAAGATAGTTTTTTAAACCAAATGGGCGTATTGACACCTACATACTGCAATATGAAGTTGAAAAGTAGACACGTGCAACATCTGGATATATTTATTGTAGACGTTTCGTCATCCAGTGGGTTTATCAATATAAATTCAAGGACATAAATGGAAGACAGTAGAACCTTATACAGAAGATGAGGTAATCAGTCCCTCAGCCATGGAGTAGGTGAAGAGCACCGTAGTCGTGAAGAGTCTGGAGCACAGCCAAGGTTAGGTTAGGTAAGATTCGTCAGGAAGCAGGAGACGTGTTTCCCGATGCGGGTCTTAGTCAGATGATGACCCGCCATTGGAGCTTTTGATCTGACAGAGGCCTTTTGCTGACTTACCGGTCCGCCCCATTAAAAATTATGGTTATAATTATAACCATCTGTTTATTAATCAGCAAAGGCAGGAAGGCTGACGCTTATATACCAGCGTCAGGTGGTAAGGGACGGGTAGCAGATGAAGACATTGACGCTGGTAACCGGGACTTCCCAGATGTTGCACATGTGTCTGATTTTCATCTTGTCGGTATTTTATACCATTCGTGTACGTACTGCTATAACAATCTTATTTTGAAGTCCAGCAGAGGAGTCTTTTTCAAGTTTTTGCACGGAAACCAGGATCGGTAATAGTTTCATACAATTAACAAATGGGCACCTGCCCGTCCTAATAGTTGCAAGAGGCTTTCTCCTAGTGAAAGTTCACCAGCATTGATAATGTTAAGCCGGCTGGGCCAGGCGTTCTGAAGTTATAGAGGAAAACCATGGAAGACAAGCGTATAACCACTATAGGCTTACTATGTCAGGAAAACCTAATTACAATCTTGAGTATCATCCATTATAATTGACGAAACCCATAGGTTAAAACCTTCTGTAATAAGAATAAAGACTATGCATTATTTTAGATACCGAGTTCATGGTATTGTCATCATGGTTCTGTAATCATGGCAACTGTAATAATAGGTATACCAATATCTCTAGCTAACATGCCCTCTTCTTCTGTCGTATCTAGCATGAATGTGACTGAAGGCCTAGGCGGGGAGGAAGCGCACACGGCCTACGAGAACCTACACATGGACTACCTGGCGACGCTGACGCAAGAAGGCTTCGCCCAGGACGCCGTCATCAGAGCTCTCGTCATCACCAGGAACGATATAGCGATGGCCAGAGACATCCTCAGGGAGTTTGCCTCCAAGAGAAGCTAAGGGGACGCTCCACTCTACCCCACCGCTAGGACGCGGAACACCAACAGATAATCAACGCCCCTCTCTCTCCCCAGGCTCTCTGTTTGAATTTATATAATATATATATATATAGGATACGGAGAGTCGGGCAGGGAGGGGGACATGGGGAGGTGGACATGGGTTAGGTGCCAAGTTCAATGCTCTGATGGAGCAACTGTTGGAATCACCATTGTGTGTTCTTATTTGTATATTTGGTAAGGTCTCTCTAGCTAAAGAGGTTTCATCTCCCCTTAAAAGGAAATAATAAAACCTCGACTTTGGTGCTCCTCTGAAGGCCACTGTTTAAGTACTATTTATTAAAGACTTGGTTCTTCTCATGGCCTTCATGGGTATGCCGCTGGGAGAGCCTCGGTGGGGATGGGGTCAACAAACCCCCGGGAACTTCACCTGTTCTTAACAGTATTACCAGAAATGTTACACTGAGAATCCAGTCACTGTACAGTATTTATCTTTCGTTCTAATAATACAAAGAGGTACAATAATTCGTGGACGAGGTGCGTCACTGTTGTGGCTTAGTGAATACTAAAACTTCCTAAGTGTTCTCGCTCTGGGCTCGTCGCCATGCCAAAAGGAAAGCCAATGTTATGATGGCTGATCCTTGGTGCCAACGTTACCTTGCAGTGGTCATTGGGAAATTGTTTTTGTACAGTCCTCTGAAGGTTCAAGGTGTGTGTATGTGTGTGTGTGTGTGTGTGTGTTGAAAGTGGTGAAACTGCGGCACATTGCTTGCAAAAGTGGCACTGTTTGCAAGCGTGGCATGGGCGTGTGGGTAGCGAGGGAGTTAAGGATGTGCAATAATCCCATGCCCTAAGCGTCTAGCTGTCGCATGCAAGTTCATGTGATGACCAGACAATTTTTGATGACCCTCTTAAGTGAAATCCCAGGACAGGAAACTGACGATTTCCCCTCCCCCCAAAAAAAAAAAGTGTAAATACTGACGTTACGTGTTAACAAAGAATTAACTGACCCCCTATATTTGGGGTGGTCGGGTGGTAGAAGTATACCTGAACTGGTATACCCATGGGACCTGGTGAGAGAAGTCTGGTCACACACCTGTTCGTCGTCGACAAAGTCAAGAGATGCAATCACATATTTACATTCAGAGGTGGCGCCACTACGAGGTAAATTTTATATATATATATATATATATATATATATATATATATATATATATATATATATATATGCAGTATATATATCAGAAGGGATTATTATAATTTTGTTGTATTTTCGCTGTGCTAGTGCCACCACATTGTTGGCACTACGTGCTCCTGTACCTGCCAGTGGCACTCTTACATTACTTGATACTCATCACTGGACAAGCAAAACCTCAAACTTTCATGATCTATATTCTATGTTTTGGTAACCCGGCTGTGTGTGTGTATATACATATATATATATATATATATATATTATATATATATATATATATATATATATATATATATACACACATATACACGACTTTAGGTATTAATTCATATTGCATAATGTTCTCCCTGGTATTTACAAAGGCACTTGTTAGCCTACTGACCATTTTCTATAAAAAAAAAAATAACACCCAAGTTCAGTTTTCTATATGTTAACGTATGTTTGAGTTATCGGGACTCTTGTGATATGAATATACCTTCATGTGATAATTAAAAAAAAAAACTTAAATAGGTTCACTGTATTTTATTACTAGTGCACCAGGGCACTGGTGGGGGTCATGACCTACTCGTATTATTTCATTCTTAACTGTCTGCCGAGCAGTCCGTAAACCAGAGACCAGCATTTTCCTTGCTGTAAAGAGCGGGGATATTTCCTCGTTTGTCAAAATTTCAAAGCTGCGTGACCTCGATGGGTCGAACACTTTCTGTGCACAGTAACAAATTAAATGCTGATTTCTTTGAATTACACGTTAAAACAAAGTAGGAATTTTCAGTAATGCCCCCACCTTAAAAATCATGAGCTAAAATTAAAAAAACAAAAAACATTAGAAAATGCATTCTGGATGTGTAATAGGAATTACTAAGAAAAACTTAAAAGCTATGTAGATGCTCTTATTGGTAAACAGAAAGACAGGATGTGTTACTACAATATAACTTACGGTGAAAAAAAAATTGAGACATGAACTGTGCCAAAGCCACTTGAACCTAAAAACTTATATAATAGTTGTAACAGAAGACGGGACACCATGAGAATAAACTCTGTATCTGACTATAAATTGATGACAGTACAAGGTAATCAGGACAATAAGATTGATGGAGCTCATGCGGACACACACACACACACACACAGTAATGGACACAAAGTACAATATACAAATATATTCACCTCAATATCAAATACTGGCTTATGTTACGTTGCTGGTATAGCGTCCTCACCTGACGACTCGTTATATATATATATATATATATATATATATATATATATATGTATGTCGAAGTAGCAATGCTCTTCTTGCCGAATAAGGCAAACAATAATTTGTGTATGCAATAATTTCGCAAAAATCATTCCGAACCTAACGAAAAATGTATTTCAATGTGTTTATTATTAAATTATTGTAAACTTAACTAAAATATATTTAGTTGGATTAGGCTAAATCAAATTGCACTTGTTATAATAAGGTTAGGTAAGTTTTCTAATGTTTTGGTACAAAATTGTTAATTTTTACATTACCATAAATGAAAAAAAATTACATCTTTAAACGTATGTATAAGAGAAACTTTAGAAAAGACTTAATTTTAAATGAGGTCTTGCTAATTGACCAGTTTTACCTATTCGGCACATGTATATATATATATATATATATATATATATATATATATATATATATATATATATATATGCATACATAATACACACAAACACATACATACACACATGTATGCAAAAGAATCACTGAAAAAATAGTGAAATCAGGATATTCACTATTTTTTCTCAGTGGTGGTTTTGTATACTGTGATATCACTTGTTTACTGTGATCTTGTTGTATACACATGTATAAATTATTAGGTCTTTCATCCACGTATTTGCAAGATTTTTCTTTTCCCCCCAAAAAAATCATTATTATAATTCAGGAGAGTCGCTGAAACGAGAAAATATTTAAGGAGAGGGGGGGGGGAGCACGACTGAGTAACGCATGTCCCGAGAACCTTAATATTTACGCTGACGATGACTGCTGAACACGCTTTTAAAATATTCTTGTCAGTGTGGCAGACTGGGAGGCACGACCTTCAGTGACCACAGTGACTGGGAGGCACGACCTTCAGTGACCACAGTGACTGGAAGGCACGACCTTCAGTGACCACAGTGACTGGGAGGCGACTTAGTGACCACAGTGACTGGAGCGACCTTCAGTGACCACAGTGACTGGGAGGCACGACCTTCAGTGACCACAGTGACTGGGAGGCACGACCTTCAGTGACCACAGTGACTGGGAGGCACGACCTTCAGTGACCACAGTGACTGGGAGGCACGACCTTCAGTGACCACAGTGACTGGGAGGCACGACCTTCAGTGACCACAGTGACTGGGAGGCACGACCTTCAGTGACCACAGTGACTGGGAGGCACGACCTTCAGTGACCACAGTGACTGGGAGGCACGACCTTCAGTGACCACAGTGACTGGGAGGCACGACCTTCAGTGACCACAGTGACTGGGAGGCACGACCTTCAGTGACCACAGTGACTGGGAGGCACGACCTTCAGTGACCACAGTGACTGGGAGGCACGACCTTCAGTGACCACAGTGACTGGGAGGCACGACCTTCAGTGACCACAGTGACTGGGAGGCACGACCTTCAGTGACCACAGTGACTGGGAGGCACGACCTTCAGTGACCACAGTGACTGGGAGGCACGACCTTCAGTGACCACAGTGACTGGGAGGCACGACCTTCAGTGACCACAGTGACTGGGAGGCACGACCTTCAGTGACCACAGTGACTGGGAGGCACGACCTTCAGTGACCACAGTGACTGGGAGCACGACCTTCAGTGACCACAGTGACTGGGAGCACGACCTTCAGTGACCACAGTGACTGGGAACACGACCTTCAGTGACCACAGTGACTGGGAGCACGACCTTCAGTGACTACAGTGACTGGGAGCACGACCTTCAGTGACCACAGTGACTGGGGGGGGGCACTACCTTCGGTGATCACAGTGGTAGTGGGACGACACCCACAGTGTGCCTTTTTTTGACACTCTTACGTCATATGGCGACTGTTGGTGTCATCCAGCCTTTTAAGACTACCTATATATGTGGTTCCGGGGGAGAGGGGGTCATCGTCCCCCTCTCTAAGCCCCGTCTAGGACCAGGCCGAGTTAATTAACGTAACGCATTAAGAGAATAATCATCAGAGGGGCAACACTGCGATGTAATTTCCGAACTAAACATTTTCGCTAAATAAACGGATCAGTATTATTGAACTTGCTATCACTAACACTGTAAATATCGTTGTAAGACTCACGGTTTTAGCGTAATGTTTTTTTTAACGAGTTCCTGTATTTATTATAAAGTTCGGGCTCTTAAATGTGTAGCTACACTGACAAGCGTTTTCCAAAGTGTGTGTGGCTGACTTGAGTGGACCATAGCCTATCTCCGGTCGGCACAGATTTAATTTTAATATTTTATTTTATGATAATGTAACCATATACAAAAAAAATAATGTTATTGCATACAGGTATTACATTGTGTAAGCTCTAATTTACAATGCAATCTACTCATATTTCAGAGGGAATTTTGTTTTCGTAATTTATAAATAATATTTTCACTATTTTGTAAAGCTAAAAAAAAAAAAATGTATGTGTACCTTTTCTATGTCTGTCGTCAATTCCTCAGACGTAAAGAAACCATTTCTCTTTCGCCTAACCATTAAAGAAAATTTAAAGAAATGACACGCTGCAGAACAAGCTTGCATTTGGACAACGTTTCGCTCAACAGAGAGCGAAACGCTGTCCCAATAAGAGCTCTTTCCGGAGCATGGGTCATTTCTTCACTAGGACCGCCGATTGCGCCATTTCGATCCATTAAAAAGTTTTCGCTCTCCTCGAGCAGGATTCTGTTTTTGAAACTATGGGGGAAGTATATATAGAATTTAGAGGATGGGAATTATAACAATGGGTATTAGACAAGTGGAAGAAAAAAAAAGAGAAGGCAAGAACAAGGATAGAACTATATGGAAAAAATTGCAGACTGTGCTTTTCAAATTTATTAAAATAAACTGTAAATTACATCTATATAAATCATGCCAGGTTTTCCAGCCAGTATTAATTTTTTTTCTGTCGATTTCGTAGCGTTGCTCCATCTATTACGTTCGTATAATATCCGATTTCATTAATTTCTAACCCATTTGAATCTTACCAAACGGAACAGATTGGTGGTTAAAATGAATTTCAAAATCGATAATTAACATGATTTGATATCCATCAGGCTAGTAATTTACAAAACTGCTGGTTGGACTGGCCTAGTATGGGTAAATAGGGCCTACTAGAATTGTCTTGTACTGAAGACTCATCATCAGAGCCTGGGAGTTCATCAAGAAGTACTGATTATTATTATTATTATTATTATTATTATTATTGATGGTGTACAGTATTGACAAGTTGATAAATAATGCATTGACATCACTTGGGTATGTTTACTGCCGAAACGTTTCGCCCTCGCAAAAGCCGTATTCATCTGTATATTTGTTTGAAGCCAATTGTGCAAGGGACAGATTTCGGCAATAAAAGTGTCCAAGTGTTGCAGATGCGTCTTCATCATGAAGGAGTCTTGCTAGAGGAGAATGGCTACTAATGATCCTGTTAACAAATTACTATAAATGTTTCCTAAAAAAAAAATTCATATCAAAATTAACGTCTTTGTAGAAGTTTGAAATTATACGTAGAGGGTTTTCCAAGATACTTTCTTAATTAATGTGGTCAGAAAATAAGATACAAGATAGCTTTCACAGTTGATTGCAAATATTAAAAAAAAAATGGTCGTAATTTTTTTTTATGTAGACTCCCTTTTATTTAAATGTAGGTCAACCTAATTTTTTTTAGATAATTGGACGATAGCCGCTCGCAACAATCAGATAATAAAAGACAGTAATAAAAAAAGGATAATACTGGTGGCCTTATTAGTGTTTCTGTTTTCCAATCAAATAAAAAGCGGTCTATCCTCTCTTTTTGAAAGAGAAAGAAAACAAAGAGCCCAGTTAATGGGTTTAAAGGTCAGATCACGTGACACGAAATAGGGACAATTTGACTGGAGGTATTTGGGGTGGGAGAGGGAGGGGGGTTATAGTGTCAATTGAAAAAAGAAAAGAAAAAGAAGGATTTAAGTATTTTAGCGTACAGGGCCAAGGTACCAGCATCGTCTTGTGTTGTCAAGGTCAGGACAGTAGTTTGGTGGTAATTTTAATAATTACTCAAAAGAATTTTCAATCCTCACTATTCCAAAGTCACAAATTTGCTAAATGGGAAAAAAAAATTGTATACGACTCGAAGCTTTAAAAATATAAACCAATTTTTTTTCCGTAGATTATTATTATATCTATCTGAAACGCTAAACCTCTTCCAGTATTTCCATTTTTTCTTTAGAAATAATGTTAATGTTGTAAGGTATACTGTTGGCGTCTCCAGACCACAATAATAGACGAGGGTTGCAGAAGACAAGACGCTGACCCAGTCTTTGCTTCCGACAATCTGGTACGAGACAAAAATCCTCATTTCATTGTTATTATTACTTTTTTTGCATTTCCTTGGAGCGCTCTCGGTAGCACTTCATTCACATAATGACCTTTTAAAAAAAATATCATAGAGAATATCAAATGACTGCATTGTGAATATGAAAAAAAAAATATGATATGTGATAATTGTTACGCTTACGAATGACTACAAAGTAGATTTAGAGATGTATGGTCGCAGTGTAAATCTCTTTTTTTAATTATTCGTTAATAACAGTTATGGCGGTTAATGGCGGTTGAGTCCCGTGTCTGGGTGCTGGAGTGGTCTCTTTGTTGACACTCGCTTCTCAATTACAACGGTGCTGGGTGTATGGAGCCTCAGACGGCTGAAATTGTCCTTATATTTTTTTTAGCAATTTCCTGATGAATCTTAGGGCGAGATAAAATTAGGCTTGGGAATTTATAAATTGATTTACGGTTAAGGAAAAATTATGGGCATGTCACAACTGCTAACACCTGCGCCGTAATATATATCATTAAAGTTATTGTAACAGCTTAAAACAAGGAAGAAAATAGATGTGTGCTATGTTTTTTTTTTTTTTTTTTTTTTTGAAGATGGGTGGGAGTCAACAATGGACGTCCAGCAGCACCTCCTCACCTGACACCATCAAACCCACGCTTGCCTGCCGTCAAAATTTTTGTATTTCGGAGTTCTATGCACACGTTTTTCCCTTCCTCATTTTGTCCCCCCCACCACCACCACCACCATCCACCTCTCTCACACTTACACTGACACCGACGATTATGACTCGAGTTCCGAAAGGGGTTTCATTGTTTGCTCTCTGCTTAGCTCTTTCTTTGCAGAGATAAAAGGAAGAAAACTTCATATGGTACTTTTCAACCAAAACAAACATGGCGTCAATAATCCAACTCTTAAGACCCCATGTGTAATCAGATGCTCTTTTTTTTTCAATTTATGTTAAGGGAGTTAGAAAAAAAACCGCTGAAATCTCTTTGAGGACCCGGGTTCAGACACATCAAATTTTTTTTTTTTTTTTTGAGAGTTTGTGAATGGATAACGAGGCTCATTCTGGCATCTATTTCAACAGTGTAGGTCTACACGATTTCATAGCTCTCCTACGCTTCATTTATTGGAAGACATCTGTCTCCTAAGAAAGGATTATCGTCAACATCAATGTTAATGTTTACGTTTGTTTCGAGAAGGGGATCAAGCCTCATAATTATTAATGTTGCTGCAACCATTGCTTCTAATTTCTTCTATTACTACTGCTATCATTACAGCTATTACTACTACTGATACTACTGCTGCAGTTACTACTACTACTACTAGCATATTTCTATCAATTTGCTATTTTTTCAAACATAATGAACAAGTGTGCGTAGTATTTAAGAAAATTTCCCTTCACTTATCAAAGCTTCTACTGCCGCAATCATTTCCTTCATTATTACAAAAATATATTCTATCATTTTTACCCATTATCGTTACCTTTTACGTCACTACTTTCGCTGGCCAGCATCATCATCCGCCACCGCCAGCATCATCATCCACCAGCATCATCATCCGCCAGCATCATCATCCACCAGCATCATCTACCAGCATCATCCACCAGCATCATCATCCACCAGCATCATCATCCACCAGCATCATCCACCAGCATCATCCACCAGCATCATCATCCACCAGCATCATCATCCACCAGCATCATCATCCACCAGCATCATCATCCACCAGCATCATCATCCACCATCATCATCCACCAGCATCATCATCCACCAGCATCATCATCCACCAGCATCATCATCCGCCAGCATCATCATCCGCCAGCATCATCATCCGCCAGCATCATCATCCGCCAGCATCATCATCCGCCAGCATCATCATCCGCCAGCATCATCATCCACCAGCATCATCATCCACCAGCATCATCATCCACCAGCATCATCATCCACCAGCATCATCATCCACCAGCATCATCATCCACCAGCATCATCATCCACCATCATCATCACCATCATCATCCACCAGCATCATCCACCAGCATCATCATCCGCCAGCATCATCATCCACCAGCATCATCTGCCAGCATCATCCACCAGCATCATCCTCCACCAGCATCATCATTCACCAGCATCATCATCCACCAGCATCATCCATTAGCATCATCATCCAGCAGCATCATCCACCAGCATCATCATCCGCCAGCATCATCATCCACCAGCATCATCATCCACCAGCATCATCATCCACCAGCATCATCCACCAGCATCATCATCCACCAGCTTCATCCGCCAGCATCATCATCCGCCAGCATCATCATCCACCAGCATCATCATCCACCAGCATCATCCTCCACCAGCATCATCCACCAGCATCATCATCTACCAGCATCATCCACCAGCATCATCATCCACCAGCATCATCATCCACCAGCATCATCATCCGCCAGCATCATCATCCACCAGCATCATCCTCCACCAGCATCATCATTCACCAGCATCATTCACCAGCATCATCCACCAGCATCATCCACCAGCATCATCATCCACCAGCATCATCATCCACCAGCATCATCATCCACCAGCATCATCATCCACCAGCATCATCATCCACCAGCATCATCATCCACCAGCATCATCATCCACCAGCATCATCATCCACCAGCATCATCATCCACCAGCATCATCCCCCAGCATCATCATCCACCAGCAACATCATCCACCAGCATCATCCACCAGCAACATCATCCGCCAGCAGCATCATCCGCCAGCATCATCATCCACCAGCATCATCATCCGCCAGCATCATCATCCACCAGCAACATCATCCACCAGCAACATCATCCACCAGCAACATCATCCACCAGCAACATCATCCACCAGCAGCATCATCCACCAGCATCATCATCCGCCAGCAGTCATCCACCAGCATCATCATCCACCAGCATCATCATCCGCCAGCAGCATCATCCGCCAGAATCAAGCCTCTCTTTCCAGCACCAGGAAAATCACTCGTCTGGGCTACCATATAAAAATTGAATTAAAAATGTGGATGAAACTATCCAATGAACCTCTGGAAAAAGTGTACAAAAGTCTTACACACACACACACACACACACACCTCAGATCTAATACTTTTTAAAATAGATCATTAAAACAACAAAAGCATTTGTTACCACCATTACCCTCGTCTCACTGTAAACATTGCCTCTTGGGCTATGATTTATATATATCAGATGGGTTATAATTATATATATGAGAAAGAAGATGGTCATGTGTTTGATTTATATATCCTAAGATATTTATTCAAAACGTTGCTCAGAATAGACCGAAACGTCGCCATAAGATTTTTCTCTTAAGAGCTGTTATTAACGTATCAAAATATTCCTATGGCGCGTCAAGAGCCGCGATTAAGAATTTTATATAAACATTGAAGATCAATATAAAAAATAACCATTAAAAATCTACAAGTTTAGGCACCTTTCTAACATGTATTACGATAAATTTGGGATGAAAAAATCGGAAATTTTTTGTAAGCGCCGGAAACCCTCGAAAAAGTGAAAATATGGCCTTAAGTTGACTTCAATCCGATAAATTTACGAAGTTTATTGTCTAGTCACTCCCACATGAGCCTCTAACTCCTAGTATATTTTTCATCTTTAAATTCTCTAACCCTTTTCGTTTTTCACTAATGCAGCTCAACATTTATCCAAGTTTCTTATTTTGTCGGTAATTCATGTTTCATGCCATTCAATTTTTCATCTTAGGTTAATAGGATTATCAAAGCTTATTCCTTGGGTAACATCTATAACGTGTTGGGTCAATATTTATGTTGGTGGGTTTTGGTTTGGGAAGGACCTGCCAAGGGCCAGTAGGCCTGCTTCAGTGTTCCTCCTTTCTTAGGTATGACCCATGAGGGTTTAAATTTTTTTTCTGTGATGGTAATGTTAACGAGGTTAACCTAATTTTGACTTTATGCACCTGCTTATGGGCATCTTGAAATTGTCTTTTCTTATTAACTCGGGTCATGCTGTTTTTTCCCCTGAAGTCAGGTCATACACTTCTTTTTTTTTTTAATCAAGGTCATACACTGGTTGACCAGGGTTTCAATGAGGCTACCTGGCTGCAGGTTGAATGTGTCCAGGTGGTACATGTCTCACTGGGATGACCTGATCTTCCAGTTACATCAATTGTTGTGTTCAACATCTGTCCTCCAGTTACATCAACTTGATTGTGTTCAACATCTGTCCTCCAGTTACATCAACTTGATTGTGTTCAACATCTGTCCTCCAGTTACATCAACTTGATTGTGTTCAACATCTGTCCTCCAGTTACATCAACTTGATTGTGTTCAACATCTGTCCTCCAGTTACATCAACTTGATTGTGTTCAACATCTGTCCTCCAGTTACATCAACTTGATTGTGTTCAACATCTGTCCTCCAGTTACATCAACTTGATTGTGTTCAACATCTGTCCTCCAGTTACATCAACTTGATTGTGTTCAACATCTGTCCTCCAGTTACATCAACTTGATTGTGTTCAACATCTGTCCTCCAGTTACATCAACTTGATTGTGTTCAACATCTGTCCTCCAGTTACATCAACTTGATTGTGTTCAACATCTGTCACTCCAGTTACATCAACTGATTGTGTTCAGCATCTGTCCTCAGTTACATCAACTTGATTGTGTTCAACATCTGTCCTCAGTTTCATCAAGGATTAAATGTTCAACATCTTCCCCCAGTTACATCAACTTGATTGTGTTCATTGTCCTCCAGTTACATCAACTTGATTGTGTTCAACATCTGTCCTCCAGTTACATCAACTTGATTGTGTTCAACATCTGTCCTCCAGTTACATCAACTTGATTGTGTTCAACATCTGTCCTCCAGTTACATCAACTTGATTGTGTTCAACATCTGTCCTCCAGTTACATCAACTTGATTGTGTTCAACATCTTACAGTAATGTCTATAGTAGCAATTACAGCAGCTAATGTTAACTTACAAAGTAATGTGAACCTCCAAACTCTTGTGGTTTATTCAGAGGAGAAAAAAATAGGTAAATTTCCACCATCTCTCCGCTAATAACACACCGAATGCTTTTGAGGACTAATTTTGTGTTCGTGGAAATCGCTGAACTTGTATAGACATTGAAAGCGGTTTGCGGAAATTAATACCACGCCCTCAGCCACCAGAAGTCAGCATTTTCTTTCTCCCAGCCCACCCTGGCACTGGTAGGGTGGAGGGACTGGTGACCCAGCCCACCCTGGCACTGGTAGGGTGGAGGGACTGGTGACCCAGCCCACCCTGGCACTGGTAGGGTGGAGGGACGTGACAGCCACCCTGGGACTGGTAGGTGGAGGGACTGGTACCCAGCCCACCTGGCACTGGTAGGGTGGAGGGACTGTGACCCAGCCCACCCTGGCACTGGTAGGGTGGAGGGACTGTGACCCAGCCCACCCTGGCACTGGTAGGGTGGAGGGACTGGTGACCCAGCCCACCCTGGCACTGGTAGGGTGGAGGGACTGGTGACCCAGCCCACCCTGGCACTGGTAGGGTGGAGGGACTGGTGACCCAGCCCACCCTGGCACTGGTAGGGTGGAGGGACTGGTGACCCAGCCCACCCTGGCACTGGTAGGGTGGAGGGACTGGTGACCCAGCCCACCCTGGCACTGGTAGGGTGGAGGGACGGTGACCCAGCCCACCCTGGCACTGGTAGGGTGGAGGGACTGTGACCCAGCCCACCCTGGCACTGGTAGGGTGGAGGGACTGGTGACCCAGCCCACCCTGGCACTGGTAGGGTGGAGGGACTGGTGACCCAGCCCAGTAGCCAAGCGAGATTGGTAATATATGACCCGGAGGGGTCTGTACGACTTGGGGAAGGGCAGGATAACTGGAATTCCCCGGAGGAAGGGTCCTTCATTGGTATTAAGAACATAAGAAAGAAGGAACACTGCAGCAGGCCTACTGGCCCATGCATGTATTAAGGATCCTCACGTGAAAAGCCTTGAAGTCATCAGTCAGAGGACACAAATGCAACTAATGTGACATTTTATTGCAATAAAATATCACATTAGTTGCATTTGTGTCCTCTTACTTTACATATTGTCGGTAATTCTGCCAATATTAATACAAGTCATCAGTCAGCGAAAGCTTGCTAGAGCTACTGCACACCTTCACTTCCAGCCAATGATGATGCAGGTTTCTTTCTCAGGTCAAACCTTTCTTCTTGACCTTCTCGCGTGTTCAGAGTCCCGGGACTTTTCCCTTATGGTCGACGGGAAACGATTGCGATGCCTTTGCCCAAACTCGCCCGCTTACCTGGCAATTATTTTGATGATGCCGCCGCCCTCTCAACTGCCTCGACAGGTTTTTGTCTAAGGGATGAGTTGGGGGATGTGAGGTGTTATGAAGGGAAGTGTGAAGCAGGTGCATGATGAAAGCTGAGTGACGAAGTATAAGCTAGGTATCAAACCTTGGCATACTCGTGAAAAGTACCAAACTCTTAAAAAAAATTGGGAAGGAAAAAAATTGCATAATTTGAAAAGTTCTGTGACCAAAGTTTGATTCAATAAAACAGCTGATATTACTATACATACACGTCATCAGTCGTAAAGCAAAAGACTGATGACGCCGTATAGAGCAAATATATTCACTCTTATATTAAAATATTCCTGTTCTTTTCCTCCCTAAAGAGAAAAATCATAAATTGGACTTCAACACATTTAAAAAAAATCATCAAGTTCCCCCGAAATCTGAAAGACTAAAGCCACAGGTAAGCCATAATATATACATCAAAGGAGGACATGATTACATTAAAGCAGTTGGCAATGATCGAAACGTGTGCCAGTTAGTTTCGCTCAAAATTTAACAATTTAACAGTAACATTTCTCTTTGAAAGTTAAGAGCCAGACACCCACGCTCTCACGAGTCCTATAAGAAATTTTAAATGTGAGTTCCTGTGGGCCACGCCACCTGTAACAGCAGTCACTGTGTGGGTAAGGTGTCTGTTACAGGCGCTCTTCTCTTCAAGAAGGGTGTCTGGATGCCCAACGGCTGCTGATCCACGGAATTCGAGTTATCCTCACCTTCCTCGAATCAAACTTGATAGTCTCCAATTCTTCAGGTTTTGCATAGACCCTACAGGACTAACACACACAGTGTAGGACGTATCCTGTGAAGGAGCCTTACCCCCAGAGTGAGAAGACGGCTCATGCATAGATCTAGGCCACATGGTGCATGGTGTACACTGTAGCAGCGTCTGCAGCAAAGATAAATGTTCTAATGTACAGTGAATACAGGACTCGCTATAGCCAGGGCAAGAGCAGTGAGGGTAGCATGAAGTCTATCACTGGGATCATTCAGTAATTTAGTAACTGGGCACTAGAAGAATCCTCGGGGTGGATCACCCGCTGACCAACTCCACCACTGTTCTTTGACCCACCAACAAAGACAAGTCGTCACTGGAGCTAAGCACTTAGCCGTTACCATCCACAAAACAAAGATTTTAGGCAGTCACTGGTGGAGAAGAGAAAACGGAAACCTGCCACTAGACACACACACTCAGGAAACAGTTTAGTAAGGTGGTTTTCATGCATGTCACGTAAGGAGAGTTAAGTGTGTATGTGTAATGGGCGACGCGGGTGCTCTATAGCATGACACCACTCAAGGAACATTAAATTATTATATTATTACATCCGTAGGGATGGTATATTTTCCCAGGCGCTGTACGACTCATAGGGGTCATATAGCCCTCGGCTGACGGGAGGCATTCAGATTCAATCCAAGGAGCACAGGTCCACTTCCTTAGATCAAGAGCCCCTCACCGGCATCAAGGAACTTCATACCACCTGGAGAATAGAAGTTTGACCCGAAGGGAAGAGTGCCTCCAATTCCTTAGATGAGCCTTTTGCAAGCCAAAATCACCTTCCTTGACGGAACACATAACGAGAGCCTCGGCTGACCATCAACAAAGACGGAATTTTAGCACAGGTGCGGCCAGATGTGTTACTCCGAACCCCCAGGATGTGACCCCCTCCCCATACCATATATTCTTGTTACGATTCAATTTAGGTCTTCCTGTGAGCTTTGTAGGTCGCAGCGCTCGAGTCCAAGTGACCTAAGTATTCGCAGATCTTTTCAGTTTACTTTAAAATGTCTCAAATCTTCCAGTGACTTTTTAGCTTGCACCACTCACGTCCACGTGACCGTAGTTGACCTGGCAAAGGCGTTCACCACCTTCTTCTGGACAACCGTCCGTGTCTGCATGACCGTTCGTGGCCACCGCAGCCGTGACTGCAAGCCAAGAATGCCGTGGGACCGGTCTGGTAATGAAGCCGGCGCCGGAAATCGCCGCCAACTCCCCTTCGTGGTAATCATACGAGAACCTCACGAAACAGCAGTCCTGCGTATGATCCTCGGTGAGATATGGTCGACTATATCATGCCAGGTGGTGGTTGGCAAAGGCAACGTTATTGCGGCTAAAGTCTTAGTGAAGTTATTTTTTTTTTTTAGAAGTGAAGAATGACAGAAGATGGGGATGGTCACTGCAACCCGGGTTCACCCTCAGGCACTGCCTGACTTGGTGGGTCTTGCATGACTCTGGGACCAGCACCCTCTGTACCCGTCCCAACGGCGTTTATCCACCATCACCAACCTCTTTTCCCCCACTTAACCGGACTACACCCGTATAACCGACAACGCAGCCGGTTATGGATCGGGGAGGGGGCAGAAAGGAGTGGCACTTGCCCCTTTCCTTATAAATGTGGAGCACAATCGCGTATCTTTCATTTTTTTTGTTTGAATTGCGTGGTTCAGATTCCAAAGCAAGTGTTAGCCAACCTTCCCTGAGTTGCCCGTCCCCCCGTGGCCACTACCCATTAAGTTCAAGGTTACGATCCAACTTGGACGACGAACACAAGTCGGAATTTCTCTTAATAGTTGATGTTCTCGTCACCCTTACTGACAGAGGAAAAATATGAAAATAATTATCGCCACGGAGAGAGAGAGAGAGACTCAGAAACGCAAAAAGCGGACAATACTGAGACTTGAATTCCACGAAATTTTATTAAAATAGAACATAATATACCAAAAGCACACTAAAAATACCCTCTTGTCTTCATACACAGCAAGTGTGTCCTTCCAAGTGAACACTTGAAGTGTCACTGATGACACTTTTGTGATTACCTATTGATAATTACTGGATAAAAGCTCTGCTGGTAGTGTCAGGGATGACACTTTTGTGATTACCTATTGATAATTACTGGATAAAAGCTCTGCTGGTAGTGTCAGGGATGACCTGTCAGGGATGACCCGTCAGGAATGACCCGTCAGGGATGACCCGTCAGGGATGACCCGTCAGGGATGACCCGTCAGGGATGACCCGTCAGGGATGACCCGTCAGGGATGACCCGTCAGGGATGACCCGTCAGGGATGACCCGTCAGGAATGACCCGTCAGGAATGACCCGTCAGGAATGACCCGTCAGGAATGACCCGTCAGGAATGACCCGTCAGGAATGACTCACAGTAGTTGTAATTAAAGCAGCAGAACCAGCATCACTGTCCCGTTTTCAGTATCTACCGTGTTAATGGATTTTTAATGTTCCAGTGATAATAAACACACATGAACTGTGTGCGTGTGTGTGTGTGTGTGTGTGTGTTTCTCCTGAGAACAGCAAAAGTTATAAAGGTGTGAAATTTGAATTTCGGGATGATATTGGCTTCCCTGGAGCCCTTGGTAAGCAAGCAAAAACTGGTGTTTTCCTCCAAGGCGTGGCCCAGGTGGTGTGTGTGTGTTGGTGTGTGTGAGTTGGTGTGTGTGTGTGTGTGTGTGGTGTGTGTGAGTTGGTGTGTGTGTGTGAGTGTGTTGGTGTGTGAGTGTGTTGGTGTGTGAGTGTGTTGGTGTGTGAGTGTGTTGGTGTGTGTGTGTGTTGGTGTGTGAGTGTGTTGGTGTGTGACTGTGTGTGTTGGTGTGTGACTGTGTGTGTTGGTGTGTGACTGTGTGTGTTGGTGTGTGACTGTGTGTGTTGGTGTGTGACTGTGTGTGTTGGTGTGTGAGTGTGTTGGTGTGTGAGTGTGTTGGTGTGTGAGTGTGTTGGTGTGTGAGTGTGTTGGTGTGTGAGTGTGTTGGTGTGTGAGTGTGTTGGTGTGTGAGTGTGTTGGTGTGTGAGTGTGTTGGTGTGTGAGTGTGTTGGTGTGTGAGTGTGTTGGTGTGGAGTGTGTTGGTGTGTGAGTGTGTTGGTGTGTGAGTGTGTTGGTGTGTGAGTGTGTTGGTGTGTGAGTGTGTTGGTGTGTGAGTGTGTTGGTGTGTGAGTGTGTTGGTGTGTGAGTGTGTTGGTGTGTGAGTGTGTTGGTGTGTGAGTGTGTTGGTGTGTGAGTGTGTTGAGTGTGTGTGAGTGTGTTGGTGTGTGAGTGTGTTGGTGTGTGAGTGTGTTGGTGTGAGTGGTTGGTGTGGAGTGTGTTGGTGTGTGAGTGTGTTGGTGTGTGAGTGTGTTGGTGTGTGAGTGTGTTGGTGTGTGAGTGTGTTGGTGTGTGAGTGTGTTGGTGTGTGAGTGTGTTGGTGTGTGAGTGTGTTGGTGTGTGAGTGTGTTGGTGTGTGAGTGTTGGTGTGTGAGTGTGTTGGTGTGTGAGTGTGTTGGTGTGTGAGTGTGTTGGTGTGTGTGTGTGTTGGTGTGTGTGTGTGTGTTGGTGTGTGTGTTGGTGTACTCACCTAGTTGTTGTACTCACCTAGTTGTGGTTGCAGGGGTCGATTCATAGCTCCTGGCTCCGCCTCTTCACTGGCCGCTACCCGGTCACTCTTCCTGCTCCATGAGCTTTATCATACCTCTATCATGCCTAACCTACATCACTTCCCAGACTATTCCACTTCCTGACAACTCTGTGACTGAAAAAATACTTCCTAACACCCCTGTGATTCATCAGAGTCTTCAACTTCCAACTGTGACCCCTTGTTGCTGTGTCCCATCTCTGGAACATCCTGTCTCTGTCCACCGTGTCGATTAAAACGCCTTACAGTCCAAAAAAATGCAGTCTACCCACCCCTCTCTTTCTTTTGTATTACTGCTGTCGCCTTGTCATAGAACTCCAGTAGGTTTGTGACACAGGATTTCCCGTCCCTGAACCGTGCTGGCTGTCGTTGATAAGCTCGTTCCTTTCTAGGTGCTCCACCACTCTTCTGATAATCTTCTCCATGACTTTGCATACTATACATGTTAGTGACGCTGGTCTGTAGTTTAATGCTTCATGTCTGTCTCCTTTTTTGAAAATTGGGACTACATTTGCTGTCTTCCATACCTCAGGTAGTCGCCCTGTTTCGATAGATGTGTTGAAGATTATTGTTAGTGGTACACATAGCGCCTCTGCTCCCTCTCTCAAGACCCATGGAAAGATGTTATCCGGCCCCATCGCCTTTGAGGTATCTAGCTCGCTTAGCAGCCTCTTCACTTCTTCCTCGGTTGTATGTATTTTGTCCAACACTTGATGGTGAACCCCGCCTTTCCGTCTTTCTGGAGTCCCTTCTGTCTCCACTGTGAACACTTTGAATCTCATGTTGAGCTCCTCACATACTTCACGGTCGTTTCTTGTGATCTCCCCTGCTTCCTTCCTCAGCCTGATTACCTGGTCCTTGACTGTTGTTTTCCTCCTGATGTGGCTGTACAACATCTTCGGGTCAGATTTGGCTTTCGCTGTTATGTCATTTTCGTATTGCCGTTGGGCCTCCCTTCTTACCTGTGCATATTCATTTCTGGCTCTACAACTACTCTCCTTCTTCCATTCTCTAGCACACTTGGTTTTGGCCTCTCTACACCTTTGGGTGAACCATGAGCTCATCTTGACTTTCTCGTTATTTCTGTTACCCTTCGGTACAAACCTCTCCTCAACTTCCCTGCATATTGTTGTCACATATTCCATCATCTCGTTTACTGACTTCCCTGCCAGTTTTCTGTCCCACTGAACCCCGTGAAGGAAATTCTTCATGCCTGCATAGTCCCCTTTCTTGTAGTTTGGCTTCATTCGTCCTGCCCTTCCTGCTTCCCTCTCCACTTGTAACTCTGTATTCGAAGCTCAGAACCACGTGATCACTGGCCCCGAGAGGTCTTTCATATGTGAAACCTCAATATCTGCCCTTTGTGTGTGTAATCACCTATTTGTGATTGTAGGGGTCGAGACTCAGCTCCTGGCCTCACCTCTTCACTGATCGCTACTAGGTCCTCTCTCTCCCTGCTCCGTGAGCTTTATCATACCTCGTCTTAAAGCTATGTATGGTTCCTGCCTCCACTACCTCACTTGCCAGACTATTCCACTTCCTGACAACTTTGTGACTGAAGAAATACTTCCTAACATCCCTTTGACTCATCTGAGTCTTCAACTTCCAATTGTGACCCCTTGTGTCTGTGTCCCATCTCTGGAACATCCTGTCTCTGTTCTGTGTGTGTGTGTGTGTGTGTGTGTCATACACTGCAGCCGTGTAAACACTCCCGTTCTGACGGTGCTAGTGGTGGCTTTGTGTCCTCTTAATTGCCCTATTCTCTTACACGATCATCATCAGACGTGTCCATGAGATCCTGCAGCGTTTTCGAAATGATTTTCTCATATTTCTATTCATAAAGCTGCTTTAATTTACAGTCCTAGCTTACAATACACATTTATTTATTCTCATTGCAACAGGGACTGTCCTTGGACCTTCACTATAATTCTTTGAAAACAGTTTAACAGGTAATATTTAATGTGAATGAAAACATTTCCACAGTTTAAATTTAACACTAAACTTTTTTCCCACATCTCACTAAAAAAAAAAAAAACACTGAAGAGTAAACTACGTGGTTTATATAAATTCTGTCTTTTACGTCGGTGTCATATCTATTCATATCGTCTCTATTTGGAAATATTTAAAACGGATTCAGGCGATTCTTAAAAGTTTTACAGTTAAACCATCAGTAAAAAAAAGGACGAAAAAAAAAATATACTTCAGTACGTCACTGATGTGAGAAGTGTTGATGTTAGTGTTGTCAACACTTGTGGAGAGGCTGAGTGTTGTCGTCAGCTACTAGCATGAACAAAAAATAATCACAAAATGCATTCAGAGGGAAAAACTGGAAGAGTGGGTAGATGGGTATTTAACTTCCTAATAAATACAACCCAAAGTGTTGGTGAACGAAGTGATATTAGAGACCGACACGATTAAAAAAAAAGGTAACTCGCTCCCAATTCTTTCTTATTCTCATACTTGACAGACGGAAAATAAAACATAGCATTGTATCATCCTTTACTGACGATACTAGAATTCGTAGAGGAATAACATCTACTGAGGACACAACGAACCTCCTCCAAGCTGATATAAACATGAGTGTTGCAAGAAAGGGAGCTTGATGCAAGCGTTGACATGAGTGTTGCAAGAAAGGGATTGAGTGGCTAACTAGAATCTTCAAAACAAGAGATGCCAAGCAAATAATGATACACTATTTTCTCTAGGCTGGAATTAACAGCCCCTTTCAAGGCAGGCTAAATTGCAGAGCTGGAGAATATACAGAGAACCTTCACTGCTCGTATAAATTCAGTCAAGCACCAAAATTACTGGGAACACTTGAAGTCTCTCAAGCTGGGCTCCTTGGAACACAGGAGAAAAAATCTAAATATTTTATACCTGGAAAATTTTGGAGAGATTAGTCCTAAATCCACACATCGAAATCATTCTCTACAAAATCAGACGGTGAAAAATACCTCCAATGATAGCAGGGGCGCGACGAGTACACTAAGATAACTGGCTATCTGTACAGAGACCCTCCCTTTATATACGAGCATGCGGGAAATTACCAACAGACACTTAGCTGTCTTAAAAGGTAACTTAAAAGTTTCTCAAAGTTTCTGATCAGCCAGTTTACAGTGTATATACTGAACTGCTTGCGGCTACCATTGACAGCATAATCGATTGGGCCAGCAGCAGCGAGGGATGGTCAGGGATCGGTTCGCGGGGGTAGTGGGCCCTCCCCCTTCCCGAAATTTTTTATAGGTTAAAATACAGGTACAGGCAATTTATGTTACATAATAATTATATGAATTAGTGTTGAGAGTTGCTGATACAATTAAGGAGAAAGAAAAGAGTTAAGCGCTACTTACCAAAACAATATATCAGTTTTGTCCATTCGTAACATCCTGGGATTTCCTGTCTGACCTTTTCTATTATCACGGTCATCTTGGATGTGATCTCTGGGGATATTCACACCATCCTCAGTCACCATAGAGAACCAGCAGCAGGCTCTGGCAACCTTGCTGTCCCGTAGCCTGGTAGGCAACACTCTTGCTTCACATACACAGTGTACGTGGTTCGATTCCCGGCAAGGGTGGAAACACTGGGCGTGTTTCCTTACACCTGTTGTCCCGTTCACCACCTAGCAAGCAAGTAGATACCTGGGTGTTAGTCGACTGGTGTGGATCGCATCCTGGGGAACAAAACTGAGAATCCAATGGAAATAAGACAGCTCTCGATGACACACTGTCTTTCTTGGGTTATCCTGGGGGAACTAACTCTCCGGGGGTTAAAAATCTTATCTTCCCTCCGTACAATTGTTCTCTCAGGTGTTTACAAGCGCTACCCCCACCACTCTTCCGATTAGTTGTTACTCAGTTTCCCAGTGTCTCCACACTAACACCAGTCAACACTACTCGCACTATTCTAGCTCATCCTCACCAGGTTACCAGGTGCTACCAGTCAACACTACTCGCACTGTTCTAGCTCATCCTCACCAGGTTACCAGGTGCTACCAGTCAACACTACTCGCACTGTTCTAGCTCATCCTCACCAGGTTACCAGGTGCTACCAGTCAACACTTCTAACATGTTTTCACATCCTTGCACACAGAAGGAATGACAGAGGAACCATTTCAGTGACTGTCTCTAAGTGACGAATTAGCTCGTTAGGTTTCAAGACCAACTACCCGATGGTCATTAAGGCTGCACGTCACCTGTGAAATAACATCAAGAATTATTTAAAACAATAAAAGAATGATTAATTGAACTCTTTATGTATACAAGTAGTCCTGTGTGTAACTCTACAGAGTTATACAATTCTGTGTATATGCGGAGATATACACATTTATATACAGTGAGTTATTCATATACACGCTGAAAGAAATACACCTCTCAGTGTATATTGTATTTCCTATTGGCTACCCTTCATCAATTGTATTCCAGTTGTATTACGTCTATTTACAATGACGCCTCTTGCAACATACGTCATCATCTTGAGGTAGCAAGCCTATTGCTCAGTGTTTGAGGGTTCGACTCACAGCTGAACGAACCGGGGTTCGATTTCAGGCTGAGTGAGGAGACGTATGGTTAGATCTCATTACAGCTGCCTAAAAGATTCTGCTGATTATAGAAATCAGTAGAATCTTTTATAGATAGTTTTTTTGGATTTGAAAAATCGAAGTTTGTAAATAAAAAAGGCCAACACCAGAAACAAGGGTTCGGGCTGGAGTCGGGGTTGGTGTTCGAACGACACGATCAAGATTCATAGTTGGTTCATACCTGGAGAGGGTTTCGGGGGTCAACGCCCCCGCGGCCCGGTCTGTGACCAGGTCTCGCGGTGGATCAGGGCCTGATCAACCAGGATGTTAATGCTGGCCGCACGCAAACTGACGTATGAACCACAGCCCGACTGGTCAGGTACTGACTTTAGGTGCCTGTAAAGCGTCTTCTTGAAGACAGCCAGGGGTCGATTGGTAATCTCCCTTATGTACGCTGGGAGAAAGTTGAACAGTCTTGGGCTCCTGACACTTATTGTGTCACCATACTCGACTATCCTCGACTAACATGGAGAAGTTTTCTAAAGATGAGTTTGATCACTCGGACTGTTAGTATGGTGGATAATAGAAAGCCTTAAAGGATACTTGTGTACCCGATAGGCGTTAAACCTAATAAACCAACCAAACTAAATTATTAATTACCTGGGGTGACCTCAGGAAGCAGGTGGAGAGAGAGAGAGAGAGAGAGAGAGAGAGAGAGAGAGAGAGAGAGAGAGAGAGAGAGAGAGAGAGAGAGAGAGAGAGAGATTTACGTCTGGTTCTTCATTTGTCTATGAAACAGAGACTGTTTACGTTTACAGTTCGCATTTGCCCCTGGAAACTAGCTGAGTGTTTCCCACACTGACTCCCCCATCACACTACCCCTAACTCCACCACCACCACACTGACTCCCCATCACACTACCCCTAATTTCCACCACCACTACACTGACTCCCCATCACACTACCCCTAATTTCCACCACCACCACACTGACTCCCCATCACACTACCCCTAATTTCCACCACCACCACACTGACTCCCCATCACACTACCCCTAATTTCCACCACCACCACACTGACTCCCCATCACACTACCCCTAATTTCCACCACCACCACACTGACTCCCCATCACACTACCCCTAATTTCCACCACCACCACACTGACTCCCCATCACACTACCCCTAATTTCCACCACCACTACACTGACTCCCATCACACTACCCCTAATTTCCACCACCACCACACTGACTCCCCATCACACTACCCCTAATTTCCACCACCACCACACTGACTCCCCATCACACTACCCCTAATTTCCACCACCACTACACTGACTCCCCATCACACTACCCCTAATTTCCACCACCACTACACTGACTCCCCAACACACTACCCCTAATTTCCACCACCACTACACCGACCCCACCGCACTAACTTACCCTTATACTCCTGGTCCCTCCTCGTTCAAGGATGTAACATAGTTTCTGTGGAGGGAGGATGGAGCATCCACTACTCCTGAAGGGCCCATGCGGTTTTAGCACTTCCCATAAAGAAAACACGGCTTAGGTTCCTAGGTCCTGCATATTTTTTTTTATAAGTTCAGAGTTGTTGATTCTGTTTTGCAAAATGTGATACATCAGCAGTGTGCTGCTACCGTGTCATACTCCATCACGCTGAATGTGTCAGCCTGAGCTGGGACACTTCAGTAGCGTCAAGCTGAGCTGGGAGACTTCAGTAGCGTCAAGCTGAGCTGGGAGACTTCAGTAGCGTCAAGCTGAGCTGGGAGACTTCAGTAGCGTCAAGCTGAGCTGGGAGACTTCAGTAGTGTCAGCCTGAGCTGGGAGACTTCAGTAGCGTCAGCCTGAGCTGGGAGACTTCAGTAGTGTCAGCCTGAGCTGGGAGACTTCAGTAGCGTCAAGCTGAGCTGGGAGACTTCAGTAGCGTCAAGCTGAGCTGGGAGACTTCAGTAGTGTCAGCCTGAGCTGGGAGACTTCAGTAGTGTCAGCCTGAGCTGGGATACTTCAGTAGTTTCAGCCTGAGCTGGGAGACTTCAGTAGTGTCAGCCTGAGCTGGGAGACTTCAGTAGTGTCAGCCTGAGCTGGGAGACTTCAGTAGTGTCAGCCTGAGCTGGGAGACTTCAGTAGTGTCAGTCTGAGCTGGGAGACTTCAGTAGTGTCAGCCTGAGCTGGGAGACTTCAGTAGTGTCAGCCTGAGCTGGGAGACTTCAGTAGTGTCAGCCTGAGCTGGGAGACTTCAGTAGTGTCAGCCTGAGCTGGGAGACTTCAGTAGTGTCAGCCTGAGCTGGGAGACTTCAGTAGTGTCAGCCTGAGCTGGGAGACTTCAGTAGTGTCAGTCTGAGCTGGGAGACTTCAGTAGTGTCAGCCTGAGCTGGGAGACTTCAGTAGTGTCAGCCTGAGCTGGGAGACTTCAGTAGTGTCAGCCTGAGCTGGGAGACTTCAGTAGTGTCAGCCTGAGCTGGGAGACTTCAGTAGTGTCAGTCTGAGCTGGGAGACTTCAGTAGTGTCAGCCTGAGCTGGGAGACTTCAGTAGTGTCAGCCTGAGCTGGGAGACTTCAGTAGTGTCAGTCTGAGCTGGGAGACTTCAGTAGTGTCAGCCTGAGCTGGGAGACTTCAGTAGTGTCAGCCTGAGCTGGGAGACTTCAGTAGTGTCAGTCTGAGCTGGGAGACTTCAGTAGTGTCAGCCTGAGCTGGGAGACTTCAGTAGTGTCAGCCTGAGCTGGGAGACTTCAGTAGTGTCAGTCTGAGCTGGGAGACTTCAGTAGTGTCAGCCTGAGCTGGGAGACTTCAGTAGTGTCAGCCTGAGCTGGGAGACTTCAGTAGTGTCAGCCTGAGCTGGGAGACTTCAGTAGTGTCAGCCTGAGCTATGAGACTTCAGTAGTGTCAGTCTGAGCTGGGAGACTTCAGTAGTGTCAGCCTGAGCTGGGAGACTTCAGTAGTGTCAGCCTGAGCTGGGAGACTTCAGTAGTGTCAGTCTGAGCTGGGAGACTTCAGTAGTGTCAGCCTGAGCTGGGAGACTTCAGTAGTGTCAGCCTGAGCTGGGAGACTTCAGTAGTGTCAGCCTGAGCTGGGAGACTTCAGTAGTGTCAGTCTGAGCTGGGAGACTTCAGTAGTGTCAGCCTGAGCTGGGAGACTTCAGTAGTGTCAGCCTGAGCTGGGAGACTTCAGTAGTGTCAGCCTGAGCTGGGAGACTTCAATAGTGTCAGCCTGAGCTGGGAGACTTCAGTAGTGTCAGTCTGAGCTGGGAGACTTCAGTAGTGTCAGCCTGAGCTGGGAGACTTCAGTAGTGTCAGCCTGAGCTGGGAGACTTCAGTAGTGTCAGTCTGAGCTGGGAGACTTCAGTAGTGTCAGCCTGAGCTGGGAGACTTCAGTAGTGTCAGCCTGAGCTGGGAGACTTCAGTAGAGCAATGAGGATATCGTCAAGCACTCCATTAAGGGCTTCAAAAAGTTTGCTTTCAGCGTATATACGCTGAGAGAAATACACTTCAGTGTATATATCCTGTATTACTTCAAGTATATTTCATTGTTGTATAGACAGCCGTGTGAGGGAAAAGAATCAGTGTATTCACAGTATGGAAAATGCTAGATTATAATTATTATTATTATTATTATTATTATTATTATTATTATTATTATTATTATTATCATCATCATCATCATCATCATAACTGAGTGCTAAACCCGTAAGGGAGGAAACAACTAGAGCATCAGTCATCAGCCATCAGGTTTTTTTTTTCAGTTGAGCTCAAGCCACGTCCTCTGCGTCAGAAGTTGACTGAAGTCGGTAAAACTTTTTGGGTTCATTGTTATGGCGTGAAAGTAATGTAGCAGACTTTAAAAAAAAAGTCTGATCTATAAAGCCTGCTGCGGCGCGAAACGTTGCCTTAAAGGTTTTAATTGTTGCTGGCGTTTCTTCAACAACCACGCCTCGTTAGTACTCCCACACATCTACTGTCGCAAGATAACTTTGTCTTCACTCGGTCGCTGAGGTCTGTATACAACACATGTTAATACGGATATCCTAGAAATTATGCATATACCGAAGGACATACAATTTGATGATGATTAACAATGACAACATCAATAGGATGGTCATATTTCTTTTTGTCAAAGCCGGGGAGTGACATGGACTTGCCTCGCATGGGTCAGTAGGCCTGATGCAGTGTTCCTTCTTTCTTATGTTCTTATGTACTTACACTGCAACATCTGCGCTGTTCCGTCCGTCTCCTCAACTCCGTAAAGCGTAGTTAGGAATTCAAAACAAGCCCTTTTTCTCTTCTCTTCCGCTGAAGGTTCCTTTACGTCTGAGCGAAAACGTGAGACCTGTCGTTCGAGAATGGTTCCACGACGACAATTATATCAAAACTACGAGTGAGCGGGAAGCTCTACATGAGAGCTCTACGCTGGTAATGAGTGACTGACCAGTATCGTCACACCATGACGCCCAAAACTCTTCACGTGGAATGAAAGAGGCATGAGCAAATCATCACTATTCAGTTCTCTGTCACATCCATCAGTGGTTTTCAATAATTTTCGCGTCATTGTGAAATCTTCGACATTGATAATGAAGGCAGAAGAAGGAGCGAGCCGACAAATGGATGAAAAAGATTCGTAAAACAGCGAGACTCTGGTATATAATTACGGCTTTTGCTCTTTTATACGTCTCCTCCATTGATAAAGAAGCCAATGTTGGCAGACAGGATGCTGCCATCCTGCCTGCTCCTGTTTACACCCTCCTTGACTAGGGGATGTATAAGGTAGGTGCCCCTGGAGGCAGGTAGGATATCAGGGGCGTAGCCCTGTGTACTAGCGTATAAGGCACACAACCACCTAAAGGGCTCAGATAACAGGGGCTTGTTGAGTGACATGGGAGTGTGTGTTGTGTGTATGTGAACCAGACTTAGGAGGTTGTTGCTGTTTTGTACACGAGTGAAATCTCTGAGAATCAGTTATCCTGTCTACCCAGTCTTTGTCTCTCCCTCTCTCCCTCTCAGTAGACGTAGTAGTAGTAACAGTAGTAGAAAAAGAAGAAATAACTGGTCAATTCCCAATGGAGTTAATCTTGTTATTGAAGATAATTAATGGAGGCTGCGTTGCTATGTCTGCAGGGATGCCCTGGATGATACATAGCAACGTCTCGCGCACGCGGATGATGACGTTTTGAACATCAAAGACCGGTTCATGTGATGCTACTTGATTGTGAGGCCACCAGAGGTCGTCCTTGACGACCCAGTGCTCCCAGTGGAGGTCGTCCTTGACGACCTAGTGCTGCCACCAGAGGTCGTCCTTGATGACCTAGTGCTCCAACTAGAGGTCCTAACGACCTAGTGCTACCACCAGGCAGTGCTCCCACTAGAGTTTGTCCTTTACAGACCAGTGCTCCCACTAGAGGTCGTCCTTGACGACCCAGTGTTCGCACTAGAGGTAGTCCTTGACCCAGTGCCCTCATTAGAGGTCGTCCTTGACGACCCAGTTCTCCCACTAAAGGTCGTCCTTGACGACTCAGTGCTCCTTGACGTCAGAAGCTTCAATTTTTGGTCTTTGTGTGACGTCAGATGTCCTTGATTAGGGGGGATAGTCGTTCCTTGACATCAGAATCTTCACCTAGTTATCTAATGTGATGTCAGAGGTAGTCTTTGAGGGTGACGTCACAAACTTAGTATTCATTAACTAAATGACGTCAGAGGTTGTTCTTGACGTCAGATTTTTTTTAAAGTGACGAAAACAAGAGGTGAAATTTTTTTTTCTTCTGTAGAATATAATTTTTCCAATATTTTTAAGGGCGTATTTAACCCCCCCACAAAAAAATCAACGTTTTAAAGGTCGAATTGGAAGAAAATAATTCCTGCGTTTTTAAGGTCCTCTTTAACCCCCAAAAATAGAACATTTTAAAGATCCTCTTAATAGAAAAAGTTCAGTATTTTAAAGGTCCCCTTGACAATTGGAAAAAGAAAATATGTGGCTTCAAGAAAACTGGAAATTCTTATAATCAACAAATATATCGATAGAGGATTGAGGTTGACGACTGAGATTTGTTGAAGTTTGTTGAATACCCAACATCCCCTCCCTCAACCCCCTCCCTCAACCCCTCTCTCAACCCCTCCCTTAACCCCTCTCTCAACCCCTCCCTCAACCCCTCCCTCAACCTCTTCCTTCAACCCCCTCCCTCAACCCCCTCCCTCTCTAAGTGTATTTACTCCAGTTTTATTCTGATTACAGGAATTAAAAGTTATCTTGATATACGTGAACAGGATAACAACAGTCGATAGGTGTGAGGTCATAGTCTACACTGTCTCGGCTACTTCTGAACCGTCATCAGGTCGCTAGGGAGAAAGGAAAGTTGAGAAAATCCCAGACGTCAGTCCAGGGCAAGTAGACGGTCAAGGTGAGAGGTCATGCCAGGGGTCAACAATCATAAAGAATGTGACCCCACACCTGGAGTTGTATGATCCTCTCTCTCTGATCAAACCTCCTTACTTCCCATTCTCTAGGTGCTGCATGACCCCTTACGGATTTAGCACTTTCCCATTATAATAATATTATTATTATCATCATAATAATTATTATAATGTAAGCCTTGGCTGGAACAAGTCATAACTAAGCAACCAGCAAAGAGGCCGGGCCAGAGGCTGTGACTCGACTCTTGCCACAAATAGGTAAGAACAATGGAGACGAAGCCAGCTGACATTACTATCTGTTGTGGACTATTACCTGATCGCGTCTGGATTCAAGTTTGAGGTGATGGGCAATTTACAACCCTTGACCTACCAGGGTAACACCTGGTATGAGGAGAGTTACTAAGAGTGCCAGAAGCTGGGCACTTGACCTCCTGCAAAAACATACAACTATGTATACATTTGACCACCAGGGCCCAGAGTGGCCAACTGCCTACACTGGGGAATTCTAGCATTGGCCAGCTCTCCCACGGAGTTGCGAGTGGCCACCTGGAACCACAGGAATGTGGCCACGACTCTAGTTCGCAAGGGAAAGTGGTGTTCAAGGTTGACACTTGTCCCCAGGTGGGTCTCAAGTCTCGCTAGAATTCTCACCTCAGATACAAAAAAAATCAACGTGTTTGAGTTGTAATATTAATAGTGTGATAAACTTCATGTTCAATATTAATGTGTTCTAGATTAATATGTCAGGAAAATCATCTACAAATATATATATGTCGTGCCGAATAGGTAAAATTGGTCAATTAACAAGAACTCATTTAAAATTAAGTCCTTTCCAAAATTTTCTCTTATACGCTTAAAGATATATATTTTTTCATTTATGTTAATGTAAAAATTAATAATTTTGTACCAAAAGAACCTTAGAAAACTTATCTAACCTTATTATAACAAGCGCAATTTAATTTAGCCTAATCCAACTATATATATTTTAGATACGTTTACAATAATTTAATAATAAATAAACACAATGAAATATATTTTTTTTTCATTAGGTTCAGAACGATTTTTGCGAAATTATTGCATACACAAATTTTCGCTTGCCTTATTCGGCAAGAAGAGCGTTGCTATTTAAGCCAAAAGAGCAAATTTTACCTATTTTACATATATATATATATATATATATATATATATATATATATATATATATATATATATATATATATATATATATATATATATATAAGTGTGTGTGTGTGTGTGTCTGTGTGTGTGTGTGTGTGTGTGTGTGTGTGTGTGTGTGCAAAATAACCACAGGAGAAGTTAAATGATAGTTCTAGGCCTTTCGTGTTGCAGTTAACACTTACAAGAGCTTGCAATAGTGCAAAGGAATGGGGAAGAGCCCAGGTAGGCGTGTCCATGAGGAAGCCTACGAGGGAAAGGAAGGGCCCGGGGCCTCAGGCAGGACAGCCAGATGCCTGGCTGCCTCATGCCAGATGCCAAAGGTTCAAGGCAGTACTTTAAGAAAGATTAGAAAAAAGACAGCCCAGCCCATCAGCTTTGATTGTGTAAACATAATATATCGCCTATAACGTGTCAAGTATTAATACCGAGCCATCAAACTTCCCTAAGTTTCGTTATAAAGGAGCAAAAAAAACTTACTATTCATGTTTGTTGAAATGTTTTTTCTAACTGCTGGAAATTTCCTCAAGAATTAGCCGCCTAAATCAAATATATTGCAGGGGAATGAACCGAGAACAAGAAATTTCAATCGCACCATTCTGCCAGCTTCCCTGAGTTTTAAAATCTGTCATATATACTGGACTGGTAATGCTAACAGAGGCCACCAACTGCAGCTGTCACCATGACAAAGTCAAAGTTTAACTCATGTCCCCAGCTGCTGTCACTCTAGCCGAAACAACTGTAAGAAGCAGTTGTAATATTTCCTAAATGCATGGCCAGTAAAACACAGCGATCATTAAAACCTTTGTAAAACTGACTACGTGTTTTGCATTTAATTAAATCATCGTCTGTATGTATGCAAAACTGTCAGAAGTACCTTAAATCAAGCCAAAACTTGGATGCTGCAACATTATTAGTCAAGTTGCTCCGTGAATGTGCCTATCTAAGTTCATGTTATCTTAGTGTGTTATATATCTTCTCGGGATTACAAATGCATTTGTATGATATTCTAATTAATTATTTACTTCTCTCCTAATAATATTGGTAATACATAAAGCAGGCAGAGCGAGCTTGTCGAATTTTGATTCCAAAAGCTCTTTCTCCGGTAAATATAGAGATCAAGGAGGAATTAGTCAGTGTGGGATGTGCTAATTCATTTCTCTTCAGTTTTGCCTGTCTCTACCTGGCTTAGCTAATGAGCACGTTGTTAAATTATTTGTGTGAAGTGATCGCATTTAGTGATGACATGGGATCTGCAATGGTCGAGATGTCCGCTTGAATATTATGTTAACTTTAGAGATAAGCCTGTAATTCAGGAGAGATCAGGTGTTAATTTGCATGCTTAACTCGACAGGTCCACATATATCTAAGTCAAGGAAGAAACAACAAGAGCAGCTGAAGCTCTGAGAGTGGACGTGTACTTACATCCACCAGTGAAAATGATTTGTGATATTTGCTGACAGTTATCCTCTAGCATGTCTGCTTTCAGAAACTTTTATTAACGCTAATATACATATCAGCACTGGACTTAAAATCACGGTGTGTTAGTCACGATATCTAGCCATCGCCTTGCTTGTTAAGTTTAAGTCTGTCGACTACAAGAGAGTCATTAACATTGAATTTTTACCTGCACACCATCAGTGAAAAGAACTTTGTTTCCTAAAAATTGAAAATAAAACAAAGCCTCGGCGAATATACACAGATATACACACCGGTGTATACACCCCCTGAGGGTTATGTCAGTTTGACAACACGAGGGTATAAGTATCTGCTTCCAGACAACGATAACGACCATCATTATTATTATTATTATTATTATTATTATTATTATTATTATTATTAACCTATTATCTTGCATCATACTCTGAAGAAATGTTACTCACGTAGCGACCGTCAGAAGGACAGGTGGAAAGGAAGGATAGCCTTGAGTTATACAGCAGTCCTGCTCGTCAAGACCACGCCCGGTCTTGTGGTCAAGACCACACCCGGTCTTGTGGTCAAGACCACACCCGGTCTTGTGGTCAAGACCACACCCGGTCTGATGGTCAAGAGCGGAACCGAGAAGGGTATCCCCAGTGTGCCACAAGCCCAGCCCCTTCTACCTCTACGTACGCGACAGGAATAATGGAGGGCAGTCATACTATTTTAATGCAGAAAATTACAAAAGTATGTATGCATGAGTGTGTATGTA